>OLKM01000235.1:55000-72500 GCA_900291075.1 Melanogrammus aeglefinus
AGAGGAGAGGAGGAGGAGAGAGGAGAGAGGAGAGGAGAGGAGAGGAGAGGAGAGGAGAGGAAGAGGAGAGGAGAGGAGAGGAGAGGAGAGGAGAGAGGAGGAGGGGAGGAGGAAGAGAGGAGAGGAGAGGAGAGGAGAGGAGAGGAGAGGAGAGGAGAGGAGAGGAGAGGAGGAGAGAGGAGAGGAGAGGAGAGAGAGAGGGGGAAGAGAGGAGAGGAGAGGAGAGGAGAGGAGAGGGGAGTAGAGGAGAGGAGAGGGGAGGAGAGATGAGGAGAGGTTAGGGGAGGGGAGGAGAAGAGGGGACGAGAGGAGGGGAAAGGAGATGGGAGGAGTGGGGAGGGTGGAGGAGAGGGAAGGAGAGTGGAAGAGAGGAGAGGGGAGGGGAGAAGAGAAGAGGAAAGGGTACAGAAAGAAGATGGTTGGGAAGAGGAGAGGAGACGAAGGAGAGGAGACGAAGGAGAGGAGACGAAGGAAAGCAGACGGGAACAGAACAAGACATGACAAGCTTGGCATGATAGAGAAACAAACCTAAAAGAGAAGTTTCAATTCAATTGTTTTAAAAATGATGAAAAGTTTGCCATCAAAGTACGCCACAGGACTATTATTCGACACCAAGCTGGAGTCATCGAGGGGCTCGTTTCAGCAACGACCAGGGAGCCAGTAGGGGGTTCCTGATCAAAGCTCTCTCTGCCAAACCAGAAGAATAGCTCACCACAACACACCACACCATCTCCACTCACAACAGCACAGTGAACCCCAATGCTCCCATCCCACCACCCCCCCCCCCCACCCCGGTGCCAGCTATCCTGGCTACAGTTTAATGACACATTTTGAATGGGTAGAATGGTTTACCTCCTGCTGTTTCACTGCCGATTCTCAAGAAAGGCGCCGGCAGGAGGTTAGCGTTCTGTTAGCTAACCCGACGGGAATAGCCGCAACAGGTGTGTTATGGGTGTTGGTGTGGGTACTGCTGGGTAATGATATGGGTACTAATCCCTAGGGGTACCCCTCCAGACAGGGTTTTACATGTAGCCCTGACGTGGGAAGCAGTGATGAATAGACAATGGAAAGGAGGTTTGTTTTAGTGCTGTGGTTGTTTTAGTGCTACGCAGTGGTACATGTAGTGTACACGTGCTGCATTTTAATTAATTGTAAAACAATTTCAGGAAAACATTGTTTAGTACTATTGAAAAAATGTGAAGGATTCTCTTCTTTATTAATCACTTACAACCTAAGCTTCAGTTTTTTAGCATTAAGCATCTGTGGATACCTACTATTGTTATCTTTTTGTGTGTATTTTTTTTCACTGCCTTGTACATCTGCTGTTGCGGCAACAAATTACCCCCTCTGGGATCAATAAAGTTATCTGATTAAAAATGATCTATTTGGTAATGCACAAAATCTACCGAACGAATGAGACTTGTTTTCTACCTGGTTGCCATGGTTGCAGTGAAGGACCTTAAGGCCCTGCATCAGAGACCAGTCACTGTTATTAGTGGTGAAAAGTACTTGTTAGTGGTGTGTTGACCACTATCCTCTTGTGAAATGTTGGATTTCCATGGTCTGAGGTTGTGAGATAGCGCTACGCTCGTCAGTCGAAACGTGTCTTATCATGCAGAGCTGCTGCAAACGTGAGATTATTTTTGTCAAATGTCGGCTGGAAGACGGCGGTGGTCACACCACGAGTTTTGAAGTCGATTATTCCTTCAATTCAAATGTAAATAACAAAAGATACTATTGTGGACTATGGTAAAAAAGCCAACTATTCAGGGAAATGTAATGAGTGTTGGGATTGGATGAGCTTGTTCTTCATGTCAGGGATTGTCATCTGTCCCTTTTTGTTTACTTAATTGTATTTTCATGCGGTTTCTGAACAACGAAAGGAAAAAAACGAATCTGTTTTCTGTTATCTGCTAACAAAAGATGAGATACTTAGGTTTCGAACATGTTGAAGTACATATTCTTTCATTTTGGGCATCTCTGCTTGTTCCATGGGTTTTGAACCATTGCCATCATGATCACATGTCCAATCTGTTAGCTTCTTTTTCTCAAGGAATGTAATAAACGCCACCCACATTAAAAACAGATTGTACAACAAACACTAATTACTATTTTACTCCACAGATGATACAATATAACACAATAGATAAGCCTAAACTACCTAATTCATTTGAAACACTAAATGAATTGCTTTCCACGATGCCCTTCCGGGAGCTTTTAGATCTAGATTAAAAAATAAGCATGAAACAAAGAATGCCACAGACAAGCAAAATGACTGCTTTCTGCTTTCCCTGCAGTAGTCAAACAAAACCATGTCTCAATAAATTCCCATAAATAACCAAGTGGCCCGAACTGAAAACAAAGATTGTAAAGAATGTCCGTCTTCGGCAGAGGCCTTGTTTCTTACTCCAGAAGAGCTATTCTTCTTTAAACAGCTAAGTTTATTCAAAAGGACTCCAGGGTCATAAACTTGTTAATAGGTGAAATCCCCAAATGGGCAACCAAAAAACAATTATCTTACTTGTTAGTTTTGTCGGACTAGTTTTGCCCTGCGCACCAGACTATTAACTAAGAGTCTTTTTGCCCTGACAGCACAGGAACTCCTCAGAGGACATCGGAAATCTCTAATAAAGGATATCGGAAATCTCACACATTCACAAGGCCAAATCAATTATTTACAAAATACATTTCAGAAAGAAGGCTGGTGAACAGTGCGGCAATGCAAAATACACCTGTAGAAACTATGGCGGCACGATTATCATATGAACATTCATCATTATCAAGCCACTCAGATGGTTGGTGGATATCGCATAATGAAGCTCTCCACGGAGTTTAATGTCATATTTTATGCAACATTGAGGAAATCTGATCAAACATTGGATTACCCATGCAGCAATGAAGTAAACTCAATGTGCATGCACCCCAATTACAGAAGCAGGGCTGTATCAGTAACAGAGCACTGCCTCCACCCTAATACAGGGAAACACTGAAGACAACACAGAATCATTTCACGCTAACTCACAGATAGAGAGACAGGTAGCAAGGCATCAGAATGGCTGTCAAGCAAGGAGACAGGAAGAGAGACAAGCAGAAAGATACAGGCCAACAAACACACAGCCAAACTATATAGAGAGCTATGTAAGAGCTAAACCGACAGACCAACCCAACAGCCCAACATGCAGACAGAGCAACAGGTAGACAGATAGACAGACAAACAGACAGATGGGCAGGAAGATAGCCAGATAGCGAAATAGCTAGACAGACAAACAGATACACAGACAGACAGACAGGCAGGGAGATCACCAGATAGCCAAATAGCCAGCCAGACAGGAAGATAACCAGATAGACAGACAGACAGGCAAAAAGATAGAAAGAAAGACGAACAGACAGACAGACAGATGTATTCTTCGTTTGCAACCACGTGATCAAAATGACGTAAAAGTGCATACGTCACGGCGGCGGCCATCTTGGTAGGAAAACACAAGCGATCAAAACGGCGTCTTCTAGCAGCGAACACACTAGTGTGATGCAAATGTCTGAATATTTCTCAATATATTTCCCCCCGCCAGGGGAAGATACCAGCAGAAAGTTAACCTGTTAGGTGTTGATCCCTACAAGCTGAAAAAGTCAGATTTTAGCAAGGATCAGGCCCTTTTACCGAGCGTAGATTACCCTGACATAGCAAACTACCTTGTGTATAGAACATCTTGGGCAACCGGTGAGCAAACTGAAATGTGTGCCTGGAAGTCGATGGATTCCTACAATTTTTTTGTATCTTTGTAACCCTACAGTTCAAGCCTGTGTCTTCGGATAAAGTTCTCGTGTATGCGAGGGTGAGTCAATTCTTTTCGACTTCTCGTTATAGAGCTTCTTCGGCTTAGTAAACAAAGAGTTGAGTTGTGATCACTTTTGGAATCCTAAAAAAACTGCAATTCCCATTCTCCCGTATGAAATTATTCGCACAACCGTGCACAGCACAACTGGTAGGCATTATTAGCCAAACAAAAGAATATAATAGCGAAACAATTGAGGTTAGACACGTGCTTTGCGATTGAATGACCTCCACCCTAATGTGACTGAAACACGTGTAGCGGGGCGCAATGTTGTGATTGCTTTCCTACCAAGATGGCCGACTTCCGGTTTGGTTACGAATTTGAATTAGCTGTGACGTCAGTTGCAAATGAAGAATACAAAGAACGCAACATTGAGGAGCGGACTCACCTCTTGAGGAAGTCCATGTATTCAGCATGCTTAATTAATCCAGTCCTCATCATTATGGTCTGGAAACACTGTCTGTCGATGGCCCACAGCTTCACATGGGTTAGTGCTAGGAAATAACACATCCATTGATCATTATCACATGTTGAAAGGCACTCTTTATTCATTGGCCACTACATTGTTTGCATTGATTATAAAAAGTAATCAAACTGAAGAATATAATTACAAACTTAGGAATGAAGTTAAACAGTGGAAATGAAAATGAGTCATGCACAGGCTTATTCCACCAGCCTATTTCTCTCGACATTAAAACCAACGTTATAGACTCACTTCGATGGGACTTTGATTGAGTGATGGAATGTGTACGTATGGCATGATTCATTGAGTAATCAGACAAACATATTTGCACACACATTCAACAGCAACACCGTTCAATAATTCAAAATTAGATGAAACTCCTAGCGTTAGCTGAAGGACTTGTTAGCGCGCTTAGGAAACGTAATTGCCTGCGGGCAAAGCAACCTGCGTCTTCTATGTTATCATTTTCCCATTCTCAAATGCCAATCATGGTGTGGTAGGTTTTGCCGACAGCGAGATAAAGCGGAAGTGGCCTCCATTACGCATGTAGCTTTTGGCTAGGGCCATGCTAGCCTTAAGCCAAAAGCTACATATCCGTAAAGGTGCAAAAACATGAATCTGTTGTAAGGCATTGTTGCACCATGAAGGAACTCAGATTCTTTAAGAAAACTATTGGCAGGGAGACATTTTATTGGCAGCTGTTTTTTCATGTTTATCTTCAGGTATGTCTTTTATTTCTTTGATTTCAATAATTTTTGTTATAATATTGTATGTATCCCTTTGTTCTGGTTCCCTTGGGAAGAGAGGAGTTGGAGTATTGCCAAGGGCACTTTCTAAGAGGAAGCTGTTTGTCCATGTTTATCTTCAGCAACCAATAAATGGACGTCGGAGTTCCCGAGTCCGGACAGAGATCGTGGGTCACGTCTTTCATTAAAAAAAAACACAACGCAGATTCAGCCGGTCACACATACTCTCTGATTATTTTCTATTTTAAGCATAGGCTCTCTCTCTCTCTTTCCAACAGGAAGGCCCGCAAGGTTGACTCTGCCAAATAGACCCAACAGGTGGACACAGCTGCTGCTGGCTCATTAAGGATGAGAGAGAGAGGTTGAGAGAGACGGGTTGAGAGAGAGAGAGAGAGAGAGAGAGAGAGAGAGAGAGAGAGAGAGAGAGAGAGAGAGAGAGAGAGAGAGAGAGAGAGAGAGAGAGAGAGAGAGAGAGAGAGAGAGAGAGAGAGACACACCATATTTGCATCAGTGTGATCAGAATCACCAGCTATGCAGGATGATCAGAAACACTGTTCATGAAGTCAGGACCACCTGTCATGTTCATCCACCTTACAGAAGTTCATCCAAATTATAGAAGTTACGCTAGTTTCTAAATATCATCTCAGCCTTTTCTGAAGAGCATGTACAAAAGCTCAATGATGTGGCGACGTGTGTAAATGTGTGTGTGTGTTTGTTTTATTATCTACAGGTTTAATGAGCATGTATCTGAGCATGGGTGTGGGGGCGTGTGTGTATGTGTGAATAGTACACAGGCTCTCAGGCTCAGTGCTCTCAGGCCTTTTGAAAAACAGTGTATGGTGTCAGGTCTCCACCTCTGGATAAGAATCAGCCCAAGCTGTGTCAGTATGACAGTGAGGCTGCTCTGATCATAGATGTGTCTGTAGCCCTAATGTGTAAAGGAAGGCTTGTAAGGCTCACCTCCAGAATACTATCAGCCAATCGAATTAGAGATGTGTCCGCACACACATGCACACAGGCGCACACACACACACACACACAGCTATATGCTGGTTATATCACAACTAAATCTAGCAGTGATAACTCATGAAAAATAAATGAAATACTGATTATCTGGAGCATGTTCCCAGAAAAGAGGCTTGCTTTAAAAGGGTCCTTCAAAATAATAAAACACTAAAAAACACATGAAGGACATGTTCTTCAGGCTCTAATGTCCACTAAACTCCAGGACTACAATGAGGCCAGCGAAGCGGTTTGGTTCAGGGCAGCGGACAGTCTAGGCGGTGTTTTTGTAAAACAACCACACAACCGTGCTTTGATACCGTTTCTAATTATATATATAAATATATTTAGATCTTTTTCTATAAACTATACAACACGTACATGTGATATGACCACTAGCTGAATAGTGCTATGTGCATTGTCACAAATAACTAGCTTATGACCATTGTCACTATTTCTACTATGTTAAATGCCTAATTAACTGCCAAAAACATAAATTTAAAAAAATACACACAAAATAAAACACACAGAGCTTGTTTTTAAGTTTGTGAAGGAATGAATTTCTGAATGTGTTTTTTTTTTTTTTTTAAGAAATCCAGTAGTGTGGAAACATCAATTCCTAAATTTAATTGGTGTGCGCGTTTTACGCACCTAAATAATATGGCAAGTCAACCCCGACAGAAAAAGACCTAATTCAGTCACGTATCACCTTCATTACGCCGTAAAAAGACGCTGTAAAATGTAAAAAAGCTGCGTTTTTTACGCCGTCACGCGCAAAATATGTGCCGCTTTTTACATCGCAATGAAGCCTTTCAAGGGCGCACGTAAAAAACTCAGTTTTGAGCATCAAGCCGCACGTAAAATATACGCGTTTGTGCACATCACAAGGCGCGTAAAATCCGGCATCTCTCTAGTATGCTAATAATCTCCGCCCTTCTTTTCTCTCAGCCAATGCATTTGAAGTGTTTGCGCCCAATCGCTGAACAAGACAAGCAGACCAAATCAGTTCAGCACAGATCTGCTTTGAGGATTTGTCCTCTCATTTGTTGTTAGTTGTAGCGTCATATAGATATATATTAGTAAATCCGAAATAAACTGTGGTCACCACGGACTAATAAACTCGATAGAGCTGCTTGCTCTGTAGGCCAGAGGTTGTCGGATCGAATTCAACTATTGTCAGATTAGTGCTTTTGTCAGATGGTGACCTTTTATGATCGCAATGCTTTTTAGTCAGCAAGCCAGACCTCCTGTGTTATAAGTTCCAAATTCAGTGCCTTTTTAGTCAGCCAGCCAGATCCTCTCGGTGTCTTGTTACACACTTTATAAGTTAATTATATTTAAATTATTATAGCCATGGAGCCTTTATTTTCGTGGAGTTATCGTTACATCCTCTCTTGTGGAAAGTGGAAAGGAGCGAGAGGGAGCCATAGAGAGAGACACTGATGAACTGCGGAGCCAAGTAGCCTAAGAGGACAATCAGCCCATCATTCTTTCGAACCTTCGTAAAAAATTACAGTTTTTCCCAAAACTCCTCTTATCATGAACGCGCATGCACTGCTCTAACAACGTTCATAGGCTTGTTACTGTCTACTGACACAGTGCTGAAATGGGCTCTGTAGGAGGGGGAGACGCAAGAATGTATTTTTTTTGTGGCTATTTGTGGCAGCAAAAAAATATCTCCCCATCAAAGCCATCAAGGCCAACAGCAGAGTAGCCTACGAAAAGAACAGACCAATATGAATGCTTCAAATATTAAAACACAATTGATTAGGCCTAGGCTGGCATATGCTATATCAGTCCTAATCCTGAACGCACCGTGCTTACATTTTTCACGGCATTTTTCCACAGACAGACAGACAGACAGATACATATAAAATATACAGACAGCCTATACAGTAATACAGCTACCACCTCAGGTAAAATGTAAAAAGAAGATATAAGCTAAATTTAAAATACAGATGCTGTAGCCTACATACAGATGCCACATGAAATATGAAAATAGGATACAATGTATAAATATACAAAACTAGGATATAACTAGGCCATTATGAGAATACTTGGTTACAGCTGTGCAAATCCTCCTAAATTAAATTAGTTATGAAAGATTTTTGTTGATGGAATGATCCTGTCACTTTACTGCCACACATTGTGTGTGTCAGTTAAGTGATAGAATATAGGAGGTAGGAGATATTTATATACAATTTTACATAAATTACATAAAATATTTTTTTGGAATTTGGAACTTATAACACAGGAGGTCTGGCTTGCTGACTAAAAGGCATTGCGATCATAAAAGCGTGACCATCTGACAAAAGCAAAAATCTGACAATAGAAGGATTCGATCCGACATCCGCTGCCCTACAGAGCAAGCGTTTCTATCGATTCGGCCACGGTGACCACATAAATTAATTCGGATTTGCTTATATCTATATGACGCTACAACTAACAACAAATGAGAGGAGAAATCGTCACAAGCATATCTGTGCTGAACTGATTTGGTCTGCTTGTCTTGTCAGCGATTGGGCGCAAACACTTCAAATGCATTGAAGTGCGGAGATTATTAGCATACTAGAGAGGTGCCGTATTTTACGCGCGTTGTGATGTGCACAAATGCGCGTATTTTACACGCGGTTTGATGCTCAAAACAGCGTTTTTTATGTGCGCCCTTGAAAGGCGTCATTGCGGCGTAAAAAGCAGCATATTTTTTGTGCATGACGGTGTAAAAAACGCTGCTTTTTTTCTTTTTACGGCGTAATGAAGGTGATACGTGACTGAATGAGGTCGTTTTCTGTCGGGGTTGGCTTGCCATAAAATAACGCGCCCAACACACAAACGGAGCGGAGTTCAAAAAATGTAACTTTTGACACGCCAACGCGTGACGCTTAGCCGCGATAGCCAATCAGCGTTGAGCTTCACCCGATGTCACTACAAGAGAGACGGAGGATGCACAGATTCAGTGTGTGCTGAAACGATGAGGAGGTGGTGAAACTCACCCAGCTGTGAGCACCTACGGAGGATGTCATGCACTTGAGTTTAGATTCTCTGCCCAAGCCCGAGCCGGGTCGGGGCGACCCGGCTCGGGCGATATTTCCTATCACTATCCTTGGGCCGGGTCAGGCCGGGCCTTTGATCGAGCGTTTGTGTGTTTTTTTTTTTTAAATCATTGCTTTATTGGCCTAATCTGAGGAGAAATCTATGCCATAAACAGAAATATTACAGGCCTTTTTACACAGGTCTTCTCAATGCCGTGGAACGCTCCGTTCACTTGCATGAGTAGTAGTCCGGTAACTTGTCAACCCCAGCGTCTTCGGTTGCTAAGCGACGTCAACGTCTTTGGCGTTAGGCGTGTTGAACCATTTTTGTGACACACATTGATAAAGCGTCAGGTTAGGAGCGTTACTCGCGTAATCTAACGCGTGTAACGCGTTCAGTGTGGCCGCACCTTAACTAAAATTATTCTTTCATTGTCAGCACAAAAAACAAAAAAAACAATGACAGGAATATATTAATTGGCCAGGTATGTTTACACAAATACACACACACACACACACACACACACACACACACACACACACACACACACACACACACACACACACACACACACACACACACACACACACACACACACACACACACACACACACACACACACACACACACACACACACACACACACAAACACACATACACCCACACACAAAAGTCTCACATTGTGTATGATCTTGTTTTGTAGCAATCACAAACGATTAATACCTCTGTGCTTTCCCAAGTAAACACACAAGCTCAATTCGCCCACAGTAACTCTCCACACGGGGGTCCTACGATAATAACAGCCCTGGTTGCAATTTGTTGCTTTAATTATTTTTTCCCACCAAGGAATTTAGTACATTTCGACATTTGCTACGCACTGACATTTCCCCCGCTTCTCTACAGAGAGCTATCGGTGAAGTGAAAGACTCCATCACTTTAATAAAGTACTCTCAGGCCAGCAGCTGAACCCAGAGCGGGATGTCAGATGATTATACAATTAGATAACGAGCATTTGGGGAACTCTGTAAAATGGCGAGCTCTTTGTAAGAAATAGTTTTTTCCATAATTTAAGCATATGGCAGATGACACTACTCCAAACCCACAGGCAAAAGAATGGTAAATTAACCGTGATAGGATTATGGATGAAATAAATGTAGCATGAACCTGCTTATCAAGCAAAAGGGCTGCTTTTAATGTGTCTACGTCTTTCTTTTGTCACTTGAGGCTGGCCATCAAAAACTCTTCCGTATTGTCTTTTTTTGTCTCACAAAAAAAGCCTGTCAAATGGTCGCCAGAAGACAATGTGTGCGTGTGTTTTCACCTTCCTAAAAGTCATCTAGCTTTTGGATATACTCCATCCTATGTGTGTGTGTGTGTGTGTGCATGTGTGTGTGTGTGTGTGTGTGCATGTGTGCGTGTCTGCTGCCCTCCCCTAAAGCCATCAAGCCTCTGTATATGCAACTTCCCTCCCGTGTGTGTGTGGTGTGTGTGTGTGTGTGTGTGTGTGTGGTGTGTGTGTGTGTGTGTGTGTGTGTGTGGTGTGTGTGTGTGTGTGTGTGTACCCATGGGCATGCATGAGCTTGCGCTAGTACACTTGCCTCCTGTAAAAAGCAAGGTTGTGTGAAGTGCGACTCTTTGGACTTTAAACGTAATCCTGGCACACGGCTGACACCCTGCTGTCAGGGCCGGCAGCCTTAAACAGCAGATAAAACCACATTGCCTCTGTACTGGTACGTCTACGTAGATGCTTAGATGCGGGGGACGCCCATCAGCATCAAGTGAACGTAACCTCATGTGCGCTCTACAGGGGGGGGGGACACGAAAGCTGCTTTTTACATCAGAAATCAATCATTGTACAAGGTGAATGATAGCCGTAAGTCTATGATAGCGTTTTGCCTGTGATTGTTTGCGAACATAGTGGAGGAGTTGACGGAACGCTACTGAGGCCGGTGAGGCAGAGATGAAATGCCCGATGCCTGGTCATCGGTCAACCCCCTTGGTCAGAGTGTGTGAATGTGTGGGCACAAACACCGCAACATGAAGTAGCAGAGAGAGAGAGAGAGAGAGTAGAAGAGAGAGAGAGAGAGAGAGAGAGAGAGAGAGAGAGAGAGAGAGAGAGAGAGAGAGAGAAGAGAGAGAGAGAGAGAGAGAGAGAGAGGTATTTTATCTCCCACAACAACCTTGGTCAGTGAAGAGAGTTATTGTTCTCAAGAATTCATTTGAACCTGTTTTTCACTTTTACCAATTTATTTCCCAAAACCCTTTCCAAAATAGATTTCAAAACAGTTATATGCTCCACAACACCAGGAGGAAATTGCCTTTCCTCGCCCAGAAGGCAAGACAGGTTTTGGTCCAGGCTATTGTCAGCTCACGTCTAGATTGACTCACTTCTGGCTGGTTGTGCCAATGTGCCTTAGTACCTCTCCGGATCACCCAGAATGCAACAGCCTGGCTGGTCCTCACAGTACCCGTGTCCACCCACCCACCCCACGCCTGGGCACCCTGCGCTGGCTACCGATGCTTCAGCCCCTCCCTACATCCAGGACACGGTCAAACCATGGCACGCACTGGCCCATCCACCACACTCTATGATTGCCAAGTGGCTTGCTGCTCCTGCTCTATGAGGGTGCCCCAGCGGCCGCCGTATCAAATCCTGATTTTTTGCAGTCTTGGCTCCGCAATGGTGGAGGGAGAGCCACACTGGCATCAGGACGGCAGAGACCCGACACGTCTTCCACCGTTCAGGCCGCTGCCAGACTGTGTAGAAACTTACTCGACCTCTTGTTTCCAAAGTGAAGCGCTTGCAGCCATTTAATGAATTCGATGTGTTTGCATGATTCATGCACATTTTTGGGGCTTTTATCCTTCAGGTTGAATGCACTTATTGTAAGTAGGGTGGAAAAAAGCGTCAGCTGAATCAGTGTAATGTGATGTGAGTAAATCAAAGATATTTAAATCAACGCTAATTTGGTTTGTGTAAATGTGTGTGGGCATGCGTGTACGTATGTGTGTGTGTGTGTGTGCGCGTGTTTGTCTTTGCGACATCATGAAGGGCAATCATTTCAGCTCAGATTGTTTAAGCCTCATTTGTTCTCTCTGCCTCATTCATGTGTCGGTTGAACTCCCCCTTTGACAACACGATTTACTCACGGTTCCCCGTCCTGAGCCTGGGGGGGACACAAACCCACAGGCAGTGATCGGGTCACACTCCACCAGATGAGCCTCATTAAAATCCACCTGTATTGGAAACACACGGCTAAAAGTGGAGGTGAACCCCTTGTTTCGTGATGTTAAGCTAGTACCTTCAATGTGTATGAGCGTTATATTGAGCCATGTTGTAAAGGTAATTTGCAACACACCGTGGCGTTAACTATAAGTGTCCGAGAAGCTTAATCCTCTACCTCTCCATCAGCATCAACGGCTGCCCAGGCAGAGCTCCACACATCCACACACACGTCACCGTCCCTTTTGTCGTGAAGCCGTAGGGCATCGCAAAAGAACACCACAGGTGATCAGAGCAGTTACAGAGCAGGCCATTAACAAACTGGTTGGAGGAGACTGGCGAAAACATAGGATTTTATGCATTTTTATCTCAATTACAGCCTTATTTTAGCATCAGAATTGACTAAATGACTGTGTTGAAGATCATATAAGACATGTTTCATTTGGGTTCAGTATCACTTTGGTGTGTGTATTTGGTGTGTGTGTGTATACTATATATATATCATGTAACATTTCCTCTTCCCCATTAGCGCAACACTCATTGGGGTGGCTCACCCAATGTATTTCCTCTGAGAGAGATACAGTTGTTGCCGAGCGACAGTGCCTGATATTGTTGCCAGGCAATTCTATTGCCGTAAGCAAGGAAACCATGGCATCCCCTGCCACTGTCTTCTGTACTGTTGTACCCTGTTGTGCTCTGTTCCATTGCTTCATGAATAGTGGTTTGGTGTGAAATGGAAGGGTCTGGTCAGATTTGTTTTGGTTTAAGGTTGAAGGTGACATATTATACCATGTATGTATGTCTGTCTGTCTGTCCATGTGTCTGTGTGTCTATTTGTGGGGGCTTCAGCTTGTGGTGGGTCCTGATGCATATACCTATATATACATATAGGTGTGAGTGTGATTATCCCTGCGTTGCTTCCGGCCACCACAGGAGTGTGGCTCGTCTGTCTGACATCACAATGAATACTTCTTATTGATTTACTACAACATGCTACATGGTCATCTGAAACTGGCGTATGGCTCTGTCCTTAACGACAGTAGTGATGCGTTGCTCATCTATCCGAAACAGAATCGTGGTGGACACGCCCACTCAACGACGTCAAAAGGCTGTAACATCTTGCAATAGCGAATCAAACTCACAGCCGGTGGTATAATATGTCACCTATAAGACTGGCCTTGTTTCCAAGAATCAAGCCCTGCGTTGCTTCCGGCCACCACAGGAGTGTGGCTCGGCGGTCATGACTTCAATGAATACTTCTTATTGATTTACTACAACACGCTACATGGTCATCTGAAACTGGCGTATGGCTCTGTCCTTAACGACAGTAGTCGGGGCCTGCTGAGGCTATACAAAACAGAACGTGGTAGAGTAGGGAGAACAACGAAGTCAGTTAGTGTGATTCTACATTCATTAACACAAAACCGTTCACATCTTAGCAGGAAACTGCCGTTGGTTGCGCCCGGTCCCATGCTAACCAACAGCCAATCAGCAGCAATCTAAGCTACACGTTCCATTGCTTTGTGAATAAAAAAATCGATGCACTCTTTCATAGGACAAAATGCTTGCTGCAAAGCTCCCTGGCGCCACCACATCATCTGTCCTGCGTTGTTCAATGGACGATGAATTAAAGCTGTTAAATCCTACGCTATAACACTGATATCTCGCCGACTGTGACCGGTTGAATCTTTCCGTATCCAGGTGCTTGTTATACTACTATTACATCGACCCGTGATGGCTCCTGTTTCACTTCTAACCCCTCCCCGTGGAAGAGATCCCTCTCTCACCCCCTGTGGCTGCGTGGTCTGTTTCCCTGGGGGACTATTTGCTGCGCTCCCCGGCCGCTTAGGCATTCCCAGAACGGAGGCAGTAAGCCGAGCACGAACGTGCCGCCTGGGCTAATGAGTATCTTCTTTAAATGAAAGTGGTCTGCCTGAGCCGTTGATATAGTGGGTGGCAGATGTCAGGGTGCTATGAAGGAATGAGAGAGGGAGGGGCCGACGCCCAGGATTAGTATTCAGCATCAGGACCCACCACAAGCTGAAGCCCCCACAGATAGACACACAGACACATGGACAGACAGACAGACATACATACAGACAGACGGATGGACAGTAAGACAGAGAGACAGGACAGGCATAGAAACGGATAGGCAGGCAGTGAGACAGACAGACACACAGGTAGGTAGTTAAGATAGGAAAAGACGGACAGGAGAGAAAAGACAGACAGACAAGACAAACAGACAGGCAGACAGAGAAGAGGCGCAGGGAAACAGAGAAGACAGGCTGGGAGGCAGTCAGACAGACAGACAGAAAGAGACAGACAGACAGACAGACAGACAGACAGACAGACAGACAGACAGACAGACAGACAGACAGACAGACAGACAGACAGACAGACAGACAGACAGACAGACAGACAGACAGACAGACAGACAGACAGGCATGCAGGCAGGCAGACAGACAGACACAGCTGGTGCTCCCTGGCACCAGACCAGGAGCAGGTGGAGATGGGTGGTGTGATGCTGAGAGAGGGGGTGGGTTGGGGGGGGTGGATGCGTGGATGTGTGTGGAGCTCATTTTGACAGAGGATTCCAACAGCTCTGGGTAGAATCCTCTGACGGTTTGTCTCCCGGGGGAATTCCACTATTTTTTTGCGAATAGGAAAAGGAAAGCGCTGACCAAAGGGCAGTGTTTCAGCATTGTATTGGGGTCAACTGTTACAAGTCAGAAGTGACGCGGGGATCTGTGGCTGGAGTCTACACCTTGCTCTCACTGCTGGGAGAATGTCAAGTTGACGCAACCTTTAATTTGTAGTGTAGGAAAGCAACACGCATGCATGCACCCACACGATAAATACAAATGGAATAATAGATTCACAGGCACACACACACACACACACACACACACACACACACACACACACACACACACACACACACACACACACACACACACACACACACACACACACACACACACACACGGAGCAACAGGAGTGTGAAAATGTTTCACTCCATGTGTCTGAGTGCTTTTGTTGGTTCACTGTGAGTTTGTGTGTGTGTGTGTGTGTGTGTGTGTGTGTGTGTGTGTGTGTGTGTGTGTGTGTGTGTGTGTGTGTGTGTGTGAATTGCGATTTTGTGATTTTGTTAGACTCAAAATGTAACCTTTAATCATGTGAAGACTCCATGTCCTCTGTTTCCATCGCCATGGCGATGGCGATACATTGTTACGGTTTATCAGACCAGAGAAACTTTGCAGAATCAAAGATGTGTGAGAGAGAGGAAGTAAGGGAGCCGGAAGGGAGATCAAGAGGAGAGAGAGAGAGGGAGAGAGAGACAGAAGGAGAACAGAGAGATAGACTCCAAGATACAAAACAAGATGGGGAAAGGAACGTTTAGATTGGGTTCAAATACCTCATTTTTAAGTGTCCAATTGAACACTGATTGAATATGAAATCCATTGTTTGCCGAGATCTGATTAGTCAAGGTGACCCGAGGGAGAACTGCAACTGTGTGGAAGTCAAGTACAAAATGAAAATAACATTTCAAAAAACTGCACACTCACTCGCTCTTCCAGGGAGCACACGGGAGGGAACACAGAGATAAGGGCGCCCACAGCATCCCCTTAATATTCAAAGTGCTAAGACATTTCAAAACATTTTCCCACACCGCCGCCGCAGACGCCACCTGCCACCAACTGCCACTTTGAACATAAACCTAAAGTCAATGGGAACTCACTGATTCTCCAATTGCATTACCAGCAGGGGCCATGGGAATACAAGTCCTGGCATAGCAAGTCTGACATCAAAGAAGTATAAATAAAATGGAATAGGATTGCTTTCAGGTGTTGTTTGAGACATTTCAAACAAGCTGCACAGCTCCTTTGAGTAAACATCCCAGTCTCCATCGTTTAAGGAAAAAAAAAAAAAAATCTGAAAAGATTGATTTTTTGTTGTTTTCCTGCAATTTTTTGTGGCATGGCAATTCTCATATATTTCGTCAGCTATCTACCCTGGACTGGATCAATGAGATGCGACAACCAAACAATATATTTTTTTCATACTATTGGTTAAAATGATAATCAACCACGAATCCTCTTAATGTACCCTGATCAGCCTGGGTCAGACCACTGGACTTTGACTACTTACTGTTCCTGTCACGGTTAGCGGGTGGCAGGCAGGCAGGTAGGACCCAATAGCAGACAGTTCAGGTAAAGGATAATTTATTAACACAAAAGGCAAGGAACACCGTGAACACAGGTGACGCAGGGAACACAGGGACCACACAGGACACAACTCACCACAAACTACAATGATCCGACGGGGAACAAAGGAAAGACAAGGGCTTAAATACCAAACACAGGACACGCAAGGAAGGACAGCTGAAACACATTAGGGGAGGGAGCGGTAATCACACAGGAGGGAAACTTGATAGGACATGGGGAGGAACAAGACAGAGATACCAAAGTAAAACAGGAAATACCAAAACAAGACAAGGAAACAGACTATGACTAGACTATGTTCCATTTTAGCTCCCCAACAAACCTGGCATATTCTGTCTCTGAAACTGAAAGCTCAAAGCTCATTTCCCTTTCTCCCCCAGGTTACTGTGATGCCTAATTTCCCTTGCCTTGATTAATCACGCTGTGTGGGAATTTCAATAGGAATTCCAAAAACAGACATAGTTGCATGCTCCTCAAATCTTCACCTCTGTCTATCCTTTTACAAGACCTGCCAATATGTGTGCTTGTGTGTGTGTGTGTGTTTGCATATACAGTATACAATTCTGTATTTGGTGGGTATATGTGCATGTGTGTGTCTGTATGTATATGCGTGTGCTCTCACTCATGCTTTTGGGCAAATTCTGCCCAATCCAATGAAAAGGCGATGCTAACAACTGCCAATCACTTACAATTGCTAGTAACAATTTTGACCCAACAAACGCACACACCCACAATGCATTGTGCATCCCTTCCTGTGTGTCCCAGAGGCTGATCGGCGCAGCCCCTTGTCAGATGCGCTGCGTGACGACTGGGGTCATGTGACCCTGCGGCGCCGTGACGCCTGGGGTCATGTGACCCAGCGGTGTAGCGCTGCCTCAGGCTCTGCAGGAACACGACGGATGGACTCTTGATAACGACCATTGACCAGTGTCAATAGAAACAGCCGTCACGGGACGTGATTTTAAATGCATGTGGAT
>OLKM01000235.1:82500-130000 GCA_900291075.1 Melanogrammus aeglefinus
GCAGAGACACACACACACATACAATTTGAAAGATGATGGACATTGAGGGACAGTATGATGGAGAGATAGTGCCAGAGTGAGAGACAGATAGGGAGAGAGGTCATCACAACAATGTTATGAAGAAATACATATGATATGTGAGAGAAAGAGCTAAAAGGGAGATGAGATTTTTTTTATTTAAAACGTTAAACGAATCGCCACGTAGAAAATGAAATAAATGCTCTCACTGGAGCTACATGTTTTCAAGATGTCGCTGTCTTCCTCAGTCATTTAATGCTTATCATCAGACCATTTCCATCTGGGTTGGAGATTACTATATTCCCTTTGGAGTATTAGCTTTTGGAGCTGTAATTCTTTCGAATGAAGTGGATGCACTCATAATGAACACTATCAATTTCTAACTCTAAAATACTTACTGCCTTCGTTCCTGTCCTGAATTATCTCCATGGCTGCCTAGTTACTTGGCTGTACCAACTGCTAGGCTGACTTACCCATTATTCATCAGGGCAGACGCTCCCTCGTGGGATGTCCCGAGGGGGTGGTTGTGAAATGACTTTGTTATCGAATCAATATCACACCCAGTGAAGTGAATACATCTCAAGTCTAGTCTACTCTGCACGGGTGGAATGGGGACATGAATTTTAAGGATGTTCTCACAAAATGTTAGTGTACCCTGGATACTAAGAAAGCTGTTAAGAATGGTATTTTGCAGTCTCCAATAAGCGTTTCTCAAAACAATAAAAAAAACAGACCTTTGTTCACGGGGAGAGCCCTCCTGCTAATCGTTCTTGGATAGAATGAAACTGTAAGTTCACAAGGACGCAGAAGGCTGTTGACAGTTTGGTCCCTATCTCGCATCAGGCGCAATTGACTTTCTACACTGACGCATATGTCTTTGCTCGTTTGCAACTGGCGCAGAGCGTTCTTTTCCCTCCACCGCCACGCGCCGGTAAATTAGGGAATGATCTTGCGCCCCAAGGGGCGGTTCGGCGAAAGGAGGCGCAAACGTTCCCTGGTGCTATATTGGGGTTTCGGAAAACAATTGCGCAGCAAACCAGGAAATACCTGGTTTAAAGTCAGTGGCGCGTTGTTCAGGTGCTATTTTAAGGGCGCATGCATAATGTTGATTGTGCACCCGGGCCTCGCGCATACACTTTGCTTCTCTCATCTACCTAGCCCCACATTCTTGGTAAATTATTTGGGAAAGAACTGCTGATACAGCGGTAATAATTTGTACTTTTAAATCAATGCATCTGCAAACACCGTACAGCAAACACATATTTTCTTGGCATAGACATCGTGTACAAGCACATAACTTTTAGGATTGATGAGTATTTGATTGTGAGAAAACATTGTTTTACTGCGAGTGAGTGTTAAAAAGAAAGAATGAATGCGGGCGCTCGTGTGTGTAGGCCCTATGTGTAAAAATAATTAGTGAATGTGGGTGCGCGCGTGTGTGTCCATCTGTTTAAACACATGCAATCTAAACACGTAACGCATAATACAGTCCAACCCTTTTTAGATTTTAGCCGGGCACAAGAGTCATTTATGCGCCGGTAAAATAGCAACATCGCCATAGAACCGCCCAGAAAGCTACTTGCGCTTGGCGCTTCTCCCTTGCGTTTCAGACCGTTAAAATAGGGCCCAATGTGTTTTTGCTGGTATTTTTGATTGCGGTGAATTTGAGTCAGAATGTTAGGTCAAGTTAATTTAGGGATGAAAATAGCATGCGGAAATTTTAAAATTCTTTGTAGTTCTGCTTTGCTGCTCGCCACATCTCCTCTCTTGAATGTCAAAAAGAATGCTGGGATATCTGTCCTGCCAAGTTCACATAAGTTCCCAACTGATGCACCCTGGGTAAAATGGGTGCGTCTAGATCACTTCTGGTGCGGTCAAGAACGCATATTGAGAAAGGGCCTCGTGTGTGTTAGTGTGCATGTTTATTACTGTGTGTAAGTGTGTGTGTGTATGAATATGTGTGTGAGTGCATGTGTGTCTGTGCGTTTATGTGTGTCTGTGTGTGTCTTTGTGTGTGTGTGTCTATGTTTATTTGTGTGTAAGTGTGTGCACTCGCTTGCATGAATTCATATTACAGTGTGTCACATGTGATGTGAAACACCTGGGAGAGGTGTTTCACTCTCTCTATGTAAAATAATAAAAACCACAGAGGCACGAGTTTTCTATTTTACAACGCAGCCACTATTTTGATATTTAGCAGATGCTTTACAACATTTTGGTACAAATGTATGTGTTTGATCCCAGAAATTTTGGGCTTTAGCAAACCCCGGCCCAGAAGTCTATCCTGCATCATACCAACCCAAACCCCCGACCCAGTACTCATGGCCTCAAGAGGATAATACTATTCCCTGCTTAATTTCCTGACTGTCTGACAGACACTTTTGAAGGCAGTGCTCCAAAATGCCCCATCGTTTCATGCTGATTTTAATTATGTCCGCCAGTCACAAGGTCGAGCAATACTGAAAAATGGAGGGAGCTAGCGAATGAGTGGATGCTTCTGAATTCAGAGACACTAGGGGTAAAAAATAAAGCCAAAAATAATGACGGATAGATCGATGCATGGCGAGCTGAGCCAAAGCTTTTAAAAAGTTAAAAGTAGACGTCAAAGTGTCCCCATTACTTCTTCCCCACTATTTCATCTGCATGTTTATCTCATTAGTGAGAAACAAGAGGAATGACATCGGGTTAGGTTTAAGAGGCATTGTTAAAGCATCGCAATCAACAGCCACATCATAAAACGAAAATAAAACAAAAGAGAAGGACAAAAGAAAGAAAGCGATAGGCAGCAGCCACGGCACAAACACGACAGGAATTCAAAACCTAATGGAATGAAAAGAGGAGGGAAAAAGGTTGGAGAGGTGGAACGGGAATACATGAATAGAGAGATGTCTACAAGGCCAAAGGAAAGGGTAAAAAAGGACAAACCTTCACGCATGAATTAAAAGAAGGGACGTACCACAAGGAAACCTAAGGTATAATTATTGTGATGGAGGTGTGATCTTTCAGAGCGGGGGATACAGGCTATAAGTGCTCTTCCCCTATATCCTGCTTGAGAGGTGCATTCAAGTCAACGTATATTCCATGTATTTTTAAAGACAGAGAAATTGCTACTGGTATAAAATAAAATCAATACACCGGTTGAACATTGAACTGTTAAATGACCTGACGAGAAACTGAAAACTGCCGTCCGTGGTAGTGTCGGGAGAAAGGAGGAAAAGGTGGAAAGCTAAGAAGGAAGGAAGGATAGTCGAAGAGGGGATGGATGGCTATAAGACTGAAAAAGAAGGGACGGGAAACAACGTTTAATCAAATATGGATACATGGCTCCCTCTCACACACACAGAAACACACATACACACGCACACGCACACACACACACACACACACACGCGCGCGCGCGCGCACACACACGCACACACACACACAAACACACACACAAACAAAAGACGACTCATTTAACAGATCTCAATCTTGCTGTCACGTCTATATGTGGCGTGTTTGACAACAAGAAACATGACCATGGTTAGGCTGTGTGCGTAACAGGGGATTGATAGATGACTGAGGGAGACGTTTTAATGATCTCCATCATGCAGTCACAGTGTCATGTGACCATCGTTGGGCTGTGCGTGAGTGTGTGTGTGTGTGTGTGTGTGTGTGCATTCGTTCAGTGTGGACGCGTCCACGTAGATATTCAATTAATTCAGAGAGGATTGATTTGAACGTCCTTCCTTATGTCCTTTTTTTCCCACATTCACTCTCTCCTTCCTTCCCTTTACAACTCTCTCCCGTCCATAAATCTATTTAAGGGTATCAACTATTCTCTCTCTATATCCTTTAAGTTATAAGGATATAGCGAACATACCAATAGATTCATAAAGAGATAGATAAATAGACAGAGAGAGATACACACACATATATCAACAGCCATACATCAGGACTGACTGCTGCCCTGTCAAAGAAACAGACATATTTAACCAATGAAACCGTGTGTCAGAACAGAAGACCCACCAATCAGTCAAGTCAAATCAAAGTGTCATTTACGCTGAAGTTAGACAGAGAATAGGAATGAAAAATAGGAAAAAGGAAACGTGTGGAGAGGGAAGGAGAGTGCAGAGACACACTGTAATATGAATGCGCACACGAGCGAGCGCACACTTACACACGCCTAAACATAGACGCATAAGACACACACAGACACACATAAACATAAACGAACAGACACACACACACTCACACACATATTCATATATACACACGCACACACTTACACACAGTAATAAACATGCACACACACACACACACACAACACACACATACACACTTGCCAGAGGCAGGCATTTAGTGCTTCCCTTGAGTGGCCTGCTCTGCTGTCTCTTTGTCAAGTGAAGGAGCGCTCACAAAGAGAGAGAGAGACTACCGCTGAGACTAGGAGAGAGAAAGAGAGAGAGTTTACCATGAGACTGGGGAGAGGGGAGAGAGAGGGAGAGACTACCGCTGAGACTCAGAGAGAGAAAGAGTGAGAGAAAGAGAGAGAGAGAGAGAGAGAGAGAGAGAGAGAGAGAGAGAGAGAGAGAGATGGAAAGAGAGATTGAGAGAGAGTTTACCATGAGACTTGGGTGAAAGGGAGAGAGAGAGCGAGAGAGAGGCTACCACTGAGTCTAGGAGTGAGAGAGGGAGGAACTTCTGCTGAGAGAGAGAGCGGGTCTTGGGGAAAAAGAGAGGGACCACCACTGAGATTGAGAGAGAGAGAGAGAGAGAGAGAGAGAGAGAGAGAGAGAGAGAGAGAGAGAGAGAGAGAGAGAGAGAGAGAGAGAGAGAGAGAGAGAGAGAGAGAGAGAGAGAGAGAGAGAGAGAGAGAGAGAGAGAGAGAGAGAGAGAGAGAGAGAAAGAGAGAGAGATGGTGACTAATGCTGAGATTGGAAGAGAGTCGGAGAGTGAGAAAGTTGATGTGGAAGTTGGGTTGTGTAATGCTAGAGACTTGAATTAGAATGAGAGAATTAGAGGGAGAAATAGATAGGAACAGAGACATGAACATATCCACACAGGTTTCTATACTGAGGCAGACAGAATCAGGGCTATATTTACCACAATCAATGGTATTACTGCTCTGTCACTGTGTCCTTAAAGGTCCCATGGCATGCTACTTTATGTATGCTTTAATATAAATATTAGTTGGCCCCAAACACAGTATTTGAAGATGTTCCTGAAATTCAGCCGTGGAGCAGAATTACAGCCACTACGAGCCAGTCACACATTGAGCTTTCCCAAATGCGCCGTTGCGGTGTCTGTAGCTTTAACGCAAATGAGGGGGAGAGAGGCGGGTCAAGGAGGAGGGTGGGGGTGTGGCCCTGAGCAGCTTGCAGCCGCGGTACCATGCGCTCTGTTTACAGTGGATGTATTGCAATGACGAGGCGCACACAGCCTTTTGGCCTTGTTCTGTAAATATTCTAGAACACACGGGAGTCCTGGAGCTCTATATCCAAATAATATCATATTTTACGTAGATATCTATGTCATATAATATATATTATCACAGCCAAAATCTGTGTGAGCCTCCAGACGATATTATGAATCTCAAACGACCGCGTCGGGTTCTCCGACGTCTCTGATTCTTCCACGTCCACATCAATTTGAAGTAGACTGAACCACGACATGGAGGAGAAAGGGATTGTTGCCCGTGATTGTCTCGCGCCGGAGGCTCCCTGCCGAGGGACCACCACCTCGGCAGCGGTCAGCGCTTAGGCACCTCCGCCTCCTGCAGCGCCGAGGCGGTGGTCCCTCGGCAGCAGGAAGCGGGGCTCCAGCGGGAGACATTCACGGCCAACAATCCCTTTCTCCTCCATGTCGTGGTTCATGTACTTCAGGGAGTCAAAGCCAAAGTTCCTAGATAACCCCCACTACGTGTCTCATTGTGGAAAGACCAGAGACAAGAGTCTGAGGTGTTGTGCGCCATAACACCAACAGCAGAACGGTTATCCAAATAACAAAGAAGTGTACAACACTTGCGTTACAGTCCTGGAGCTCTATATCTAAATAATATCATACAATACATAGATATCTATATCATATAATACATATTATCACGGCCAAAAGCTGTGTGCGCCTCCAGACGATATTATGAATCACGACTTCGGGTTCTCCGACGTCTCTGGTTCTTCCACTTCCACATCAATCTGAAGTAGACTGAACCGCGCGCTGCCTGCTGCCGGCATGTCGCAGTTAATGTACTTCAGGGAGTCAAAGCCAAAGTTTCTTTACCCCAATTCCTTGTCAACCATGGCTGAGATAACCCCAACTACAGTCTTGTTGTGTAAATACAAGAGACGTCAAAGAACCTACGTGTTATGCTCCATAACACCAACAGCAAACACTTGCGTTACTGTGTGTAATCACTCACACACACATGTGGCGCTCGCACGGTCGTGTCTCATTGGCGGGCCAAATTCTCTGGGCGGGCCAGGCAGAGAAAGGGGAGGAGCTTAGGTCCTTTATGACGACATATGAAACCACATTTCAAATCAGCGCGCTTGAGCCTCCGTTTTTTCAAAGGCGAGCAGAACACCTAGTGCTTGTTTTACCCCGAATGCAGGTTTTAGCCACTGGGGGACCATAAGCAGGCTAGGGGAACTCATATTTATGTTATAAAACCTCATAAAGTGAGATTTTCATGCCATGGGACCTTTAAATACAAACACGCATGGGCACACAAGCACATTCACATACACACTCATTTTCTCTCTCTCTAACACAGGCACAGAAAGACACAGACATTTTCTCTGGCAATGAAATCAAATGACACATCAAACACATCGCTTTGACCACATGCTTTTTTTTTTTTGCTCAAAATGAATAAATTCCACTTCCAAATGGTGGGGAGTGGCATTATAACCATTTTGGGAGATTAGTAACACGTTTGCATTGAAATTAACAGAAATATCAACATTTCTTGTTTTTATGTGTGCAAAATGCTTTTCAGAGCGTTAGAACACCGTTTTGACCAATGTTTTTTTTTTTGCTCAAAATGAATAAATTCCACTTCCAAATGGTGGGGAGTGGCATTATAACCATTTTGGGAGATTAGTAACACGTTTGCATTGAAATTAACAGAAATATATCAACATATATATATATATATATATATATATATATATATATATATATATATATATATATATATACACACACATCTATAGCGCATATATACTTTTTTAGAGAGAGAGAGAGAAAGAGAGAGAGAGACGGAGGGAGAGAAAGATGGAAAGAGAGAGAGAGAGAGAGAGAGAGAGAGAGAGAGAGAGAGAGAGAGAGAGAGAGAGAGAGAGAGAGAGAGAGAGAGAGAGAGAGAGAGAGAGAGAGAGAGAGAGAGAGAGAGGAGAGAGAGAGAGAGAGAGAGAGAGAGAGAGAGAGAGAGAGAGAGAGAGAGAGAGAGAGACGGAGAGAAAGTGAGAGACGCTGAGAGAGAGAGAGAGAGAGAGGAGAGAGAGAGAGAGAGAGAGCAGAGAGAGAGAGAGAGCGCGAGAGACGGAGAGAGAGAGAGACGGAGAGAAAGTGAGAGACGCTGAGAGAGAGAGAGTGAGAGACGGAGAGAGAGAGCGAGAGACGCAGAGCGAGAGAGAGAGAGAGAGAGAGAGAGAGAGAGAGAGAGAGAGAGAGAAAGATTATGAGATGAGGGAGAGAGAGGGAGAGTCAGGGAGAGAGAGAGGGTGAGAGAGAGGGAGATAGAGAGAGATCAGGGAAAAGTACGACAAGAGGCATTGAGAGATCAAACAGGACATGGAGATGCAGTGACTTCACATATCGAAGGCATCGCTGCCAGTTTTGCCTTAAACAGCCGGTCTCTGTAAACTATAGAGCAGAACGGGTTTCAAAGGACTGGGAGGTGAGCTTGTGTCTCCAGGTATCGGCCTAACGACAAACCCTATGAACTGTTTAATTCAGGCTATCGAACGGGTAGTGGTTATCAACGAGCTGACCAATAATGTTAGACCGTACAGGTGTGTGGGGCACGGGAGGTGTGTGGGTTAGCTTGAGTGTGTGTCTGTGTGTGTACGCGCCTCTGGGTGTGTGCCTGTGTGTGTGTTTGAGTATGTGTGTGGGTGTGTGTGTTGAGCACAGTCATGTGTGTGTACCTGTGTGTGTGTGTGCCTGTGTGTGTGCCTGTGCCTGTGTGCCTGTGTGTGCCTGTGTGCGCCTGTGTGTGTGTGTGTTTCTGTGTGTGTGTGTGTGTGTGTGTGTGTGTGTGTGTGTGTGTGTGTGTGTGTGTGTGTGTGTGTGTGTGTGTGTGTGTGTGTGTGTGTGTGTGTGTGTGTGTGTGTGTGTGTGTGCACGTGGTGGTCTGAGTGTGTGTGTATGTATGCCAGTGAGCTTCCACCTTCAGTAAACCTCAGTAACCCTTCAGTAAACCTTCGGTAGGTTCGCTTGGTACACGCTCCATTTCTTGCAGCTGACTGCACATTCATCATTATGTCTACAGGTTGTGACAGGGATTGAATCCCTTCTATCTATCAAAGGCGATGGATGGGTGGAGGGGTAGGCTCGTGTATGTAGGTTTAAAACAGGAGGCTACCACCGTTCTAGCCAAGGTGACTTCCATGGATGTTTTGTACTGGATACATGCGATTAATGAGCAGGTATGGGTGAGGGCATTTTGCTCAAGGATGCCAAACGGTAGACTGCTGGAATTGGGTTTTTGAACCCACAGCCCTTCAGCTTTCAAAGTCAAACACCCTAAACAAAGAAATATCCTGCTATGAAATACAACAGATATTGTATGAAAACATTTATAAAACTGTCTTTCTCCGTTTTACTCAGGCTTCTACTTAAAAAATAGAAACCATCTCCAAATCCATAGTTTTCAAACGCATCATTGGAAACCTTTTTTCATATCCCATTCACCTTCTGTCTAAACCAATCATGGCTAATAATAATACGAATAATCTATCCTTCATGAAATCAATACATTGATCGGAGCCGTCATAAAACAACGCTACGGCCCTGTTGCCAAAGTAACCACTAAAGGTTAGCGCTGGTTGAAATAGACAATAGAAAAGTGAGTCAGCTGTAATATAATCTTCAGGACTCTGCAGAACTTTTGCTCTGATATTGTTGATATCTTACAGGCTTCATTATCTGGGTGGGGGGGGGGGCACAGTTGTACATTAACGGGGGGTCTGAGTGTTGACTGACCCTGCGAGTGTGTGAGGCGCAGCCGTTGCCACTTTACATTCAAAGGCCTCATCTTCAAAGGGTGAAGTTTATGTTGCCCATACGGTACTAACCCAAACCGGCGCCATCCCAGTAAATGTCAACCAGTCCAAATGTCACGTCCACCCTCAGAGCGCTAATTACCATCACGGGCATCACAGCAAACAAAGGAGGTACAAAAGGCAATAACGGGAGGGAGGCAGAGGTGAGCGAGGGGAGGGAGGGGAGAGAGCGCTGGAAGGGAGAGGGAGCGAAGGCACCAGAGAAATAAAAATCGAAATCATCCTTTTTTTTTTCTTCTTTTAATTTCCTGTGAGGGAGCACTAGCTGGCTAGACGGCCCACGACGGACGGGAGCAAACAAGAGTGTGTCAATAATGAAACAACAATAGCATGAGAGAGATGGATGGGAAGAGAGAGAGAGACAGAGAGAGAGGGTACAGGAGTGACACTGTTAAGGACTGTACTAGAGTGGCGACGAGTGAGCCTCATTAAGGGTGTCACTGTGAGCTCCTCTCCCCAAGGCGGCCTGGGTGGATTAAACAAACACACACACACAACACACATCACACACAAACACCACACACACACACACACACACACTACACCACACACACACACTAACACCACACACACACCACACACACCACACACACACACAACACACACACACACAACACACAGTGCCAGCGCGAGCTCGGGGTTGGGTTACCTATGGAATTTATCTGAACTGGGATCGTGCCTGGCCGTGGTCGGCCGTAATAGTGGCGGGGAGCTTTTGGATTCCAATCCTAGGATATGGCACCCGATGCTCAGATTAAAACGAATGAACTCCCTTCCTTTACCTTTCTACAAATCTCTCTCTCTCTCTGTCTGTCGCTCCGTCTCCTTCCATCGCACCTCATATATCTTAATATATATGCTATAAGGTGTTGGCTTCTGTAAAGGTTACACTTATTAAAATGTAAGGATGGGGGAATTGAGGAAGAATAGGTCAGAGGGATATTACTTCTTCCCTCACTAAAGTTTGAAGCCAGGTTGACACAGATTTCTGGCTAAGACCAGAAGTCTTGGGCAGCCGCCATGCTGGCGTTTCTATTTCTATTTCCACTAATCAATGAAGCAATTGATTACAAGATAGCACCTCCGAGGGAATGTTGTTGTTGTTGTGGTTGGGGTTCTGTACCAACAGAAGCAGATTTGATCATCTGAAAGGTCAAAGGGCGTCGGCTGTTGGCAGGACCCTCAGAGCAGTGGTGACGTTACAGAGGTACAGTGCCACTGTGCGTGAAACTACTCTCATTTATGGTTTGAGCTCTGATTTCAGTCAAAAGGACGCAGACGAGATTTCAGGGTTTCTAACTGAATGGGAACAGACGCCTGTTGATCCTGCTCTCTCTTAGCAACACAGCCAGCAGGGATCTGATTCTGATTCATCGTTGAGACAACTATATCACTGTCTACACACCCTGCTGCCTGGGTGTTGTTGGCTGGAGTTCACACACACACTCAGACACACATGCACACACATGCACGCACACATGCACACACACAAATACACACACACACACACACACAAATGCATGCAACCCACACACACATTTTGTGAGCATTTAAGCAGGCAAATACTGTCCATTACACCAACCCCCCCCCCACACACACACACACACACACACACACACCACCACCCACACACACACACACACACACACACACACACACACACACACACACACACACACACACACACACACACACACACACACACACACACACACACACACACACAGGCAGGTAGTAATGACTGTCATCTGTATTGAGGGTTTGGTATGAATCACTGTTTTTCTAATTGCACCCTTTCAGGACGAATTGTGCACTTTACAATCACAGCAATCAAACATTCATTCATAAACTCAGCAGCTCTCACACACCCTGTTGAAATCATTTATCGCAAACAGAAACAACCAAAGGAAAACACTTCCACTGTGGACAGCCAGTACCTGGTGTGCCTGAATCTCGAGGAACAGCGGATACTTTCAATTACTTTGACGGGATTACTTGATTGTTACTTATAATGTCTTGAATATACCTTAGGCATATCGGCTGTGAGTGGTTACTGTCCGAAGATATATTTTACCTCCTTTATCACGCTAAAGGGATCCTTAACCTGTCATAAATATTTATGTGAAGAGTTACACATCCATTCTTACAATCTCCCGTCTCCCATATCGTCATTCCTCGCTCCTCTCCCACCATTTCTCCGAGTGTAGATTTAATTTGCATGGAGATCATCTGGACCCCCACCCTTACAGCCTGCTAGCAGCCAGCTTTCAGCTTGATTTCCAGTCTGATTTATATGCCCGCGATGAGCATAATAATCCCACTCACCACTGGTTCGTACAATTTCAAAGAGGATTTAAGGGCACACACTGATTAATGTTCAAAGCACAGCTGAAGACCTCTTCATCAAACCTTATGTCTGGACATCTTTCCTGTTCACAAGGCTCATTAAAAAAGAGCACTACAAAGCCCTTTTGCCTTTCACCTGTTCTGCCTATAGGGACTCACTCCCAAATATTGAGCCCATACAGTTATTCTGACATCCCCCCCGAGAGACGCTAGAGAAAGCCGTCAGCGAGGTAATCTGCAACGTTTTGAACTTTATCTTCCCTCCTCCAACTCTTGGAGCTTCTCCAAGGACAACTTACATACAAGAAGGTGGCTCCTCTTCATACATGTGGTATGAGGGTGTGAGAGAGGAGGTGCTCCATTTATCCTAAACTCACAGCTGTGGACAGCATGGTTGGAGTGGTCCGTTGCCAAGTCCTGATTGCTGCACCTTTGCTTGGGGACTGTACTACCTGAAATAAAAAAAATTACTAGCGACTTTAGCCGCTGCTGGAAGCTAGCTTTTTAACTGTACCCGAACCATGGTGTTGAATTGAGCTGGATAGCTGCATTGTACTAACAGGTGACTTTAACTGGGCTCCTCAAGACAAGGATGCAGGGAGGTGGTTTTGAAAGGTGTTGGTTGTGAAAGTTTGTAGACAATGATACATGACATGGTGCTCCATGTTGCCATGCAGGAGATCTCTCCCTGAGTGTGTGTGTGTGTGTGTGTGTGTGTGTGTGTGTGTGTGTGTGTGTGTGTGTGTGTGTGGTGTTGTGTGGTGTGTGTGTGTGTGGTGTGTGTGTGTGTGTGTGTGTGTGTGTGGACTGGTGTGGTGAAAGCAGGTATTAACCTGTAACAGGTTTGCGATCTGTGTTCTTGTTTGTACGTGTTATTGTGTCCCTGTGAAATGTCATATATGGCAGACCAAATACTGTCCCACTACACAAGTTGGTAAAGAACGGTTAAAATTCCCGGAATTTTTCTCGACACGCAAATTTTACCCAGGATGCATTGGTTGGAACTAGCGTACATTTTGGCATTGAAGTGAGGTGTGGCAAGCAGCAAAAAACATTTTTTTTTACAATTGTTGTATGCTTTTTCATCACTAAATTTTATTCTGTTCATTTTTTAGACAAGGAAATACTTTGTGCCAATTTCGAATATTGGCAGTTTTCTTGTGAATTGACGGCGAATCGAAAACATGAGTCAACGTTTTTTCGGAATCGAGAAGCTCCTTACGCACCTGCGGTGCAAGCTAGCTAGCCTGGCGGGCAGCAGCGTTCAGAGAGCCCACACTCCACAGACCACTGCAGCTAACGGAGCAGACGGCGCAGGAAAAGCAGGCCAACAACTATAGAACAAATGTAATAAAATTAACAACAGAAGCAGTATGAAAGGGGACTATCGATATTTTTTATTATAAACAGACTACGTTTTTAGTGTACAGCTGAGCTGAGCATCAACTGTTTTGGGTGATAAAGCCTGGTTTCCATTTTGGAAGACTGCAGGCGGCCTCTGTGCTGTGGGACATTGCAAGTAAATTTTTCCAAGTACAACTAGCAACTATTTTCTCCCCAAGAACACAAGTCTGTTAGTCTGTTCTTTGCATTCTTGGTATTGAGAAAGGTCTGAACTCCCACAAGTATATTACCACTTTTGTTGCGTAAAATACATCTATAGCAGCAGACTTGCATAATATCAATTCAGTAGAGCCACTGCTGCTTCTAACTTATCCCATTTGTGGTGTGTGGATGTGGCTATACCTTTTCTGAGCTGATAGCAGTAGCAACACCAAGTGGCCCCCCTACACGTACTTGTCGCTCTACGTGGCTTGCTCAAGAGCTTGTTTACATAAATCGGGCAGGTGTCTGCAGCAGATAACCAATAACAAGCCCAGCCCAGTCCAATTATTAAGGCAAACAATTAAAAATTGAAAAATACATTAACAATAGGCTACATGATGGATCTGCTACCATTGGCAGATATGAAAGTTAAGTTGCACAAAAAGTATACAAAATGAGTGCACATTAATTAGCTTGAAGACCCCAGCCAACCAGGGAGATGATTAATGCTGAGAGATGAGCCTACGGGGAAGACACAGGGGCAGTAGACGGGCCTGTGTCTAGCCCCTAATGTTTGCATTAACCCAGGCATATCCTTTGTAACCATTGTATGTTACCGTGTATGCCCTGGTGATTTCAATTCTAACAAGAAAGGCAGTGTTCCATACCGTGTATTGAAATGTAAAACAGTTCTCATCAATTTCGCCTGCTCTCCTCGCCACTCTAGACAAAAATAACCATTGGCTCAACTCAATACGAAACAGACAAGTAAAGCGGCAGCAGCACATTGGGTGTTCTCATTTTAAAATAGACTATATATAGCATATTTTGGCATATGCACGAAAAAATGTGGTCTTTCAAAATAGAATGGACACTAAACTAAGGTTTAGAATACCACTCTGTGCTATGGATATTTTCCTTGGAAACCTCCTGGTTTTCACACAAGACATCAGAACTAACCCTGGCAGACGAAATGAGTTTTGGAGAAACTGTGGGTGTGGTCCTGTTCGGATGTCTTGTTTTATAGCACAAACAAACCAATAAACAAAGATTGATCTGCATAGCCAGAAAGGCAGCAGCGTGAAAGCTTTTAGGGTTCTACAATTAATGTGCTCTCTCGAAGTGATGGCCAAAACAAAAACTTTTAGCAGGGCGGGCGGCTCGTGTAAACCATGTGAAAGAAGGCAGCGTGGGCGTTCATCAGCCACCTAGGAATGAGGTGAGAGAGGGGGAGAGAGCGAGAGAGGGAGAGAAGGAGGGAGAGAGAGCGACACTAAGACAGTGGGAGATAAGGAGAGATGGAATGAGAGAGGCAGGCAAACGGTGGCATGCAGTAAGAAACAGCAGAGAAGAGATAAAAAAATGTGACAAACACAGCATGATCCGTATAATCCCACACTCCAAAAGAAACACACCAGCAGGAGCTGAGAGTGTGTGTGTGTGTGTGTGTGTGTGTGTGTGTGTGTGTGTGTGTGTGTGTGTGTGTGTGTGTGTGTGTGTGTGTGTGTGTCGTGTGTGTGTGGTGTGCTGTGGTGTGTGTGTACGTGTGTGTGTGTGGTGTGCGTGCGTGCATGTGTGCGTGCGTGCATGTGTTGTGTGCGTGCGTGCGTGCGGCGTGCGTGCGTGCGTGTGTGTCTGTGCGGCGTGCGTGCGTGCGTGCGTGTGTGCGTGTGTCGTGCGTGCGTGCGTGCGTGCGTGTGTGCGTGCGTGTGGCGTGCGTGGTGCGTGCGTGTGTCTGTGCGCGTGCGTGCGTGCGTGCGTGCGTGCGTGCGCGCGTGTGTGTACGTATGTTTGTGCATCTGCTTGTGCACGCTCGTGTTCCCAAACCTGACAACCGTCCCCCATCAGAAACACTGTGTGGCGCTACGCCGTGCCAACGTTGAAATGGGATTCTCTTAGTTGTGTTTCTTGCCAGGAGCACCGCCTTCCAGGGCGGCTGCCTCACTCCGTGGCGCTGCGTGTCACACCAGGCAGGGTTCTGATCAACTAACAGATGGCTTCGGCATGCATGAGCCCGTGTGGACTCAGAGAAACAACTGGCTTCCCTGATTAGGTCAAAAAATAATAATCTCGCATGGCAGCAGACACGGCGTGTGTGGCTATAGGTTTAAATGGAAGGATGCAAGACCGAGGATGGATAGACGGAGGTACGGGTGGATGGATGAAGGGATCGATGGATAGACGGACGGATTAAAAGGCTGGATGGACGTTTAGATGGACGGATGGATGTTTATTTGGATGGTAGATGGACGAGTGAAAGAGGGATGGATGAAGGAGGTGTAGAGTTGGCTGTTAGGCCCTGGTGGTGGGATGGTAACGAGCAGCTGGTATAGTTGGGACGTGGACACAAAACAAGGAACAGTCTTCGAGGACTAAGCCCACCACGTGCATGATTTAATGGAAAACACGTAAACCATTCACTGGGCTAAACAAACCAGCGGCATTTCCCCCTGCCAACCGGCGCGCCACATTAACTAAGCCTCTCTCCCTCGATACAAGTTGACCGTCATCTCTCCTAATCGTTAAGTGGAGCCTGAAGCTATTACAAATTTGAATTTTTTAATTCCTCCCTAGCTAAACACATCTGTTGGTGCTACCATTACAACGCTAGCGCATCGTGTTTCCATTACACATTTGCATTCAATAATTGATCAACAAACATTCAGAATAATTAAACAGGACACCTGCCAGAGCCCCTCTCCATTCAGCTCCACTTGGTACGGTCCGACGAGGTCTAACACTGGTTATAAGGTTAACCAGTGAGGTGGATCACGTAGCCTCCTCGCAGTGCGTCCACAGATCAATTCCCTGGGATAGTGGAGTTGGCTCTGTGGATTACAGGCAAATCGCTGGACCCCCATGCCACATGACTTGGATGAACAGGCTTACCGCACATGCCAACTCCACGCCTCTTGCCCTCCCACTTGGTGATTCCAGCAGTTGCAACAACAATTCCATATTTATTCATACTTTGTTGTCGCTCAAATTGTATCCACAAACCTTTAAGATAAACACTGTTTTGCTTGTTTACATCAAAATAGAAGGTTAGAAGCCAAAGGCTGTACCGAAATGTTGTGATTTCAGATCCAGAGCCTCAAGAATCCTTTTAAAATGCAAATTCTTCATGCAAGGAAAAATTCCATTCTGTGTGTGTGTGACCGTGTGCGTCTGCATGCGCATCTGTGTGGATGTGTTTGCAAGCATGTGTGCTTGAATGTGTTCCTTGGTGTGTGTGTGTGTGTGTGTGTGTGTGTGTGTGTGTGTGTGTGTGTGTGTGTGTGTGTGTGTGTGTGTGTGTGTGTGTGTGTGTGTGTGTGTGTGTGTGTGTGTGTGTGTGCAGGCATTTCTCTAAACGACACACTGCGTTACTATGTAAATGACATACACAGAAAGGATTTAAAACAGGCTGTGTTTCTTATAATAGGAAAATTGTATTCATACTGTGAAGCTTTGTCCAGGCTTGCAGTGCTTAAATCTCGATGCTTCTGAGAATGCCAATATCGCCACTCACTGCTGTGTACAATGCATGTGCATGTTGTTCGTGTACAAGTGTGTGATTAAGGTGAAGTGTATTTCTCAGAGGGAGGGAATGGGAGTCTGTTTTTAAGTGCTTCTGCACTGTGTGCATGTGTGTGTTTGGTGTACGTTTGTGCTGCTGTGTGTGTGTGTGTGTGTGTGTGTGTGTGTGTGTGTGTGTGTGTGTGTGTGTGTGTGTGTGTGTGTGTGTGTGTGTGTGTGTGTGTGTGTGTGTGTGTGTGTGTGTGTGTGTGTGTGTGTGTGTGTGTGTGTGTTCATCGTCTGTTCATTTGCATGTATGTATGCGAATGAGTTTGTGAAATAATGTCACCCATGCCTCCGCTGTCCGGAAGGAACAACAAGTATTAAGACTGTCAAGTGCTCCATCGACGTGCGGCGGCCATCGCTGGTTACCCACCCGTGGCTAATAGAATGCTAATCCTTTAATAGGTGTGTCGTTCACTAATAACAGCTGAAGGTGGAACAAAAGCCCCACACTGCCTGCTCAAATATTCATTAGAATACAGGAAACGTTATAATGTCATCAAAGGTTCCTTTGCATTTTGTGTCAACAAGTCCATGTGTGGGTTTGGAACTTTCCAGCGCCTTTAATAACAGTAATATAATGTAGCTCAAATGTGTCAATCGGGGGAAACCAATATGTAATTTCATCATGTCCTTAAAGGGGTGAAAAGGGATGCTTCTATAACAGTTAATTGAGATGCTTGTTGTCGTTGTTTAGTAGAGAGTGAGCTTAGAGAAAGATGAATGTTCAATATCAATTTTGTGTGTGCAACTTTGTGCAAAACAACTCTTCACTCTCGTCAAATATTCACGTATGCATTTTAAATCAGACAGAACAGAAATAATAATTTCAATTAACTGGATTTATTCACAATCAATCATCCCGCCGCAGATTATGTATTTTAATAAAACATTATTCCAATAAATTCAAAATAGTGACTCCAAAGTCAAACATGACCTCGTCAAGCTTCATCAAGGACCCCTAGTCTGGCCCCGAGTGTGGGAGACAGATCCAATCAGGACGGGAAGGCATTCAGACACAGGGACAAAGCCTCCTGACGTGCAATCACTGGTATAGGCAGATCCTGAGCATCGTTGGCCATGATATTTTAACAGGAGGATAGGTTCGGATTAGCTTGAAAAGAAGGTTTCATCACCCGTAAAACCCACGCAATTCAGCTGGATTACTGGAGCTGTGGGATGTTTTGAAGAATGACAAATTAGGTGTTTGTTTAGCCAAAGCAACTTAGAGTTAATTTTTATTGATAGGTAATTAAGGCACAATAAGGTACCCGTCTTAGTTCAAGGTCGCCACTATACATAGGCTGTGGATATTGGGGATCGAATAGCCTAGCCACCAACGCTAGTCACGACAACATTCAACTGCAGATATCCAACCACTGCTTCAGACATGCCAGCTGGTGCCACACATGATCACACACACACACACACACACACACACACACACACACACACACACACACACACACACACACACACACACACACACACACACACACACACACACACACACACACACACACACACACGCAAATGTTTATGCACGCACACAGGCACACACAGACACATACACACACACACACACACACACACACCAGCAAATGCATATACACCCCGGGTTGATACACATATACTATCAACCCATCACCCCCTACCACCACCCAATCACCCCCTACCACCACCCCTACTACCAACTACCACCACCCTACCACCACCCTACCACCACCCCTACCACCACCCTACCACCACCCCTACCACCACCCCTACCACCACCTACCACCACCCCTACCACCCCCACCACCTACCACCCCCACCACCTACCACCCCTCCCACCACCCCCACCGTCCCCCCATCCCAGTGTTGGTGATAGCAGTAACCAGGGCGAGGAAACAGTCGATGGTGACATGTGCTTAGGGCGCGGGAGGCCCACGAATGACTCAGCTAGAGAAAATGTTTACCTGCAGATTAGCAGAACTGCAGTCGGAGCATTGGGGACAGACCGAAGAGGGAGGGCAAGGGAGGGAAGGAGAAAAATAAATAAAGCAATATGCAATGTAAATTCATTTTAACACCAAATACGGACGTCCCATTTGGTTGCTATGCCAACCGTAACCGTTGGGGAGTCAGCCTGGCGAAATGTGTGCGTGTGTGTGTTTGTGTGTTCTTATATCCAATGAGTAGTTGTGTATGTGTGTGATTGTGTTACATCTTGTAATATGGGGCTTCATGTGGATTTATATTTGTGTGTGTGTGGTGTGTGTGTGTGTGTGTGTGTGTGTGTGTGTGTGTGTGTGTGTGTGTGTGTGTGTGTGTGTGTGTGTGTGTGTGTGTGTGTGTGTGTGTGTGTGTGTGGTGTGAGTAGAACATGATTCTCATTAATTGTGTGTTTTAGGAGGCAAGGCACAGATGCAGTGGATTTGTCTTATTATGTAAGACACGAACTGACGATGCACCACACGCACGCACGCACGCACGCGACGCACACACACACACACACACACACACACACACACACACACACACACACACACACACACACACACACACACACACACACACACACACACACACACACACACACACACACACACACACACACACACACACACACACACACACACACACACGTTGCATCAATCACTACCAGTGTCTGTTTTTAGGGTTCACTTCCTCTTCCTGTGACAGCAGAGACGTTATATTTAGCCACCATCTGTACCTTACCCACACACATATATACGCACACACGCGGACACACATACACACAGGCAGCAGGGATGGACACACATATGCAAACACACACAAGGCAGGAAATTATGAATAATTTGTTGGATATTGAATAGCATGAAACTCTCCTCTCTCTCTTTCTTACTTCCTGCTCTTCGCCCTCTTCCTCTCTGTCCAAACAACCCTTCCTCACCACAATCACATCCCCACTAATGCCCTGCACTCAATTTAACTCCAAGAAAACGTTTATGTCTAAACACAGATCACATTAATCTGACCATTTGATATATCACACCCACATTTATTTCTATTTTCTCGTCCTCGCAGCAATATTGATTACTCCCTCTGACCAATGTTAACACATAACACGCACGCACGCACGCACACACACACGCACACACACTGCAGATTCGCCAATGTACCTGTTATGCATTTATGAAAGCTCAAAGTAAACAAGGAAATAGACAAAATGCCATATCATGGCCACATTGTTATATAGATGGAGAATGTCAAACACTCATATGAGGCGGCCACACACATTTGTTTAATTCTCTTGATATTATCTGATTACTATCGAAATGTATTAGGATCAACAGAGTTGGTCTTGCATAATCGAGTCGACATTAGAATATGTATCTTTCTCATCCTGGCACCACCAAAGATAGGCTAAATGTAAGAAGAGTTAAACTGTTCCCTCAACCAAGGCCCCTAACTATTGACCTGGAATGGATCCCCGGGGACTGAAACTAGAGCTCAAATGTAGGGGTCACATGGTGTTTCATAGTACTTTAGAGATGGTGGCAAATTGATTACCTTTCTGATGCTAACTACCCATGACACTTAGAAATGGTTATGAGGTTAGGGTTTAGGGCTCGAATCGTAGGATTGGCATCCAGAAAAACAGTGGTGAATTGTCTTACTTTGAGTATTGATCTTCTTTGTTGTATTTTGTTGGATGGGTTAGGCGTAATGGACAATGACTGCGGAACTGAGCTAGCTAGGTGAAAATATTCATTTGAATGACACCCACTTTCGAGTCGTTCCAACTGCTTGTTTTTCTGTTAAGAGTTTATGTTCTAAGCTGCTGGCATGAAGTACCGTACATTATAGTGCATTTGTCACTGAGAGTATTTTTAATTGGTTATAACACAAATCAAATGAAATCAGAGACAAAGGAATTTAAAGAAACCACACTTTCATGAGTGTTTTTGTACTCGTTCTAAACATAATTGGCAGTTGGTGAAGCTGTGGATGTGTCAGGCATTACCTGTTTTCATACACAGAAAAAAAAGAAGAAGCACAAGAGACGGACACAATTATTTTTCTTTTTCTTTTTTAAAATCCTTTCCTCTGTTTGAAATGAGGAATGCAGGTTTAGCCTCAGTCATTTTTTTAACCAATGGCAGGTGTGATGTTCCTTCCTATCTCAACCCTGAACTTATCTAGACATTACCCAGAAGACCTGTACCCGAGAACGTAGATGTCAGAATGAGTTGGACCGGACATTAAACAGATTTCTCCCTGCCAGCTCCGTCGTAGCACGTCTGTGTGATGTCTGATTGGGCCCATGTCTGATAGATCAGGTCATTATCCGGAGAATCGTAGCGACTCAATCCTGTCTTACGTACTCTGGTATGTCGGTGGCAGCAATTGCAAAGAAGACGAAGAAGGAAAATGCACAGCAAGCGTTGATGCAGTTCCTAGCGCCGGACGACTGGTGCCAAACTATAAGGAACAGCCGTAGACGAAGAGGATATCATCGCGATAACAGTTATCATTATGAATGAGTGTGTCATCTCGTCGGCCATTTTGGATGTGCTGTAAACAAAGGAGTGTGATTTCGGCAGCGTACATTATGCGTCATTTCCTGCTGTCTACAGGCTCTACCCCGGCACCAACCTTGGCCTTAACAAAACAACAGATTATTGACAGTGTGGGAGAATGCCTTTGACATTGGCAATCTCCTGTTGTGTGCTACATCTGTAAAAGGAGAACTCTGCACAATGTCCGGACCTGATTTTCTTGACATTGTCCAGAGTTCATATCAAAATATGGCTTATTTCTCTTAAGCCCCCTTTTATGCATAGTTCCTGGGAGATGACCGGGATAACATTGCAGGCAGCGCTATTGATTTACAACCTTCACACATGCACCTACGTTCAGGAACATTTCTGTCGTGCGCCCGTTCACACACGGCATAGCAATGCCCGACTCGATGGGCCGAGGGACAGTCCAGCAGATGGCGATAAGGCCATCTGTAATGCCGATTGCCGATGTATGGGAAAGTCTGGTACTGGTCTGTCAGGAACATGGCCGTCGAGGAGCTGCTGTTTTTGTCCGGTGCCAATGTTCTTATAATGTATTCATTCCACTCGGTTGAGAGACAATTCATGTTTTTTCTGTGACGTACTTGAATCAGAAACACGCATTTGATGCTTCAAAAGGGATATAAAAAAGGATTTGGTTGATTGGTGTGTTAAGATCAACATTCGTAGATTTGAATATGTAATAAGCGGTGTCTTGTGATTGGTTCGCTTGTCTTATGTGTAATGCGTCTTACGTCAGGTGGACGCAACTCTTTCAAGCCTCTCCCGCAATGTCACTGCTATCATCTAAAACGCACCTCTCTCTCTCTCTCTCTCTCTCTCTCTCTCTCTCTCTCTCTCTCTCTCTCTCTCTCTCTCTCTCTCTCTCTCTCTCTCTCTCTCTCTCTCTCTCTCTCTCTCTCTCTCTCTCTCTCTCTCTCTCTCCTCTCTCTCTCTCTCTCTCTCTCAACATGTTGAATACACAAGGCTGACCAGATCAATAGGATATGAAAGATGGGGAGAGGACAGGAAATGAACACAACAAGGAACTTGGTTAACATCCCACTTGCCTTGGACACAAACAGTAAGATCCCCCCCCCAACACACACACACCACACACACACACCACCACACACACACACACACACACACACACACACACACACACACACACACACACACACACACACACACACACACACACACACACACACACTGCACGTAATGTCCATGCAATGATACCAAGGTAAACACACAGTGTCTATATAGACAATCTGGGTCTTTATCTTGTCTTTATGACCTCTCCTTGTTATGAGATGTTAAGGCACCTTGTAACTTGTAAGGGTGAGTCTGGCTATTGCCAGACTCTCTGTCTGTAGCTGGGGCTGCCTCCTGGACAGTTTGGCCGGTCTGGATGACTTATCATTTACGTGTGTATTTTGACTATCAGTCCATAAATGGGGAAAGTCTAGTTGTTTGACTCCCGGATTGAAGGGTTTTGGGTTAGATCCCAGACATGTGCAGTCTATCAGTAGGAATACTAGAGCATTATGGCTAAATCCTCCATGCTACTTAATAATCACATGGGTCACTGCTGAGTCGCTTTCCATATCTATAGATAGTAGTTATCCAATATAGCTAAATAGTTTGCATTGTATATTCAAATAAAAACAGATGGAGGAAACATGTTCTTGCGAACAAAGGTCATAAACAGAAACTATTATAGTTAGCAGCGCAACAAGATGGTCGCAACCATGTTTTGAGTGACCACAGGCGGCAGGGTAATTCAAACCATCGCACTGTATCTAAGAGGATAAGGTATTAGTTAGATGCATGCAAAAATGAGATCTATATTACACTGAGCCATAGAAGACACCACGGTGCCGTCGGCCATCAACAGGGAACTGCAGCCGGGGAATCATGTTGTTTAAATGAGATAAAGACAACGTTACGATTCTGCCTGGCCGTAAAAACGTTGAGGATGACAGCCCTGGGTTACATCATATTCTGCTCCCACAATAACAACACAGCTTTTTAAACGGATTACTGTGTATAAACAGGACAATTTGAAAAGATCCGACCATCACATCATGAGAGAGTAACTGTTTTTGGTCAACTGGGACTGACTCTTTATGAGACCATGTTGATATTTAGACTTCTCCTAGTTAATGTTCCTGACTGGTTCAGGGAATCCATCTTGACAGTTTGATCAGATCAATGTAACACTTCTCAATGGTAGAGATTTTCCTCCTTTTTGACTGGTTCAAATTCAATTTAAGTTCCCAACAACTTTGAAATACAATGTATCTGTATATATTGTTTATGTTTTATCTATACGTGATATAAAGGAATGGAATCTAGGATGATACATTTTTGTAAAATTGCATGGCGCAGTTCTCTCTTTAACTGTAACACCAGAGGGAAGAGAATGGAAAGTAAAGGTCGATAGGCAAGTACACACCAAACATGTATACACACACATTTAGAAACACACATGCACACACATTCAGATACATACACAGACACACATACACAAATTCTGAAACACACACACACACACACAAACACACTTTCAGAAACACAAACCCTTTCAGAAATACGCACACAAAAAATAAATGTGACTTTGTGTATCATCAGTCACCAGGTGTGGGTCCCTAGGGTTGAAATATAATAGCCGGGCGATCGAAGTGCTATACTTCACATGCACTGAAGCACTGCATTAGAGTTCAGTACCCGGTCCAGAGTACTCTCCTTTAGCTGATACAAGGTTTTGAGTAACAGCAAGGGGCTGGCTTCTAACAGCCTGGAGCCTTGCTGGGCTCCCAGCAGGAGAGTGGCTGTACCCCGTGGAACACAACTCAATCCATAAGAGCCCTTAGCCGGGGCCCTAGCTCTGCCATTTCCTTCCCTAAAACCACATCAAGATGCCCAGATGGCTTTTTACAGCACTCTGATGTACATCACATGACTCACTAATTGTCCAATAACTTAGTGTGTGTGTGTGTGTGTGTGTGTGTGTGTGTGTGTGTGTGTGTGTGTGTGTGTGTGTGTGTGTGTGTGTGTGTGTGTGTGTGTGTGTGTGTGTGTGTGTGTGTGTGTGTGGTGTGTACAGGTTTGTATGTTTTTAAAACAGAGAGAAGGGGATAGTGTGTGGTTGTGTGTGTGTGTGTGTGTGCTGTGTGTGTGTGTGTGTGTGTGTGTGTGTGTGTGTGTGTGTGTGTGTGGTGTGTGTGTGTGTGTGTGTGTGTGTGTGTGTGTGTGTGTGTGTGGTGTGTGTGTGTGTGTGTGTGTGTAAAACTGTCCAAAACACAGCAGTTAGGCCAGAAGACTCCCCAGTGTTATTTGCTTTCCTATTGACATTTGCCAGAAAATGTCAGCTATAAATATCTTAAATATCTTATCTCTAAATGAAGTTAAGTACTCATTAAGCAAATGCAGTGTTTGCTGTGTGTGAGCATACAGCAAGCCATAATAAATACACCTAAACATTAACCATAAAAACCAAATAATTTGTCAGGCTAAGAAATTGAAAATGTTACCTTAACAGACCAAAACATTTTTTGAACAAAACATAATTGGTCCATTATTTGTCTCACATGATTATCTTTATGTCGAAAAACCCTCGCTAACGTAATTCGAATTCTAGATGACGTTTCAAAATAAAAGCTCAATATTCATAATCATTTGCTTGCTGCTGGGGCCAGGAAATAATTTCACGATGTCATCATGAGGCAAGACCCTAAATGAATTAGATTACAGTAACTCAATCTGATCTACTGTTCACATGGCTAAAATGGCTGGGGGATACTTTGACTAATCAAAGTCGGTCAGGAAATTTGGGTTTGGGGCCAGTGTCCCCTCCCGCCTCTCTCCCACCAACCACTGTTATATGTCCTGGTCACCGGGAGAGCCCAGAGTTTCCTCTCCCGTCTCAGGGTACCAGAACCCCATCTGGCGAGAACACATCTGCTGCCACGTTCACATTTCCATGGTGAGAAGGGGATCAGCATGTTCTCATCAAGGAGGCTTTCACCAGAAAAAGGGGGCAAGAAAATAGGTGAGGGTGTCGATGAATAGCGATGCCGATTGCATTGGGCGGAGGAGGGCTTTTGGCAGCGCAGTGAGAAATGATTGGCCACCCGACTCGTCTATCGAACAGCCCCATGTTGCGTCTCCTCCTGATTGGTTCAAAGAAGAATGAGCATTTTTTCAAAATGTCCCCCTGCATCCTGCGTCATACTTGGGGATTGGATGGCAAACTGTGAGATAGGAGCAGGTGAAGAGGACCCAGCAGGGTAAATGGACCCTGCTGCAACTTCTGAGGCACCATCCAGTTGTGCAATCTACTGTGATACGCACTGGTACATGCCCCATAACCACTATGAAAGCTACAGGATTTCCTCACACCCGCAAAGAAATTTAAGAATTTGGTTTGGTGACAGAACTTTCTCTTAAAAATGTCTCTCTTTTTTAAAGTTTTTTTCTCAAATAACGGGTCGAGAGATGTGACAGAAAAACAAGAACATACGGAGGGGAATCGGACAGTGCGAGATGTGTGTGTGCAGCGCATGTGTGTTTTAGTGAGTGAGAGTTAGCGAGCGGGTGAGAGTGACGATGAATGAAAGCTGAAAGCGAGCAGAACAGAGGGAAAGGTTGGCTATGAAGTTGTCAATCTGGCAACGAAGTTAGCCTTTTCATTTTACGGCTCCCTATTTGGACCGGTAGACTGGCAACTGTAAAAGCGGGTCTTGGTTCTAGAAAGGTTGAACCACTGTCATCACAGCACACCCACTTTAATAAACTAGGCTACACTAATTAAACTATCCAAGACTCAAGGACGAAACAATTATTAGAAATGGTAATCCAGATATCAGTCTAGCGTAATTATTGTGTATCAGTGATGAGTCTTTTCTTGGGTCTATCCTGGGATTATGTTTGTGTGTGGGTGTGCGTGTGTGTGTGCGTGTGTATATCCACGAGCATGTGTGCATGCGTACGTTTAAAGATGATCATTTTCTCTAATGTACACAGAGAACAGGGTGGGAAGTACCGTGAGAATCACAGCTAAGGTGTTACATAAGATCCATGAGACCGAGAGAGAGCTAGAGAGAGCATAGAGAGGCTATTTGTACATCTTGAATCAAGGTCAATGCAAGAAGTACACATCACTATAGAGATCCATCATGAAAGGAAATTATAATTATACCCTCTCTATTTACAAAACCCTTACGCTTTTTAACAGACAGTTATAAAAACCCCATGTTACAGGGGAAACTCAAACAACATGCATTAAATCATATTGTATCCAAATCATATTTGTATCACTCAAAAATAATGCATGTGAAGCATTGCATAAACTGTAGGCATTAAGGATAGAATGTATTACACTGAATTACCATAGATTATATTTTGCATAACATAAATGCATTCCTCATACTAATGAAGAGTAATAAATATATTGACTAGATATAATAACAGCCAGCAGTTCCTTGTGTGAGCTCAGTTCTCTCACTAGCTTGACAGCGTGTGGCTGGGTGGTTCTGTGGATTCTGTGGGGGTGGGTTTGGTTTGAAATGTGCTGGGGACAGAGACGCATTCGGAAGTGCATTTTCAGAAGTGCTGGGTACAATGAAGATGCACTCTTTTTTTCTCTCTTTAGTGCCGGTGATGAAAGGTTCTGAAAGACGGCATACAGCTAATCACTAAGGAATAAAGTGTATACAAAATCTGTCTGGCACATTTTATGAAGAAAACGTTTTCAAAAAGCATCGGACATATGACCTACTATGTTCTGCTCCATGTATCCAATGTTGACAACGTGACATGACAAGCTAACAACAAGAGGAGCTAGGAAAGGATGTTTAAGTTCAGAAGGGCCAAACGTGTGACTACACACAGCACTACAAAAGTCGTCGATTGAAAAAGAAAATAATATTTGTTGCACAGCTGAACACTGTATCACATCATGAGCTGGCTGTTCTCAATTCACAACACGCATTCAATCAAAACTAGCCAGGCATTCTGACCAAAACTCATGCACTCCCCCCACAATTATTCCAGAATTCAAGCAAAGCAAGAATGACCAAGTCACTTTGTGTCAACAAGAGACTGACTCCACCGCACCGACTATTAATTGCAAGTGAGCATTCCACTACATTGCGAAGAGCCGTGTAATAAACAAAAATAATTGACAGCTGAACGTTAGGAAGGCCCATGCAAGTGAATGGAGCAGTCTACAGCATTGGGAAGAGCCGTGTAATAAGTAGGGGATAATGTATGAACGCCGGTCATTATCGGGAAAATAAGCCCCGACAGGACGGACAGGACACCGACGCGCAGCGAAGGTGTCTTGCTTCCCACTGAAGGGGCTTGATTTCGATAATGACGGCGCAGTCTATACATTATCCCGCTTATTACACGGCTACGTGCCAAAATGGAAAAATTACTTCGCATGGTGTGTCTTTGTACAATTTAATTGTTACCAGCATTCGTAGTGTTGATCAGCAGAGAAATAGTCCGCTAAAGACGTTGACGTCGCTTAGCAACCAAAGACGCTGGGGTTGAAAAGTTACCAAAGTGATACCAAAGACGTCATTAGGCAAAAATTATGTGTTTTTTACAAGTGGTGGGTACAAAATTAACCATGACGAAATCTGGTGGGGGCGTGTCCCCGGCGTCCTCCTGGAAACACCAATCTGGGACCTGTGTCTGAATCTTCACCTCATCCGCTGTGAATTTGTAAGTTAGGTTTGTTCTTTGTCAGTTATGTGAAAAGCTGCAGCATCACTTCAAATTCCCTTGAAGTACTAAATCGTTTCTGCCTGAGCAATTAAAAGCAGTGGCTTTTCTTATTTTACAAACTTTTATGTTTTAATAGGATTCTTGCATTTTTTCGGTAAAATCCTCATTGCTGAATGCACTTACTGTTATTCGCTGTGGACAAAAGGGTCTACAATGAAAGGTCATGCAATGTAACTCCTTCAAATCCTTCTGCTGGCAGCTGGTGTGTCCACAAGGCCCAACAACGCCTCATCGTTTTCTTCTTTTTGATTATCAGTAACTTTTCTGGTTTTGGAACAATCTGATGTCTATGGGTGTTGCTCACATACGATTGGAGATTGAAGTAGACTTAAGGTCTACTCTGCTCTATTGTAAAACCTGGAGCTACAACCTTTGACCTACGGCGATAGCACAAGGAAAACAATACACAAGGTCGTCTTTATAAGCCGCAGTAGTCCAACCCTCGTGGTTATGGTCCAGCCTCTTCAACATCGGGAAGATGATGTCGTTCCGTCTCGTTAAAATGCCCTTATATGGGCTCCTCAGACAGTGACTTCCTGTTTAATTCCGCTTGGTGTGCAGGTGTGAACGGGGAGGTTGGACTGGCAGGGAATACTTATAATAGATCATCTTCCCAGTGACGTGACAGTCACATCTAATATATACAGTGCTGAGTGGGCATAAGAGAGCCGCACACTTGGTGCGACTCCACCAACCGAAACCAGTTGCTTTCAAACCTTGTTTTCGGGGGAACCACCTGTCAAAGAAGGTTTTCATTTCAATGCAACAAAAAAATACGACTGACAAGATTTATCACAGAATTGTTGTCGTTAAATTCGGAAGAATTTAACGACAATTTAACGACGTTATTACTGCTGCGACAGTCCCAAGCCCTATTCCATTATTCAACGTTGCAACGTTGTGTTGTCACTGCAGTGTCAGTGTCTCAGCAAATATTTTGGCAGGGGAGATAACTTTGTGAAAGTGAAACCCGTATAAAAATATACATGAATAAATTGGTAGACGGAGTAGAGAAAATGAAGAAAATGTATTTACAAGTTAGTCGAAATTAAATCGAATAACAAATGGGTAATCACAAAAGAGAGTTTAAAAGCATAAGAAGGGAACACGCAGAACAGCAGAGTCACCATGGAGAAACAGAAAGGCTGGACAAACTAGAGAGGCTACAGATTGTTCCAGAACCACCATTCGTTGTAAGGGTAGCGTTCAGCAAGGCCATATAGAATGTGTGAACATTTTACACAATGTGGTCAGGGCTCTGATGATGACCTCTGTGTTTTACAGCCAATGGCACAGAGAGCACTCATAGAATGGTCATGGAAAGATCAGGCGTTCAGACCACTTCATTCAACGTTGCAGAACAACTACTATTATTTCATTAAGTGGATGCTGCTTTTATACAAAGCAACTCAGAGTGAATTCAGATGCAGGTCAGTTTGTTTTACCTGGGAGTCAAATAACTGACATCCTTGAACTGAAACATACTTTTGTTTTTTTCTTTGAAGGTCGAATAGAACAATTTGTTCGCTGGGCAGACCCTAACCCTAACCCTAATCTATGAATTATCTACAAAAAAAATTCACAATGATAACAAGAACTACTAAAGTACAAACTTTAGTTAACACTGGTGAATATGCACAGAGAATATCAAGCAATATAGGACTTTTGACATTAATCCTAACCAAACGTCACAACCAGCTCCACACATTAACCCGATGAGCACGCACCACAGCTTATCATAGCAACCTGCAGTCAGTGTGGATTTGTTTTCTAAAGGTAACCTTTATGTACGGTATATGCATAGCAGGCCAGCCGATGTATGGTCTACACACGACGACCAAGAATGCCCTGTGTGTCTGTCGAAACACTATAACACACAGAGACAATACAGTAAAGGTCTAAACCCACCTGGACTCACTCATCCAGGCTGTTATTAGCTCGCAAAACAAAAACGCCTCACACTGCCATTCGGGGGTGGAATAAATAGAGCCCTCGCATAATAGGAACGAGCTCCGCTTCACCATGGAGCGAGGAGGGGATGGGGATGTGTGGTGTGTGTGTGTGTGTGTGTGTGTGTGTGTGTGTGTGTGTGTATGTTGTGTGTGTGTGTTTTTTGTCAACAGACACTTTAATCCAAAGAGACTGTTGATTTCAAATGCATGTCACTCAGAAGCAGGTAGGTCTTTAGCTCAATGGTCTCTACGGGTCGTCTGCAAACACTGGGTAAAAAAACCCGGTACTTTTGTCTGGGAGGCAAACAACCACGACACACTACACTATCCTGTCGCTCTTGGACTAAACTTGTTTTGAATAACTGTCACAATGATAACGCCAACGGCCAACTAGGGGGCGGTGACAGATGGATATACACGAGTGATGAACGTCAAACAGATTAAACAGAACCGTTACTCTAATCCTTATTCATTATCTTCAGAGTTAAACCAGCCGTAATAAATCTAGATCCAAGTATCCAACCAGAAGATTCCCAATCCCCCTTCAGGCATTCCTCCAAAGCCACTCCCACAAACAATGGGACTAGACTGCTACCTTTGGCATCAGGTCTGCCTTACCTTGTGGAAGACTCTGTTCAGAGTACGCACGTAGGTAGCCGGGCAGGTAGGTAGACAGACAGTTAAGAGATTGGGCAGGCCTATTACCGACCTGCGACCTGCCACAAGTACTGGATTGTTTTCCTCTTTTCATCAGAGCTTTTGATTTATTGAACACTGTCGAGGTCCTGAACAACAATGAATAACCAAAGGGGTTAAATCAGATGTTGGACGCCGTGTTTTACAGTCATGGGGTCAACAGTTTAGCTTCAGAACGAGAGAGAGAGAGAGAAGAGAGAGAGAGAGGAGAGAGAGAGAGAGAGAGAGAGAGAGAGAGAGAGAGAGAGAGAGAGAGAGAGAGAGAGAGAGAGAGAGAGAGTGTGATAGAGAGGATATGTGTGCCTGTGTTTGCGCGTGTGTGTGTGTGTATGTGTGTCTGCGTGCATGTGTGTTCATACCTTCCATAACATAGACCAAGGAGCCCACGTCTCCCTCCTTGATGATGCAGGAGTCCGTCTCGTACTCCACGGGGTACATGCAGTCCACGATCTCCTGTATCTGAGACAGCTCCAGGTTCTTCATGAAGTCATTGTCCAGGATGGCCTCCTTGATAAGCTCCTTAGACCTGCAGAGGGGGGGCAGGGTGACCGCCATTTAGACGGGACGTTAGCGGCTTCAATCGTGAGTGTAAAGGGAACTGCAGGCTAAAGGGAACGACAAACTAAAGGGAACATAATGCCCACGAAGAGGCATTAATCGTTGTAAAGAATAAGAACATTTAAGTAGAGGAAAAGGAAAAGAGACAAAAAAGACCAAAGAGGAAATTACTAAATAGCATCATGTAAAATTCAGTAGTTGGAAAACAAGATTGTGTAATGGTTTACAATTAAAAAGCAGTTACATTGAATCACAGAAGCTCCCCAAGCTATCGCTGTCCATAGGGTTACGTCCCGTCACGACACACACACACACACACACACACCACACACACACACACCACACACACACACAACACACACACACACACACACACACACACACACACACACACACACACACACACACACACACACACACACACACACACAGGAACATAGAATACTAGGAGAAGGAAAAGGGAGATAATGAGAGACAGCGGGAGGGTGAGAGAAAAAAATGAGAGAGAAATAGAGAGGGGGGGGCTGAATGTAGAGAGAAAGAATAAGAGAGAACGAGATGGAGAGAGAGAAAGAGAGTGGGACGGAGCGAAAAGAGCAGAAGGAGTGGGAGGGAGAGCGATGGAGGCACAGAGGGGCGAAGCATAATAAAACTGGAGAGAGGGTAGAGAGAAAGAGAGAAAATAAAATGAATGTATTGTCTGTGTTATGGGGTTGCCGAGGACATCTGTATACCCTGCACCCTGTGGCTGAGACCCTGTTGCTGCATCGCTGGAATAGAAAAATTTTATTCCAGTATTCTAGTGCTAAAGTTAACAGAACCCACTGTATTGGATTCAAGGCTTATACTACGCTTTAATAACTCTTATATCTTCTTTTATGGATTTATTTGAGGTCTAATAGTCACAGCGTTAATCATTTCTTCTGCATTTCTGTGTTGTGTGAAACAGGCTAAGGGTGTGGTTTCATCCAGTTTTCATTTCATTCCCTGACTTCCCTGAGTGATTGAGTGAGACATGCAGTAATGCAATTACTGTAATAGTGTAATGCAATAGTGAGCAAAACTGAAGTGCAATCATCCCTAAGCTACGAAGTGTCCTGCAATGCTTTCTGGCTCCACCCAGGGCTAAGACGTTGACGCAGGTACAGAAGCATTTTAACTAGCAAGCAAGCTCCCTTTTGGTTAGATCTAGAATATTGTACAACATTGCAGTCGTTTTTCTATACATCACATACAACAGGTAATTTAACATTTACTTTTAGGGATTTAGTAGAAGCTTTTATTGAAAAGGGACTTAACTCAGATACTTGCTGCTTGCTGCAGCTTGCTGAAGGATGCTTACAGGTTGGGCTGTGTTCCAGTTTGGTACGGGTTGTTTGGGACCGTTGTTTCAGTTTGAAAGGGATAAGTGACATGCTAGAGCAGACCATGTCACCCACCTGTTGGGGATGCACACCTGACAACTGCTGAACAACCATCCTCACCCTCTGCCCACCAAACCATGCCAGCCTGGCCTACACACACATCAGAATCAGTTTAACCAAGGACGGCTCCAACGTTATGTACTCAAACCAACAGAACACCATGCAGTGCAACATGTTCAGCATTCGATGCTCCTCTCATCCTTCACTGAAGTTCCTGGTTTCTGACCTCATGCTGAACACCTACACCTGCTTTTATTTATTTATCTCAGGGGTGGAGATGAAGCTCACACCATAATTGGCCCAAGATTAATCATAACACTTTTGTTATTGTTAAATTGTCAAAAACTAAGCATTACTTATGTGAGGAATTGTTGAGTTTGTTGCCATAATGTAAGCCTTTCATTGTCAGCCCCTTCTAGACTTGAGCAATGTTTCAGTTTGTATTTCTTTCTTATTTAGTTTCAAAATATTGATATTCTTTTCTTCTGTTAAGCGGTGCCTTTGTTTTCCTCGCAATGATTTAGTTTAAAAAAACAACAACAATCGGAGCGTCTCACCAAGGGAGGGCTCTGATTGATTCTGTCTGTATGCTGGTTTAGCGTTAAGAGGACAACGCGGTGTCAGGAGGATGATGTTATTAATACCAATTGCATCCCCCACGCAATTCACTAAATCATGGACCATCCCCTAGTGTCTGTGTTGACCCCGGTCCCTCTAGTTCCCTCTAGGTCCCTCTGGTTGCTCTATCATGGACCCCTTCGATCCCCCCACCAGGTGGGATTGTCAGCTGAGCACTGAGATTGTAACAATATAGCTTTGAGAATGAATAAATCTTGAATAGTGACTGAATGCACTGCATAAAGTAGCTGCTTTAAAACCTCTTGACTTACATCAAAGCCTAATATATCACAATTTAACCAGAAATGGGGGATTGATTATTGTGATGCACCGTGCTCATCCTCGAGATGAAATCACTTGAATTATGAATGGGTGATACCTTGACTGAAGCTCCAAACTATTACATTTCTGGGTGCAACATGTGAAGGAACGGGAACAAATATAAACTGCTTTGGGCCTCACTGTATGTAGACTAAATCTGAGCGCCTTAGTGGCCTTTGAACAAGACTTAAAAATAAATAACAGGCTTTCCTCTAAAGCTCAAGCATTAATCCTGATGCGTTTTTTGAGTACTGTACATATTCCACGGAATAAGAAGCAGACATTAGGATTAATGGCATCGTTAAATGAGGTATCCAGTTTGCTGTTTTATGAGTGCTGTGAAATTACACGCTCCCAGATATCAAATATTTAAAATAAACGAGTGTGTGTGTGTGTGTGTGTGTGTGTGTGTGTGTGTGTGTGTGTGTGTGTGTGTGTGTGTGTGTGTGTGTGTGTGTGTGTGTGTGTGTGTGTGTGTGTGTGTGTGTGTGTGTGGGGGTGTGTGTGTGTGTGTGTGTGTGTGTGTGTGTGCGTGCGTGTGTCTGTATGTGTGTCTAAAAGAGAATTCTGTGTTGGTTTTTGTGTTTGAATTCATGTGTGTGAAGCACTGATACTAGACCCCTGAGTAGGTTATCAGCCAGATTCCAAAAAATAAATAACAATAATTACTGCCAAGCTGAGATCACTTTGTCCATAATAAAGATTAAGTAGGTGCTAATATAATTAATTCATGAGCCAACATTAGAGATTGAGAGAGAGAGAGAGAGAGAGAGAGAGAGAGAGAGAGAGAGAGAGAGAGAGAGAGAGAGAGAGAGAGAGAGAGAGAGAGAGAGAGAGAGAGAGAGAGAGAGAAGAGAGAGAGAGAGAGAGAGAGAGAGAGAGAGAGAGACTAGTCAAGAGGAAGCGATGGGGTAGAATTAAATTAACATTGAGAGGACTTGCATGCATAATTCAGGTAAGGTAAGGTCTAATTTGGTGGTTTGTTTCTTCTGAAGCCAGAAAAGACTGTCTCCCTCTCTCCGCTAAGGTGGCATTTATAACAATCTGTTTTCTTTTACATGAGGCTAGATTAATAACATGCTAATATAACTCATTATGCTAACACACACAATACACACACACACACACACACAACACACACACACACACACACACACACACACACACACACACACACACACACACACACACACACACACACTCTGCGGGGAATTGAGTATGACTGGTCCTGTAAACATTCTACATTCACGCTCTCATTTCCTGTGCCCCAAATGTGTTTTTTCCTGTGACAAATGTGTCCCCCACCGCAATAGAGTAAATAAAGAAACGTTACCGTAAATGGAGAAAGTATGTGTTAGAGAGAGAGAGAGAGAGAGAGAGAGAGAGAGAGAGAGAGAGAGAGAGACAGAGAGAGACAGAGAGAGACAGAGAGAGAGAGAGAGAGAGAGAGAGAGAGAGAGAGAGAGAGAGAGAGAGAGAGAGAGAGAGAGAGAGAGAGAGAGAGAGAGAGAGAGAGAGAGAGAGAGAACGAATATGCCTGGTTTCAACACCCACACTGTATGACATGTGCATACTCATACACACTTTGCACAAGAGTGTACCGTTCCTCTCATGAGAAAATAGCGTAGCCGGCTCAACACGCACTTCATCAACGCTCGGCGAGTGCATGACCCACATCGCTCCGCTGCCGCGAGGCCATATCACCAGCAGTAACGAGGAGATTGTCTGCTTCATTGGATACAATGAAGTGAGGCTTTGGAGGGCCCCCCATTCGATTAAAAACACACTGTGCACTCGGGCACTTTGATGCGCACTTGATATGCGCACTTATCAAATAAGCGGCTCAGTATATGTATATCCCTTAAGTGTGGAGGAACCCAAGTGCACTTCACTAGCTGTGCATAAGAAAATGGGGGGGGGGGGGGGGCCATGTGTGAGGGACGGAAGTGTCCTTGAGATGTGGTATTTCCATATAGAGGGTGAAAATATTGACTCCTAGAGGATGGGTATTTTTTGTCTGTTGAAAACTTCTTCAAGCGCTCTTCAATGTTTGGACAATTCAAACTCACACATTCTCTAAACAGTGAAAGATCCTGGAAAGCTGCAGTCTGGAACATCCTGTCACACAGGAAGGGAAACCTAGTGACAGAGGAAACATCCCCTATTCAGGCCACACCTACCTCAGCTCACCAGAGATGATGGCGCAGGAGTGGTTAATGTGCAATGAAAATGCAATTATTACTTTATTGTGACTACTCGTTGTAGCCTGTTTAATCGAATTGAATAAACACAGCAACTGTAAGAGCATTTTTTAAGAATATAAAGTCTAACAAACAGTTTTATTAATAGGCAGTTAGAGTCTCACAGTTCTCAAACAATTATAACAATATGTATAATTATGTGCAAAGTCAAACTTTTAACTAATCAATAAAATCTATCAAACACTATTAAAGTATTTTGTTATTGTGATCTTGGTCATGCATAAAGCATATGCATAACCCATATATGGTCACAACAAAATATGGTTGGTGGCATATGGATCACGTTAAGCGAACACAAACCTAGTAACAAGGCATCCACAGGCTGTAAAATACCTTTATTCAGACATATGCGTTGTGGGGGACCTTTTTTCCTAGAAAGAAAGTATTTGTTTGGTTTTAACCACAGCCCGGTTCCCGGCATTTGAGAACCCCTGATAGACTGCAACAATAGAATTGCTAGTAAAATGGCCACTCTGTGTTTAATGAGCCTATGAGCGGATAAAACCACCACTCCCAATTTTCCACCATTTCCCTCGGCCCTTGTTCACCAGGAACACATTTAGCAAATTAAGTTGTCAGAATTGGGGGGGAGTGGACGTACATATACTCAACTTGGCCAAGTGTGTTGGAGAAAGTTCACAAAGCTGTACTTTGTGCCACAAAGAGTTCGAGCAGCCTACACAGACGGTCTGAAATAGATGTGTGCATGCAGACACGGAGCGCACGCTCGCTGCCTTCCAGGAGTAGTAAATGAAACGCTGTCAAGCGATGCTTTAGACAGGGTGGGCTGATGCCGTGGGCGGGCACAATGCTGATGCAGTCCTATGCTTATTGGTTCTAAACAGTGTTCTAGACACGAAGGCAGAGGCTCACAGCTGGGTGCTCACACAGAGACACCCACCAAGTCATGCATAAAACTATTGGTGAGCTACACACATACACACAAATGCATGCGCACACAGACAAGCAAGCAAGCACGCACGCACGCATGCACGCACACACACACACACACACACACACACACACCCAAGCAAAAACAATGTAGCCTAGCTCTTCAAAATAAGCCAATGTAGCTCTTGTAGACACAGAAACACAGTGAATAATGTTACTAATACCTCCTGATATAATCCTAACACTGTTGAGCGCTGGCCTTGACTTGACCGATACGTTCAAGCTTTCATCGGCAAAGGCAAAAGCAGAGAGAGCAAGCCAGAGCCAGGGAAAACGAATCCAAGGAGATAGAGAGAGACAGAGATAGAAAGAGGGAAGATGTTGAGAGAGAGGGCCATGAATAGAGAGGAACGAAAGGGTAGAGGCCCCTTTCCCTCTAAGAAATCATTCTTGAAAGAAACATCATTTCTTAAGCATTCACCTGTCCGCTTACATCAAGGATAAAAACCAAAACCTTACAGGAGAGGACTTATTTTGCAGAAACGATGATGGTGTACTCAGTGCATCCATGTAGCGTTTTTCTGACCTTGGCCCAGTCAAAGCTCTTCAGTACATACAATTTGGTTTGCATTCAAACGTTCATACACATATTCATACACTGACAGTGGTGTCAACCATGCAAGGGAACAACCAGCTCATGGAGAGAAGCTATGGCTAGGCCTCTTGCTCAGGGACAGCTCCACACTTAACTACAGGGAGCCGGGGATCTAACCAGCAACTTTCCTTTACTGAGCCACTGACGTACGTTAGGATAAGAGCCCTTGGTCATCTGAACATGGACGTCACATCCCAGCTGGGTCGGGGCTAGGTCATAATAGCCCCTGACACGTCCTGCTGGCCTGAATGGCAGGCCGGCCTGTGTTCCCTGCTGTAGGGGGCGATGAGCACACAGCTCAGAGGATGGGGTGCGAGACACACAAATAACAGATTCATCATCATGATGTGTCTGGAGAATTCCATTCGGTGGCTGAGTCCCTCCCTCCACCCCTCGGCCCACTGGCAGTGGCGGGGTGTTGTGAGCCGTTATGCAGTGCTGTTCCCTGTGCCCTGGGGGGAGGAGAGGTGGACCGTGGTCTTTAGAGAGTGCTGGGTTATGACCGACATATCAGTCTGCTCTTTTCTCAGCTTCCGGCATACCCCCTGTTCATGTGTTCACACACACTCAGACACACTGACTCATGTGCACACTCACACACTTTTGCGCACACACACACACACTTACACGAAAACACCAAGATGCACACACTCAGGCACACACACACATATATACAGACGAGCACACACACACACACACACACACACACACTTACTCACGCACACACACACACACGCACACACACATACTTGCCTTTAGTAATGTGTACATACACGTAGACACAAACACACTAACACACACACACACACACCACACACACACTCCCACACACACTCTGTGGTAGACACACACCACCCCGTTCCACACACACACACACACCACAACACACACACACACACACAACACACACACACACACACACACACACACACACACACACCACACACAACACACACACACACACACACACACACACACAGAGTTCCAACAGGCTGCCTGTGGGAGCACTAGACACAGATGTAACTCATTCAGCTGCAATGTGCTCAACCCGAGATGGGAAGAGTGACTACCCTCAATGTCGGTATAGAGTTCTGCCGTTTCCCACGCAACAATCCAAGACATCCTTTTTCTGCCGATATTCATTTCTCATAGAAACCAGAAGCTTGCACCTCTTTGGATTTTTAAAAGCATTTATCTGCCACAGATGGAGAGATAGATTCAAAGAGGGCCTTTATACATTTTCAGTGGATCGATATATACACATGCGGATAGTTGACATTTGTTGACAGTCAGTGTATTCTCTCCCAGAAACACACACCTGTAGTGTATTGCTGTAGTTACAGCAACTTACAAAGCAAATTATTGAGTTTACAATAGATCCCTTCAAGGAATTTTACATCACATAGGTGTTGTTCTCTCTTCCCATCTTTTGTGTCTTTGTGCTAATCTATCTAATCTAAAAATAATTATGAGCGATGAAGGGGGAAACTAGTATACTCTTAACTGTTTTCAAGGTACTGTTGCCTTTTATGTATCTTGCAATATTTCCTCAGAACTGCCTTTTTAGAATGTACAAATGACTGCTGGATATGATGGTAACAAAAACACAATCAAAAAGACTGGCTCAAGGGAATCAGCATCAGGGAATCTGACTTGCGATCAGTCAAAACAAAGGCCAACTTCCTGCTCGTCATTATAATAATTAGTCAACGGAAATGAATAAAGATCTTGTAAATGTCACATAAGAAGATGAGGATGAAACTAATGGAGAAAATTCATACTAAAACCGATTTGTTCAGCCATAAATATATTCTGAATACTTATGAATGTAATATGATTAGCAGGGAGGATTGTGTTTGTGTTAGATTAAAATATATAATAGAGTCATCCCTCAAACATCCCACTCACTCCGTAAGCATTGTCCTCTGTTGAAGCACTCCTGAGCAAGGCATTGGATCACTCCAAGCACAGTAACAGTTGTAACGGTGTTCAGTGAAAACCAAGCATTGGGTATGCAAATACTGAAAGGGGATGCTGAATGTGCGTCTTTACATATTCAAATCAACAGAGAAAGTACAGCATTCATCACCTGAGTACTCTAGGCAATAATTTGCCAGCAGATTATGTCTATCTCTGTATTTGTTTAGGCTGGTGGGAGCCCAAATGTGCCATGGCAGAAGGTATATAGTCCATCCGAATGGATGACACGTTGAATTGTCTGGCATTCAGAGACAGTCATTCAATTGACCGTCTACCACCTTTGGTATGACAAAATCAAGATCTACAAATCCAAAGTTTTAAGAAGGGAGACAGCATTGTAAACCTTAGACACAATCGTTTTGGCCCCTTGAATCTTACTTGGCCACGTTTCATTAGCTCTGGTGGTAGCTTGAATTATTCATGCCATGGAAAATAAAAGCCCTGTCATGTATGTCGCTGAGCTTCTTATGTAGTGCTAATTAGAAGATCCAGATGGTTGACTCAAAACACCATGAAAAAGGGGGCCTTTCATTTCTGAATCTTCCAATTCCTGTGTCCAGTGCACCCTCCCTCTTCTTCTCATTTATCTCATATCTAAGGATTGAGTTATCAACAAATGGTGCTGCTGCTGCCAGATATATCAACACACACATAAACAAACACACACGGCACACGCACAACCGCCTCTGTAACACTTGTTGATTCAAGAGCAGGCTGGTGAAATTAAAACGCGTTATGATATTATTAGGAGTGTGAGCAGGCGTGGGTCTGCTCGTCGTTGCTTTCTGTTTGCTGCCCTGATCGTATTTTGGATTACATTAATGTGAGTCGTTAAGGAGATGGATGCTCTTCTCCTTAGTGACTAAATGAGTGAATACAGCACATTGTCTAGCAGATTGGGGTTAGCTGTTTGGTCAAGGATGTAAATCAGTGGCTGTAGGGACATTGGGAAATCAAACCCGAAACCTATAAAACCCTTAAGTCCTGGACCTGATGCTGGTATCAAAATGCGATTCGATCCCACACTTGAATAGTTATCTGAAAGTGACAAAAAAAAAAAAAAAAAAATGCATGACCTCACTCCATAGTGTTCAGAGGAAGTAATTGATCAAACACTCAATAAGCCTTTTGGACATACAGACCTGTTGTCGATGCATTTTATGTCAACCTAGAATATCACATTTCATTCGCTGTGACCGCCTTCAGGATTCAAATCCTGATCCTCAGTCCCTTCTCTTCCTATAGGCCCAGCTTCTTCCCCGCTGACCCTGAATGAAAGTTCATGCTAATGTACCAGGCTATTAAGCATGCAGTGGGTTCTCCTTAAGGTCTCTGGTTATCCGCTCGCAAGGATAGACGGGATCTCGGTCATCATTTAAAGCGGTGGATTCGATTATTATTTCTTAATATAGGCCTAATGGTTAAAAGGAATCGGTGACTATACTTGCACTTCTAAATGCTTATCTAAATGGTATAATGGTAAACCGAGAACAGCATGTGATCCTGTCAAGTTGGCAAACTGCTAATGAAACAGTGTTTATATCAAGAGGGTGGGCGGAAGCCAACTTGACTCCACTTCCAAACGGTAATTGGAGGACGCTTAATAGGCTTCTTAGCGTTTGGCTTTTTTATACACTGGACTTACTAGGTGTTTTGTATTAGAATTTCAAATCCAGTGGAAATCCACTTCTTCCACAGAATGCTAAATTGGATGCGCACGTGCAAGCAGACACACGCACACACCTGCACACACGCGCACACACACACACACACACACACACACACACACACACACACACACACACACACACACACACACACACACACACACACACACACACACACACACACACACACACACACACACACACAGATAACCTACTCTGGGCTCTTGGCATAGAACGGAAGGGTGACGTGGCTCAGATCGGTGATGTCAAAGGCAGTTGGCTCCGCGGATATCGCCTGCCGTTTGCTCCGGTGCTGGTCGCGGTGCAGCACGCTCTGCCGGCGCACCTGTTGAGCGGTGGCCGGTTTGATGACGGAGCGGTACTTATCCAACTCGGTCTGAAGCTTCTGGATCAACTCATCCTTCTGGTCCAGCTCCAGCTCCAGCTCATCGATGAGCGCGTCCCGCTGCCTCAGTTCCTCGATCTTTTCCTGGAGCGCGTACTGGAGGTCGCGCAGTGTGCCCATGGCAACGCACGGTTGGGGACTCTCCAACAACGTTGTGGTGTTGAAAATGAAAAATAAATAAATGAAAATACGCAGAAGTCTGCGTATTCTGTGATAGTCGGTCTTGGTGATCCAATGTTAAAAGTTATAGTCGTCCTCTCAGGAAATACAAAAAACTTTCAATAAACGTAAGTTGAGAGAATGCGTCAAATTAAGTCTCATATCATTAAAAAGAAATAAACCAAATGTAGAAAAAAAAATTATTCCTATACTATCGTCCGGCGACGAAATCCTCAGCGACGCGTAAAGTTAGTTTGACCGGTTGGCGGGAAGTGGTGTGCTGGAATCACGCGCGTCTTCCCCTCGACTGCTAAACCAAAAGGTGTGAAACCCTGTTGAACATACGCCGCGTGTCTGCGGTCCGCCTTCGGCAGCTGAGAGGCTGTCTGTCAGCCGGTTCACCGTTCCAGTGCTCCTCCAACAATCTCTCTCTCTCTGTCTGTCTCTCTCCCTCTGTCTCTCTGCCTCTATTCCCCTCTGTTTCTCTTTCTCTCTCGCTCCCTCTCACTCCTCGCTTGCTCTCTTTTTCTCCCAGCAGTCAAGCTGATGGGAAAACCATTCGTTTGTTTTCTCTCGCCCACATCTGCTCCCGCTTGCCAGTTATCCAGAGTAGACCTGTACGCCACGCAACGCACAGCGGCCCCTCTACGTGTTCCGTTTGGCAGTTTGAGTTGGGATTTGGAGACAGGCCTGTATATGTAGTCGGCGAGAAAGCTATAGCCAATCAGCGCTTGGGTATTAGTTGTGGGCTACTACACCTGTGCAGGAAAGGCGTTGGCGTGTGCGCGCAGAGTTCACAGTAGGCTATGAACACAGTCATGTTTATCGATGGGTGGAACAATGGAATATGCGGTAATATATTCATGGATATCTGTCTTGAAGTCTAGCCCCCGACTAGGGTTCTACAGTTTTGTTAGGGAATTACTAAAGGTTGCAATAAAAAAAGGTAGCCTCAGGAGATCAGTAGCCAGTTACTGCGCCCCGCGCCCGCTACACGCCGAGCCATTTCGGTGGTACAGTTACGCCATCTACTGGCTACAACATGTTATCACACGACGCTCCAAATGAAGATTAACCTGTAGCTTTTCCAACAAGTCCAACCAGATTTCATATCCTCCATATACCATGGACGCTTTACAAAGATACTATTTCCCTGATACTAATACTATTAATATTGACTATTTTTTTTATTATTTTATTATAGCATTATCAAATACAATAAAATTCAAAAATATAATAACAATGGTAATTATACTACACAAATGTTATGATTTTGTGTGTTGATATGTATTTTTTTTTGTGTATTTATTTATTTGTGTTTTTTGTTTAGTTTTTGTGTATATCCTTTGAGTTTAGTTCTGTCACACACACACACACGAGGCATTGTCTGAGTTATGAAGTTCAGAGCACATGGGGGATACAGCGTAGTTAGTTTCACCTGTACTCCAGGAGTTCTTCAGCCTCCGATGTTGCGTCATTAATGTGTGTGTGTGTGTGTGTGTGTGTGTGTGTGTGTGTGTGTGTGTGTGTGTGTGTGTGTGTGTGTGTGTGTGTGTGTGTGTGTGTGTGTGTGTGTGTGTGTGTGTGTGTGTTTGCATCATAGTGGCCGGATAATTGAATCTGCATTGGAAACATTCAGAATATATACTCAATGTGGAATGTGGAAATCAACATCCCATTGTCATGTGCTTCCCTGTTTATTATAAAGTCTGAATGACTTAGTAGACACTAGCAAAGAAACTGTCACATTAAACGACTTAACGTGACATCTGTTACAGCACAATCCCACCATTTTGTGAGTGTGTGAGTGTATTTGTGTGTGTGCATGTGTGTGAGTGTGCATGCATGTGTATGCGTGCGTGCGTGCTTGCTTGTGTGTTAAATTAGTGATGAAGAGGCCCACCATTGTTTTTTCTTAATTGTATAATTAATTATATCATTGTATAATATCACTCAATTTCGGGTTAGAGTTAGGGCAAATTAGATGTTCTTACCTAAAGAGGCTCCCCCCCCCCCCCCCCCCCTCGCGTAGGGCATCGAAATGGCCAGCAGCGGCCCTGGACATGACTATGCTCCTAATTTCCTTTCAGTGAGGGAACGCATTGTAAAAGGTGTCTTTTTTAATTGCAGTGCTTGTACTGGGGGCCGTGTAGACATCTGGGTGGGGGGGATTTGAAAGTCAAATCAAGTCTTGCTCCGAGCACATCCCAGGGGAGCAGTTCTGCGCCACCGCAGTGTGGAGACGATGTATCCCCCATGTGCTCTGAACTTTATACATAACTCAGACTATGCCTCGTGTGTCTGTGACTGAACTATACTCAAAGGATATACACACACACGCACGCATGCATGCACACACCATGCACACACACACACACAAAAATATAACAAAAAAGCACGAATAAATCATTAATACATATCAATACACATAATCATAAAATTTGTATAATACTCAATTAATTGCTCTTCTAGATTCAACCCGCATTGACCAAGTGTGTGAAGAAAGTGAATGGGTTCATTGGCGCGTAATACCGACCTAGGAATGCTTGCAGGGTAAAAATGTTAATCAACCAGCAATTTCGATGCATTAATTCAAACGTGTAAGAACTTAATTTATCTGTGTGTGTGTGTGTGTGTGTGGTGTGTGTGTGTGTGTATGTGGGCCAGAGTAGGAAAGGAGATGTGAAGCAGATGCAAAGATCAAAGTGAGAAAAGGAGGCTAGATTTCAGAGTTTGGATGACGTGAGAGAAGTGCGTACGCATGTTTGTGTGTGTGTGTGTGTGTGCTGTGTGTGTGTGTGTGTGTGTGTGTGTGTGTGTGTGTGTGTGTGTGTGTGTGTGTGTGTGTGTGTGTGTGTGTGTGTGTGTATTTACGTGGGTGTGTGTGCACCTGTGTGTGAGCACGTATGTGTGAGGTGACAGAAGCAAAAGCCAGAGACAGATGAAGAGAGCCAGAAGGGGTGACAGAGCGAGGTGGAGGGTCATGAGAGTCTTGTTATAATCAACTCGCTGGCTGTCTGCCTGTGCGGCTCCACGTCTATTTCTGACACTATCTACTCACTCTGCGTGAGTGCGTCTGTGTGCTTGCTTAAGTGTGTTTGTGGGTGTGTGTGTGTGTGTTTGTGCGTGTGTGTGTGTGTTTGTGCACATGTGTGGGTCGGTGTGTGTGTGTGTGTTTTGCGTGCGTGCAGGTCGGTGTGTGTATGTGTGTGCGTGTCCGTGTGTGTGCATGCGTGTGTGTTTGTGTCTAATCAACAGCCTCTTGGGCAGACCCTCCACAGAGACGCAGGGTGAGTGTTATTGTTATATTGCAGACAAAAAGGGTCTAGCACAGTCTGAACCCCACCACACCGCACGTACACACACACACACACACACACACACACACACACACACACACACAGACACACACACACACACACACACACACACACACACACACAGACAGACACACACGACACACACACACACACACACACACACACACACACACACACACACACACCTTCCATCATAGCCATTGGTGAACAACCTCCAACTAAGCGTTAGCAAAATGTGAATGGTGACAAAACCAATAGGAATATATAGAATAGGTTTTCTTTGCGTCTGTTTTTTTATATTTTTCCAACATTTGTTTATGAGCCCATCTTATTTTCTCTCAAACTTGTTGACTTAGTATTTTCACTTGGTTTTGTAATTCTAAGTACTATGTGATGTATTAAACTGTTAGTTAACTTCAAAGTTAAATATTGTATAAATATCGAGAGGTTAAAGTTAACTAGTGCCAATATATCAGAAAGAATGTTCTTACATGTAAACAGCACAAATAGGTTACGTGAACATGCATGCGTATGTGTGTGTGTGTATCTAAACTTGTTGTGCGTGTGTGTGTATGTGTGTGTTTTAGTGTACAAAAATTTGCCTGTATGTGTGTGTTTGTATTGTATCGCATATCGATGCTTCTGTGTGTGTGTGTGTGTGTGTGTGTGTGTGTGTGTGTGTGTGTGTGTGTGTGTGTGTGTGTGTGTGTGTGTGTGTGTGTGTGTGTGTGTGTGTGTGTGTGTGTGGGTTGTGCGTGCGTGCGTGTGTGTGTGCTTGTATGTAGCAGTCTAGCTGTTGACACAGAGCTGAGGTGTCACAGGGTTCTCTCCACTCACATCACACCCAGAAACCGTCCAGCAGCAGCCTGTTCCAGCTGGTGGTCAGCAGACCGCTGCCAGGCCACTCCAACCCATACACAACGCTCTGCTGCCTATTTTTACATCTGCTCCCTGATATCCATAGCCTCTCACAGCGATACCTATAGACGGGTGGCGTACACTGGTTGTTTGAACCCAGTACGTTTCAGCAAATCAGCCAATCGGCGTTTGGCTAGTAGTTGTGGGCTACTACACCTGTGCAGGAAAGGCTTTGGTGCGTGCGTGCGTGCAGATTGCACAGTTTGAACACACAGTCATGTTTATGGATGGGTGGAATGGGAGTCTTGCCTAGATTTGTTAGGGAATTACTGAATAACAGGTTGCAATAAAAAAAAAGGTAACCTAAGGAAATCAGCAGCCTAAGCGTAGGTAGCCGGAGATCAATATTCTGGTGGGACGTAGCCTATGCCATCTGAGACCATCTTGATCTTGCGTGTTCACGTTATTTCCCCTCGGAGGATCGGTCCATTGAAAGGCTTTTCCAGAAAAAAATGACGATTAAAAAAAAAGAATCTCGGTGCCCGAAGAAAGTGTAGCGATCAAAGGTGCAATCAAACCTGTTAAATTTTCAGATGACAGTGCTGTTCCAAATCGAATACTCCGTGGTGCATTAACCGGAAATGACGATGACGACTGCCGTCGTGGCTCCTCCCCCGCAATAAACGTCCCGCTTTGAACGGTGAACTCTTTACGCCTAGCAGCTATAAAAACTACAAAATGAACTCAATTAATGCAGGCTATGTGGAAAATTTTACTTTGACTTTGGCTCAGCCTGGCTCCGCTCTCTTCCGCTACGTAGCTAAAATGGCTGCCGTTGAGTACGAAAAGCATAGACATCTTATAGCTCGGCAAGACCCAGCAGCGCCCCCAACAGTCCAGGTGACACAATGACATCGGCTAACAGGACAACAGCGCCTACGCCAACCCGGCGAAGGCATCAACTTCACACTTTGAACATACAGCCTTCATTTTTAACATCAAATATGCATATACATATATACGCATTAAATTAAAATATAATAAAACAGTTCCTGTTTTATTATATTTGAACAACTTTCAACAGAAAAGGCGAACCTCAACTGGGATGGGTTATGTTCACGCTAAACTCTCCAGCTTACCTGTCCGTCTTGGAGTACTTCCGGAGCGTTGACTCGCAGCAGCGGTACGCTTGGCCCGACTCCGCGGAGATGCCCTGGGCACGCCGGGTCCGTGGCACCGCGACCTGGGGCAACACTGACTGGCATTTGTGCAGCTTGCGCTTGAGCTCCGCAATCTCCTCTTCCTTCTCATCCAGCCGCCTCTCCATGTCCCGGATCCGCTCATCTTTCATCAGCAGCAGCTTCGCCAAATCTTCCGATAAGCTCATGTTTCTACAACTACAACTTTCTACTAACCCAGGACCCGAACCCGGATAAGGGAATGAGTACGCAGTGTGATTGTGGTTGATTGGTCGGCCACGCGGGGTGCGTAAAAGAAAAAATAAATACTTCTGAACTTCTTGACCGAAAAAGAAAACCCGTCACTCTGAAATTACACTTATTCCTCCCAGAGATAATCGACAGTGATTTAATATGTAGGCCTAGTCTAAATTATCCAAAACAAAAGCAGTGGCTGATTTTCCCGATGTGGGCAAACCACCGATGAGGT
>OLKM01000235.1:132500-142500 GCA_900291075.1 Melanogrammus aeglefinus
TGTCCTCTTTCCTCCCCTCTCATAATCTACTGCCCCTCTCTCTCTCCTCTCCTCTCCTCTCCTCTCCTCTCCTCTCCTCCTCTCCTCTCCTCTCCTCTCCTCTCCTCTCCTCTCCTCTCCTGTTCACTGCCCCCCTCTCCTCTCCTCTCCTGTTCACTGCCCCTCTCTCCTCTCCTCTCCTCTCCTGTTCACTGCCCCTCTCTCCTCTCCTCTCCTCTCCTCTCCTCTCCTCTCCTCTCCTGTCCTCTCCTCCTCTCCTCTCCTGTCCTCTCCCCTCCTTCCTCCTCCTCCTCTCCTCTCCTCTCCTGTCCCTCTCCTCTCCTCTCCTCTCCTCTCCTCTCCTGCTCCTCTCCTCTCCTCTCCTCTCCTCTCCTCTCCTCTCCTCTCCTCTCCTCTCCTCTCCTCTCTCCTCTCCCCTCCTATTCGTCGCCCCTCTCCTTTCCTCTATTAAACGACCCCCTTCTCAGCTCATCTCCTTTTCACTCTTCTTGTCTGATAAAATCGTTCTCTTCTGTCTCTCTCCCCCATTCTTTCTTTCCCTTCCTCCTCTCATCCCCTGTTCCTCTATCTAAGTATCACTATCAGTCCACCCTGTGAGTCGTGACCCCCCCCAGACACACGCACACTCACACACGCGCCGGCGCGCACACACACATGCACGGACAAAAAACAAAAATACTTACAAGCACACAAACACACACACACACACAAACCCAAGCACGTACACACACATACATTGACACACACGCAGGAATAGTGAGCACATTACAATTCCCCTGCTGGTTCCCAGATGAAGGCTGTTTCCTCTGCTCCGTGACGATACAGGCTGTGAATCAGTTCTACATCACTGCTGGGTGTGTCAGCGTTGATCAGTAGCTCTCAGGCTACGGGCTTAGAGTATTTTAACATTTTAAGGCTAAGAATAGATTCATGTCTTTCGATAATATTAAGGATATATAGATTGCTTCAGGCATATGGGTTTAGTGCTTTTAATAGTTTTATGATAAGCGATTTACCGGTATTTAAGATTGATTATCGACTTAAGATAATTAAGATAGTTAAGGACAAAACAAGATTTTCCTTGCCTTGTCTATTTGTATTTGAGGTAACTTATCTAGCCTTAAATATTGTCTTAATGGTTCACTGGAATGCTAAGTTGATAATAAACTAGCTGAAAGAAAACTGCAAAGTCAGCCAGAAAGAATGACAGATGGCTGTTAATCAGTATGTTTATGTAAATACTTTTTTGCTATCTTCTTTTTTTTATATTATAAAATTACCTATTTTGTGGCCAAGAAAAAAAGATTTACAGTCAAATGTCGACCACCTCTAAAGCTGCGGTTGACATCAGACTTGACAAATAAATAAGTAAAGTAAAAAAGTTATATAGTAAACAGATTTGAGTTCATTTGGGGGCTGATATGAGTTGACAGTTCATAGCTAAGACGGAAACTGGGAAAGTTCACTAAAGGCGACAGAGATAATCCTGAACATCACATAAATTACATCAGAATCGGTGCCTCTGTGAAGCTAGCTCAGCGTTTTAAATGGCATTTTTGTGGAATAGAAACAACGGCTCAAACCTATTATTTAAAACAAGGTTACCCAAAGGTCAGTCTTGGAATCATAGCAGAGATGAATGCCAGTTACGGCCCAGAACCACAGGCAGCCAGCGTGGCTGTGGCCCTTATCGCATAGGCTGATGGGGCTAAGAGAATGAATGCTAGTGGATGTTTGGGATATATTTAGAGAGCTACTCTCACTTTACTGCATTTCTCTTTCCCGCTAACACATTTGTGTCTTGCTAATCCTCTCGGGAAGAACATACGCCTTGTCACACACAAACACATACACACACATACACACAGCCAATATCACGACCCACTTACGACTGGTAAACCAAAACTGTTTTATATTACATCTGCGCTGTACACACACACACACACACACACACACACACACATTCTTTAACTCTCTCTTTAACTCAGTCACCATTTGTTTTTTAACTTAAATTGTACACTTTTTTAAATACCTTTACCTATATATATTATTATAATATTATTTATTTACATATACATCTGCACAAATAGTGTGCAGATGTAGATAAATATCAACAAATAGTCTTAAACCTGCAAATAAGAAGGTTGATAGTGTTGATAGTAGATGTAGTATTAGAATTAGTAGTAGCAGTAGTAGTGGTTGTACACAGGTCAATAGAGTACATCTATGCATGGTGGACATGCATTTTATAACAGCATACTAGCCCGTGTCTAGCATGTACTGCCTACGACCATGTGCCGCGTTAACGCTCTTAAAATCATCTAATGTAGATACATTCAGATAGGCTGATGGAGGCAGGTGGAGGGGAGAGCAGGGGCTGACAGAGGGGATGAGTGCTGGAGGTGGAGATGGTAGAGAGGGTACAGAGATTAGAACAGGAGGTGGAATTGCGCTTGCACCCAACGGCAGATGGTCTACATCATGGTCTAGCTAGATGGTCTCTATCCCGCCTTCCTTGTTGGCGTCTGTCTTTTTAGCCGTCGTCTAACCCTTTCCATCTCTCCATCTTTACCGCTCTCCAACCAGCTGTACACATCCATTAAGTAAGGAGATATCAGTGGTGAGATCGTTTTGTTTTGGCTTTGTAATTGAACCGACAGTTGGTGAAATCCTTGCGCCAATCGCCAACATTTAACATCCCAGACAAGAATAGCAGTTGGCCTATTACATGAATATGATCAGTTAAGAATAATAACGATTTGAACCAAATATACAATTCTGCAGGTTTGCTCAGTGATGGAAGCCCAGTAATTCCTTACTGATATGAGAATAGGGAAAATGTCATATTAGTCACTCTCAGCCAGTGGTTTTAGGTACGGGCGAACCAGGCAGCCGCCCGGGACGCCATATTTGTGGGGGGCGCCAAATCACATGGGGGGCCCCACGAGTAGAAAAAAACAAAAACGCGCTGCGTAGCGGTTTGCAATGAAGTACATAACATTGTGTGAGGAATTGGTGTTTTGGTGCCCCCTCTGGCTGCAGGCGCACAAGTCCAGGTTTGCCCGGGGCGTAACTGGACGTAGAACCGCCACTGCTCTCTGCCTTCAACACTCGGTATACAAAGGAAAGCTGCTCTGCTCTGTGGAGCTACCACATTTGGCCCTCTCTGTCTTCCACCATTGCCCACCACCTGTCTTGATTTTTCCGCCATTTTTTACCTGTACCATGGTCCTATCGCTCATAACTAACTCTTATGCCAGTGGTGGGAAAATCTTGGTCCAGGATTGTAAAAAATAGAAAAAGTTTTAGAACCAGCCTTGGATGGTTGATTGCCCCCTTGAGACATATTCCGGGTTGCGTTCATTAGCAGACGGTTTGCTCTGCAAACTGGGTCAACATTTTCTTTCAAAAACTGGACTCTCTCTCGCTCTCTCTCGCTCTCGCTCTCTCTCTCTCTCTCTCTCTCTCTCTCTCTCTCTCTCTCTCTCTCTCTCTCTCTCTCTCTCTCTCTCTCTCTCTCTCTCTCTCTCTCTCTCTCTCCTCTCTCTCTCTCTCTCTTGTCTAAGCTGTTTCTTTTTATATTTAACCACTTTGTCCCCTTTTGTGAAAACCTTATTATTTCTGATATAACAGCAACAATCACACAAACAAACACATATCCACACACACACACACACACACACACACACACACACACACACACACACACACACACACACACACACACACACACACACACACACACACACACACACACACACACACACACACACACACACACACACACACACACACAAACAAAGTTTCCCGTGCCTTCCATCGTCCACTCGCGTTCTCCTCTGCCACTTAAATTGGTTCCCCCCTTCTCTTATAGTTCTCTTGAGTCATCTCTTATTCATGTGTTTCCAAAAAGTGACATTTGAAAAAAGGGTCAGATAACTGGGGCACACATCTGACAGCGTCAACCCCCTTCTTGACAGAAGCTTTCTCTGGGCCAACAGAATGACCATGCAGAGCCAGTGGCAAGGTCAGGATGTAAATCAGGAGGCCAGGCCCAAATCGTCCTGCCTTTGTTTGGTTTAAACAGGATAAGAGACAGAATGCTCCCTTTTTTTTCTTCCAAAATAAAATGTATAAAGAAAAGGAATATAATATACATGCAGATTTGTTCCACTGATTGGCCTTGCTCGGCTGAGAACGGTTCAGTTTAAGATCCAGTGTAATGTGCATATCTCAGACATGATGACAGAATAGAAGCAGAGTGTATATGAAGAGGCTGTGTTCCCTTCCCTTCACTTGAATAACCCTGAGCCAATGAGGGGGAAGTGTTTCAAAATGACTGCATTCACCCACCAATATTGGCAGCAGGTTAATCTAGCACGGTAAGTGTTTATAGCCGTCAGCCAATGACACGACATGTTTCTCAAACAAGTAACTGTTAGGCACTTTGGATAAAAGCCTTTGTGAAATAACATGGGAGTAAATAGTAAATCTGTGTGTGCTTTATGGTGGAAAGTCACCTGAACATAATATATAAATGAACCTAAAAGGATTGACTATGAATAGAAAGGACGATAATTCAGAATTCCCAGTACTTGGAACCAAGCTTTGACTTCAGACTCTTACTATGCCCCGGCCAAGATGTATACACTTCTGAATTCAAAAATGTTTAGAAGGCATTCCACACCTAAAGACATTCATCTAGCATCTTTACTATCGATGCTAGTCAACAAAACATTTCTTAAGGTGTGGATTAGCTTGCTATAGATTCTATAGCATCTAGAGCTATAGTTAATTAACCAGAATCACGTAGTCTAGTTAGGCAACATGGGCAAATATAACATCCGCACAATTGTCATACTGTAACTCGGTAAACAGGAAATTGGCAGCTTGTGCTTCCTTGTGGCTTCCTGTCTGATGTGGACCAGACTGGAGAGGGGGGGTTAACAGCCAGGGAGCCAAGGACAGATTTGATGGATGGACAGGCCACATTTAGAACCAGACCTAATCTGTGACGCAGAAGCCTTGACCAGTTGCCGTGACAACAGCAGAATTTGTGTTGTATTGTCTCTACCTGCCCGTAGTGGATGCAGAGACCTTGCTAAATACTTTATGTCCACAACCAAACTGTAGCTTCCTCCTGCTATCTTTCCATCACCCTGATTGGTGGAAATACAATTTCACTGGGTACGCAGCTTCCTGCGGCTGATATGAAATACATATGGTCTGCTTCCCCCCCATCCATCTGCACAAACTCTCGCTCTTCCTCTTGCTATTCATCACTCTAACAGTGAATAACAGGAGGTGGGCTTCTTTAAAACATTTTAGCAACTTGTTGTTTGATTAGGTGCTTTCTTGATTCATGTTGTGGAACAAAGTAAAAATAAAATGCCAGTTATATATAGCACCCGGATAGTATCAAATGAATTTTAACAATAGTGAATAAAATGTGATACAAGGAATGCACAGTTTAATCACCAAAGACAATAGACTGAATCAGGTCCAGCTTTCATTCACTTTTTCTCACTTTTTGTCTTGTCTTTTATAACCGGAATGAAGAAAATAAGTTAAATGTGATACGTGCTGTATGCATTTGAGAATTGCATAATAAACATGCTTTTATCTCTTAAAGGTCAGTCTACCGGACACAACTGAGAAAGATGATGGGGGTAATTAATTGGAGAAGACAGGTGTTTTCTCTGCCATCTGCTACATTTTCTCATCTATTTCTTTCTCTTCTCTTTTCCTTTACACTGCCTGTTTTCTGCCCCTCTCTCTCTCTCTCTCTCTCTCTCTCTCTCTCTCTCTCTCTCTCTCTCTCTCTCTCTCTCTCTCTCTCTCTCTCTCTCTCTCTCTCTCTCTCTCTCTCTCTTCTCTCTCTCTCTCTCTCTCTCTCTTTCTCTCTCTCTCTCTCCTCACTTTTTACCATTTGCCCTCTCCCTCTCTTTCCCTTGCTCTGAGCACAACAGATGGCAAATTAGACGGATGGGTTAATAGATATGCATTATATACAGTCAATATTTATATAAAAACCCAAGCTTATGTAATGAAGAACGGAGAAAAAAGAAATCACGCAAACTCATGAATATTTAAATAAGGCCATCAGCATTCAGATACAATTATACACTCAAAACCCCAGAGCAGCTGAACTACTGAACCATTAAATTAAAATGTATTTTTTATCTTCATTTGTGTAAAATGCATTTAATTATTACTATATTTCAGAATCGAAATTATCTGTTTTGTTCCTCATCTTATTGTTAAAATTGTGATGATGGTTGATTATGATTATCATTATGATCATTATTGTTACTTAATTATGATTATTAAATACTTAACAATATGACCAGTATTATAACTACTATATTATGAATGCCATCATCATTATTAGCTACTGTGTATTGTGGAGGAGGCCTGAGAAGACCATGTTGAACATCTTTGGCCCCTGGGTTAGAACCAGTGTTTACTCTCTGGGGCCCCCAGAGGACAGGAGTAGCTGTACGGGCAAGTTACTTTAACCCATCAGAGCTCAACCACATAACACTGCTCTGAGGAACATTCTGATGGGGGTCTTGCCTGTTTATTTGCACCAACATAAACAAAGCAACTCAGGCATAGTGTATTCTCCCACGTTCATAGTGAATGCAATATGCTAGCCATTTCCAGATGTTTTCATGGCTGAAGTGACTGAAGTTTGGTATGATTTAATCAGTTTCATTTTAATTACATATTATTAAGCTATATCAATCGAGAGGGAGTGCTGTCATACTGAGTATCCACACAAATGTGATCCGACAGTTACAAGGCTGCAAGTCGAGGGTCAGAGACTCTGAAAGCCCTACTTATTAGTTCACGGTGTTATGCGACAGATTATTATTTGTTTGTTTAATAATTTTTATGGCTCTGCCAACACAAATAGTTCCTCAACTGGCGTGGGACTGGACTGTAGCCAAGCAACACACAAACATTTTCCCGCACACTAGCTTGCTAGCTTTTGAAAGTCTACATGGTCTACAAGTTTATTGTAGGTACTGTTAATTTTATATTTTAATTTATATCTTAATTTTAGTCTAATGTATGTTTAATGTATGTTTTTTTTATGCTACTGGATACCTGAATTTCCCTCGGGATAAATAAAGTATCTATCTATCTATCTGGTACTGCAGGCCGGCTACTTTGTAGCATGGACGTTTATCTGTATGATTTCATTTATTGCTCAACCAGTGAAACAAGAATCTGTTGTGGAATGTGTGATTCAGATTCAGCTCATCGATGATCCTTACTTAATGAACGGTTAGTAAGTAACCTGTAAAGCGGAATGATACATTTATAGTTCAAAGTCCCAGTTTTACTCTATACCCCCGCTCATGGAATGCCTCCTGTCCAATCAAATGACTAGGTTGGAACTAACTGTTACTAACTTAAGGTATAATGTCCAGCGAGCCGGTTGTTATCATAAAATAAATCCAGACAGGAGGATGCAGTACCCTGACGCGAAGCGGAGCTGTCTGGAGTCCCCCTAAAGGAGTTTATTCAAGCGGATTATCTCCAGCAGTCAGCCTGGGGCCTCGTACTTAAGAATGAATCACAGCCATGCTGATATTCATCATAACAACACTCACTGTCCTGGGATTTGGCTTAATTTGGAATCACTAGTTACATGGGAACATGTTTGCTGGCATGCAATAGAGCACCTTTAAACTTAGAGTTGCTGACCAGGAGAGGGCACTCTGAGCAAAACAGAACAAGATATGACCAGTTTGCTGGACTTGATTCATGGTTTGAATGTGTCGTGTGTGCGTATGTGTGCGTATGTGTGTGTGTGTGTGTGTGTGTGTGTGTGTGTGTGTGTGTGTGTGTGTGTGTGTGTGTGTGTGTGTGTGTGTGTGTGTGTGTGTGTGTGTGTGTGTGTGTGTGTGTGTGCATGCCTGTGTGTGTGTGAGTGTGTGTCTGCGTGTGTGGGTGTGGTGTGTGTGTGTGTGTGTGTGTGTGTGTGTGTGTGTGTGTGTGTGTGTGTGTGTGTGTGTGTGTGTGTGTGTGTGTGTGTGTGTGTGTGAAGAGAGAGAGAGAGGGTTTTTCTGTGAGGCGGACCAGTGTGAGGCGGGTGAGGTGGACCGGGCTGGAGGCTGATGTCCCTGGAGACACACTACCAGATGAAACAAACACACACAGAGACACGTGCACATGGAACCAGACACACAGGTGAACACTCCCAGACAGGATCAAAGAGGAAACAGACATGCACACATGAACATACACAAACCCACAGACACACACACACATAGAAAAGAGACATATCATATACATGTAACAAGCGTGCACGCACACACACACACACACACACACAACACACACACACACACACACACACACACACACAACACACACACACACACACACACACACACACACACACACACACACACACACACACACACACACACACACACACACACACACACACACACACACACACACACACACACACACACACACACACACACACACACACACACACAGGCACGCACTACACACACACACACACACACACACACACACACACACACACACACAGGCACGCATACACACACACACACACAGACACCACACACACACACACACACACGACACACACACACACAAAGGCACGAATACACAAACACACACACACACAAACACACACATAGGTGAACGCACACACACACAAACACACTCATACACACATACGCAGTCATGCGCACACCCACATATACTCACACCAAAGACACACACCTACAAACACACACACACACACACTCACAAATAAACACTCCCACACACATCCACCGTCATGCGCTCACCCATTCATACACAGTACAATCGGTTGGGGGTTAATACCAGGGATAACACCCAATCAAACATATTGCTACATATTAGAACATTGTATATATTCATGCGTGTGTGTGTGTGTGTGTGTGTGTTATATCATTTCCACTCGCATGTGACATCTGTGCTAGTTTCTTCCTCCTTGGTGTGCATATGTCAGCACGCTCAATCAAACATATTGCTACATATTAGAACATTGTATATATTCATGCGTGTGTGTGTGTGTGTGTGTGTGTTATATCATTTCCACTCGCATGTGACATCTGTGCTAGTTTCTTCCTCCTTGTGTGCATATGTCAGCAGGCTACTATCGCTCTCTCTCCCTCTCTGAGTTTACCTCTGTGAATGTCTCCTATCCCTCTCTCCCTCCCTATCTGTGTGTGTCTCTCTCCCCATGCAAAGAGATATCAAGGTGGTTAACCATTAACATGGGCTGGCTTGCAAAGCTAACAGGACAGTGAACCTTGGAGTTTGATATGATGTGATCACACACACACACACACACACACACACACACACACACACACACACACACACACACACACACACACACACACCACACACACACACACACACACACACACACACACACACACACACACACACACACACACACACACACACACACACACAGGACAGTGGCCCCCTAAATGACACGTCAACACACACATATTCACCTCTCAGAATGACACTAGCCTGATTGGTGGGAGGTGATCTCTGAAATTGCTCAGGTAAGTTCATGCTTCTTTGCTGTTAAAACCTAATGATAATAATAATAATAATGAATTGAATGTATACATTCTTGATATATTAACATAATTGTTTTTTAAGAAATGGTCCACGTTTGCCGTAGTGACGTAGGCGTCACTTCTTTAGCTCTTGTGAGTAGCATCTTTTTGTTTTTTTTGCGGCTCCAACAGTAGACGCTAAATGTGTTTGTAAGTGAAGGGAGGGAAGAGAGAAAAAAAGACATGCGTCGTGTTGTGTTGACATAGCAGCTCCGTGCCCCTTGTGAGAAAGAGTTTTCTGAGTCTTCCTTTTAACTTTGTGATGGCTTTGCTCAGCAGCTTGTTGGTTATGAGCCGGCTCTTTATTCGCTCTCTTTATTTAGACACACCTTACACACAGTGACTGG
>OLKM01000235.1:147500-237500 GCA_900291075.1 Melanogrammus aeglefinus
GAAATTAACATGAATATAAAGCATGTAGTCTGAATATCTAGACTTTGATTACAATTCATTACATTTTAATTGTAATTTTATTCACAACAAATGTTTTCAATTTGTACATTTGACCAAATAAGCCTGACATTGATGATATTATTCACTGATGTTTGCTTTACATACGTCACCAGTCCAGCAACATCCTTAATATTTGCAACTGTCAAACTGTTAGAGGTGGTGTTGTAGATATGTATCTTTCCATCTTCTTTAAGTACAACATGCCATGAGGAATGTGTGATTTAGAGCGGGATGAATAGTAAACAAATCATGCTAGCAGCTGTGCGCTAGCTGTTGCAGCTGTTTTGTTAGCCATTTACCTGCTGTTTGTTAGCCAGAGCAGAATGATGTGATCATTTTGCTTGCCATGCACAAAGCATGGCTGCATGGATCAGTTCACCTGATTGCATGACAATGATTTTAAGGCGCTATATGTAACATATTTACTGTACTTAATCAAAAAAGAGATTATGGAAACATACTTATCAGACAGCAGCCAACAATGCTACTGCCAGTGCTCTCCTTAGAATTGGCTTGTGTGTCATGTTCCACTATTCTCTGGGTAAACCGGGTTGCCAGATATGAATATATATATTTCTAGATTCTAACAAACCTTAAACGCCTCATTCTCTTTTTTTCTTTTCTTACTCTCAAAAATCTCAATGACCAAAGCAGAGCTGAAAGATAGACAGTTTAGAGCGTAGAATGATCTGAAGATAGGTGACACATGAGCTGGTATATAATATAATAAATATAATGCAAACATGACATCGTCAAAATAGAATAGTGCAAAAATAGAATATTGTGCTCAGCTTTTCTTGCGCTCCTGTTCATTCATTGTCCCCAACCTGGCAGTAAGCTCTGAGTCTGGGTATGAGTGGGCGTAGACAACTCTCTCCAACATTGTGAATTTGGAATCCAGTATACGCGTTACAATTCTCAGTGACAATAACAAATCAATTTAAATCAGCAAAATGTAATCAATCACCGGTTGAATAAAGTGAGTCTTTGAAAATAATAATAATATGAAAAATAATATGAAAATAATATGTCTGTTTAATGTTTTTAATAGGTAGCAAACAATCATGTGTATCGTCAAAATGTAATGTTGGCCATGGTTCCATCGCCTGTATTTATCATCTGAATATATCTGAATATATATAAGTACTTCTTACACAACCTACAGACAGAATGACCTTAATTTCATGTCCATCCTTTTGTGTTTCAGTGAGCACCCCTAATTTCCCTGATTTACATATTGCTGTCAATCACACCCAATGGAATCCAATCAGAAAGCAGGTGATGACCTGGCCGGGACCCAGAAGGAGGCGGCCCTCAGGGCCCTGATACAACGCACAGGATATCAGCTGCTCCAGGTTTGTGTGTGTGTGTGTGTGTGTGTGTGTGTGTGTGTGTGTGTGTGTGTGTGTGTGTGTGTGTGTGTGTGTGTGTGTGTGTGTGTGTGTGTGTGTGTGTGTGTGTGTGTGTGTGTGTGTGTGTGTGTGTGTGTGTGTGTGTGTGTGTGTGTGTGTGTGTGTGTGGTGGGTGGGTGGGTGGGTGATGTGTGCGTGTGTGTTTGAAGTGAGTGCGTGTGTGTTTGAGAGTGAGTGTGTGTTTGTATGTGTGTGTGTGTGTGTGTGTGAGTGTTTGTATGTGTGTGTGTGAGTGTGTGCATGTGAGTGTGTGTGTGAGTGTGTGTGAAAGTGACTGTGTGTGTGCCCACAAGCATGCATTCAAATACATCTGTGCATAATGTACTAATTGTACAAATGTTCAGGTACTAATGGAAGCTAAGGAAAACCACTACCAATCTAATCAAACACAGCGCTTTGGAAAAATGCTTCTCTCTATTAACAGCCTCAAAGGTTACAAAACAGCGTTATCTGTGCACTAGAGTTCATTGTAACCACTCCACAGTATCAGCCCCATGTTATTATTGAGCACAAGCCTGTCTTTGGATAATGATTACTCACATATTCTTAAGACTCACTATGGGGACCCCTTTCAAGAACATATCTCAGTCAAAATAGAACAGAACCACGAAATAGGTTAAGATAGGATATAGATTTATATTCTATTGCTTTTAACTCACTATATCAATCATTTTTAAATTTCTTTTCGTGCACTGAAGCTTAAGCAACAAAAAAAAGTACTTTAGTATTGTGGCATTAACGTCAGCATATGTTCTGCTATTTTTCGTATTATTCTTATACGCATTGACTTTTCCCAGCCACAAGTATGGGAAACGCGCGTAGTATACTTTAAATAACAATAAATATCAATGATAGAATGATGCATTACAAGCAAGGAGTGGACCTCATGTTTAACAGCTGAAACAGATATCAGAGATTGCATCAATTCTGTTGAAATTGAAATTGGTGGAGATGAGTATTGAATGAATGGCATTGACCCAAGTATTGTGAGTCAAAGAAATGGGTACACCTATAATGTATTATATATAAGAATGTAACAGCAGTTATTGCATTCATTTGAAATGAGGCCACAAATGGGGCCCACCTTACTGACCTGAAGCAGGCGTTACCTCAGCCCCCTGACTGTCAATGTTAAAGTCAGAGGATAAGTGCAGGGCAAATTGGCTTTTGGACCTAAAGGTGTGTGTGTGTGTGTGTGTGTGTGTGTGTGTGTGTGTGTGTGTGTGTGTGTGTGTGTGTGTGTGTGTGTGTGTGTGTGTGTGTGTGTGTGTGTGTGTGTGTGTGTGTGTGTGTGTGTAGTTTACGTGTGTGTAGTTTACGTGTGTGCTAGTTTGTGTGTTTGCGCCACCATGTGGGCAATGTACGCCAACGCAGTAGAAACATGACAAATCCCTTCCTTCCCTTCATCATACCCCTTCTCCAATATCCCCTTCATCTTCGTCTATCTCTATCTCTCTACCTCCATCCAACCAGTAGTCTCTCTCTCGCTGTATCTCTCAATGTGTGTGTGTGTGTGTTTGTGTGTGTGTGTGTTTGTGTGTGTGTGTGTGTGTGTGTGTGTGTGTGTGTGTGTGTGTGTGTGTGTGTGTGTGTGTGTGTGTGTGTGTGTGTGTGTGTGTGTTGTGTTGTGTGTGTATGTGCGCGTGTGTGTGTGTGTGTGTGTGTGTGTGTGTGTGTGTGTGTGTGTGTGTGTGTGTGTGTGTGTGTCTGTGTGTGTGTGTGTGTGTGTGTGTGTGTGTGTGTGTGTGTGTGTGTGAAACCTATACACTCTGTGGCTCCATCATATAATGTTATAGTTTATGTCTGTTATATAATCTTTCTGATCCATGAAACATAAGAATTTGAAATGTAGAATCTAACAGAGAACTTTAATTAGCAAAAGCAATAAAATAATTATATTACTGTTACATTTTGTGACAAGTGAATGATTTATTTAATAGGAAGCTGTGCAATAAGCGAGAGCTTGTGTCAGGGTCTTGCATCACTGTTGCTTCTCCCGACTGAGACGTTTGTGTTTCCTCCACAAAGGAGAACGGCCAGCGGCGGTTTGGAGGGCCCCCGCCGGGCTGGGAGGGGCCCCCACCAGAGAGGGGCAGTGAGATCTTCGTTGGGAAGCTCCCCAGAGACCTGTTTGAGGACGAACTGGTGCCTCTCTGTGAGAAGGTGAGCAGGAGGAGACTCAACACACTCACAACGCATGAATGCAGATTGTGTTTACTGGCCCATACGGAATATCTCTTACCCAAGTCGACCGATTAATGCTCACTTTATAGTCTTATAGTTCACCCTTTATCTACATGACCTTGTGAGGTTATCAACAAAAGTGTATCTAAGTTATCTAGTTTGGGATTGTTCAGCGTATCCTATCTCTGTAAATGTTTATCATAAATCTCTCTCTCTCTCTCTCTCTCTCTCTCTCTCTCTCTCTCTCTCTCTCTCTCTCTCTCTCTCTCTCTCTCTTCTCTCTCTCTCTCTCTCTCTCTCTCTCTCTCTCTCTCTCTCTCTCTCTCTTCTCTCTCCCCCTCGCCCTCCCCCTCCTTTCTCAGTTTGGTAAGGTGTATGAGGTGAGGATGATGATGGACTTCAATGGAAACAACAGGGGCTATGCCTTCGTCACCTTCAACACCAAACAGGAAGCCAAGACGGCCATGAAGCAGCTCAATAACTATGAGATCAGGTTTGTGGTTGTCATGATGTCGCCGCCCAGGCCAAAGCACCTCACTTTTACACACTTACACTTCATTGACAAGTAGTCTATGTTCAATTATGTTCAATTAAGTACCAATGTTTAATTCATATTATGGAAGGGCACACTAATCAACCCGTGTCTTAGGGTTAGTTCCGGCCTGTGGTCAGAGGCTGCATGTTATTCATTTTCTCATTCAACCCTATGCACTGTCTGCCTTCACTGTCTTATTAAGGCTATGAAAGAACATACAAATCATCGATGCGGAAATAATGTTGTGGATGTACGGATGTCCGATATCTGTGATTTCACAAATGCTAGAACTAGGCATTCACACGATCAGTCAGTTTTGAAGAAACGTCCCGTTCAACCCTTTTGAGACAATTCCCTGTCTGTCTTTACCTATAGAAATCTGTAAATCCGTGTCTGTTGTCGGTTAATTTCGAACTGCTCGACGTTTGAAGGAAAACATTGAAACAAACCAACACCGAAACGTCCTCAGGAACGGCCGTCTCCTGGGCGTGTGCGCCAGTGTGGACAACTGTCGCCTCTTCGTGGGCGGGATCCCCAAGACCAAGAAGCGCGAGGAGATCCTGACGGAGATGAAGAAGGTGACGGACGGCGTCATAGAGGTCATCGTCTACCCCAGCGCCGCCGACAAGACCAAGAACCGAGGCTTCGCCTTCGTGGAGTACGAGAGCCACCGGGCCGCCGCCATGGCGCGCCGCAAACTGCTGCCAGGTAGGAAACCGAAGGCGGCCATGTTGGATCTACTCCACTGGATTGAACCTCTGCTCACAGAAACACAATAGGTCAGGAATGCAGGTCCGACAGTGGAATAGGAGACGCAGCAGGGATGTGATGTCATTGTACCTGCCGCCAATGAAACAAGGACATTTCTACATTTCTAAACTGAATCAATCGATTGCCTCAGGATTTCTGAGGCAGTAATGAGCTTTCATCTTTACAATTTCTTAAGCATTTGCTACATCAAATAAGATTAATGACTTTACACCCAATTCAAATCACAATCACAAAACCAACCTGAAGAAAAACAATGCAATTTTACGTTTTAAAAAGATAGGGATCTCAGTGAGAAAGGTTAAGTGATTCCCAAATGCTGTGTGTATTCATGCACGTTAGCACATTGTGCTGAGTCACCTGATTGACTCGCCTCTATTCCAGGGTCATGGTACGATACTGGGGAGACCTTCCCATGATAAGATATGACACAGATAAGCTAGTCAGTTTATACGTAACACGTAGATGCACGGGTATCACCACCTTATCCGAAGCTAATGGGGGAATATTATAAACTTTGTAATCTTCGATAATGTCTCTAGCTTGTTTCTTTGCTTTGTTTTGTTCAAAAGTCAATTATTTAGACTTAATTTGTGTAGATTTCTTAAATTCAAACAGCATGTAGCTGTGGGTAAAAAATGCAATAAAATAATTAATACAATAAGTCAAATGCAATGTGCCACAAAAGGTTGTAGAAAAGGGCTTCCAGTAAAGTGGAGGAATACAGGTAATAAACAGGAATCAAGAATATTGACAAATTAAGATAACGCCTTAATAAAACGGTCAAACTAGTTCTCAGCAACAGGGTATTTCCCGATTCTAAATGAGTTGTTTAATGTTTCCTATTATTCCAATGAACTGTCGCATCATGTGAAATTCAGAGGTGAATGATTAGATCAAATTAAGTGTTGTTACTGGCAGCCATTTTAGCTCCACCTCTGTAGTGTCTTGTTTTGTCGACCTCAGTCTAGCTTGTTTCTCCCCCCCCCCAAACACACATTTCTGTAACTATTTCCTTCAATTCCATGCATCTATGTACGTTTCCATAGACTAGTCTTCCTTGATTTAAGGTGACATTTCTGTCTCCTTACATTTCCTCAGGTCGCATTCAGCTGTGGGGCCACGCTATCGCCGTGGACTGGGCGGAGCCAGAGGTAGAGGTGGATGAGGACACCATGGCAACCGTCAAGATCCTGTACATCAGGAACCTGATGCTGCAGACCGCAGAGGAGACTATAGAGAAGGAGTTTAACAGCATCAAGCCAGGTAGACACTTCATATACTATAGAACTTTTAGAAGGAGTGCTGATAATAACACTGGTGACTACAACAGAGACATAATAACGAAAGTGTTAAACAGCAGTATTGCTCAGGTAGTAATTAAATAATTGTAGTACTACTACAAGTAGTCGAAGTAGCAAAAGCGATACTACTACTGGTTGAGTTTTCACTCAAGTCGTCACTTCAGTGAAATGCCAGGCGTTAAAGTGACCGCCGGCGTTAACTGTGACGTGAGCGTGAAGAGGCCTCTGCTCCTCTACAGGGTCCGTGGAGCGCGTGAAGAAGATCCGAGACTACGCCTTCGTCCACTTCACCCTGCGGGAGGACGCCATCACCGCTATGAACGCCCTCAACGGGAAGGTCAGCGCCTCCGTCCGTCTCCAGTCGGATGTTTAAGACTCAAATCTAAATGTGTTGATTACAGGGCCCCCCTACTCCAACCCATAAATAAGCCTTAACAACTCCCAGACAGCAACCAGTTGTTACAAATTGTTGTATTTCCTCCCCCCCCGCCCCCTCCCTCCAGCTGATCGAGGGATCCCCCATCGAGGTGACCCTGGCCAAGCCCGTGGACAAGGACAGCTACGTGCGCTACACCCGCGGCACCGGGGGGCGGGGCAGCTCGCTGCACCAGGCCGACTACACCACCTACACCGTGGGACAGGTGAGCAGGACGGAGCCACCGCCGTCCGCCTTCAGCACGACGGTGCAGAGGAAGCCGCTGAGAGCTCTGAATGTAGCAGCGCTTGATTATGCGGGGACCTCATCTACTGCAGTTGTGTTCCAACCTGCGGTACGCGCGCCGCTGGTGGGACACGAGGGTCCTGCAGGGGACACGTCTGAATTTATTCTTGAATTATATAAATATCCTCTTATCCCCTGTTTTACTCTGTTTGACTTGTGGCTTAGGTAATCGTGTGCAAAGTGGGCATTGTCAGCTAGAGCATGTGTATTGATAGTTGTTTTTTTTACCATTTCTCATATGAGGATGTCTGCGAAAGGTCTTCATGACAATTTAGTGGTCCACCTAGAAGACAAAGGTTGGGAACCAACGCTCTACTGGATTATCACATTGAGCGCCGGTCTTCATGGCTCAGATATAACTGTAATGTGTCTGTTTTTTCTAACAACCCTTGCTTATTATCTTATCTAATCTAATTTTTGACTTAATAGTTATTCTTTTTCTATGTTTTTTTTAATGAGGTTTTTCAATCGTAAAGTTATGCATTAATGCCTTATTTGATCACAATATATTTTCACTTAAATCCCCTCCCTCCTCCCTCCCTCCCTCCCTCCCTTCCCTCCCTCCCTCCCTCCCTCCCCTCCCCTCCAGGTGTACGACCCCACGGCGGCCTACCTGGGCGCGCCCGTGTTCTACGCCCCCCAGGCGTACGCGGCCGTGCCCAGTCAGTTCCGCTTCCCGCCCTCCAAGCCCCCCCTCGGGGGGCGGGGGCTCATCAGACCACCCTCCGTCAGAGGTGAGCAGAGGACCCAGGACTCACCGTTTGGTTTAGTTTGTATTTAGAGCTATTGAATACCTTATAGTGTGTTTCATTATTTATCATAATGGTGTAATTGAACAAATCTACCGTTTGTTAATCAAAAGCCTTGAAAAGAGCCTTGAAATCAGTTTTCTCACATTATGGTAATCACCAATCTGGTTTCCAGACCCATTTTTTGAGTGGCTTTTTTTTGTCACTCAAAAATGAATCATGACATTTTTGAATAACAAAGTGCACATGAATAACAGGGTTTATGTATTTGCACTCCATATTGTTAAATTAGATATTGACTTTACTATCTCTGTATCTCTCTGCGCCTGCATATTACAGTCTACAGACTGAATCACACAAATAAGGAAATTAATGTTTCAGTATTACTATCAATCCATTTGAAATCAACTCACATTGAAATTTTCTTTGATAAGATCAAACCAATGATCAAAGGTCCAAACCATTTTCACTTCAAATTCAGAACCTGTGGTTGGATCAAGGAAATCCACCTATTCCATCAAGGTTCTGATAATGAAAAATCAAGTCCAAAGTGCTCATTCGTCTAATCAATGAAAGAACAAATGAGAAAAAACGTTGTGATCATTCAAATTAACCTCCCAGCAAGCACAGCCTTTTGAGGAGAAGAATCATGTGACTGTACTGTGCTGGCTAAGCAGAAATCATAGCGACATGGTTGTAGCCTCGACCTCACTGAACCTCGCTCCGTGTAATAGCTGATTCATAATATTTTACTTGATTGGGAGGGTCCAAACTCTGCACATTTGTGTAGAAGCAACACAATTAAATTGTATTGCATTCAATTAAACTATACAATATTATGCATGATTAGACTGTTTAGATTTGATTAAAATTGAATTATTTTGAATTAGGATAGATATTATATAGACTAGATACCATTATATAAAACAAGATTATATGATTAAACTCAATTATAAACTAGATTAGATAATATTAGACACATAGGCCTACAACATATCAACGTCAGCTCATCGGAGCAGTACGTGATTGTGGCTACAACCATCTCCGCGCCTCAGGCTAATTTGTTTTTGCTTTCCTCCAACGTTGATTTCCCGTGATTTGATTGATTTCAATGCCCTCTTGGTTTTCCTGTAGAAATTTACATGACTGTACCTGTAGGGGCTGCTGGGGTGCGGGGTCTGGGGGGGAGGGGCTACCTGGCCTACGCCGCCGCGGGGGGCGTGGGCGGCGTGGGGCGCATGGCGGCGCCCGGCGGGGGCGTGGGCGCCGCCTACGGGCTGAAGGCGGACAAGCGGGCGGAGGAGAAGCTGTACGACCTGCTGCCCGGCATGGAGCTCACCCCCTTGAACCCCTCCGCCATGGGCCTCAAGCTCCCGGAGATAAAGCACCCGCCACAGGTGAGTGGCCGTGGGGGGACACTGGCACCCTATTGGTTGGCGGCGGAGTCGTTTGTTCCGGGATGATTGAGAGAATTAATGAAGCCCTGGCCGACTTGGATAAACCGAGGAATAATATTTTTCTCGTTTTCTATGCAACCGTGAAGTTTTGTGAAAGAGACCAAAAAATGTTTTTTGTCGCATCCATGCAGTTCTACCTCTAAAAGCGCCAATGACCGCTGAAACAAAGTGACTATTAACAGAACAAATATAGGCACAAGTGGGTTGACATTTAGTAATCGCTCGGAAAAGATCGGAACTTCAGCGCCCTTTTCAGTTTCATGTTTTCGGCCGACGTGAGACAATATTTCACCTTCGCCATGTGCAGTGTCCACCAAATACGCGTATCCACCGTGCTCCCCATGGTCTCCCCCTGACTCTCTGCGTCCCTGCCCCGGCCCCGGCCCCAGGTGCTGGAGGAGGTGTGTCAGAAGAACAACTGGGGCCAGCCCGTCTACCAGCTGCACTCGGCCATCAGCCCTGACCAGAGGCAGCTGTTCCTCTATAAGGTCACCATCCCTGCCCTCGCCACGCAGTATCCCAACGTGTGAGTCCATCAGGACACAGACAAATGCTTCTTTGTGGGCCTTTTGGGGGATTTCATATCAATTTCAGAAAATGTCGTTTCAATGCGATCGCCATGGATCAGATGAATCTCTCCATCTCTCTCTCTCTCTAAATGTATCATTGTAAATATTTGTATTATTACAGTATAACTTTTGCAGTTTTTATGGATGGCCAGATGAGGGATGGAGGGGCATGGATGGATGATGGATTGACTGATGGGGAGGGGGGGACAGTACTAATTATAGTATTCTGCACAATACACATGCACAATAACACCATTTATTTCCTTGTTGACATATGTCTCTCTCTCTGTTTGCTTCGGGTCCCCCAGCCATCCGTTCACCCCTTCTAAGCTGTGCAGTGCTGTAGACGAGGCCAAGGTGCACGCAGCGGAGCATGCGCTGCAGACCCTGGGCCTGCCAACAGAGGGCGCTGCCGACCTCGCTGCCGCCAACGCTGGCGTAACTTCAGTGGCCTTCACAGGTATGTGAAGGTCCGTACCCCAAACCCAACTAACTAACTTTCTTTAAAACCTTTATTTTTTTTTCCTTTTCCTTTTTTGACTCCTGCCATGAATAAAAAACTTATACTAACCATGTCCGTGAATGATTAGAGTAATGATGAGTAATTCAAGAAATATGTATTATTATTCTGCAAGAGGAATCTATTCTTATCATAGGCCTACCCGGACGTTTAGTAGGTTAAGGAATCGGTATGTTCAATATAATAATACACACGGGATAGCACCTTTCAATGTGAGTAATAAAGTGCTGAGCATCAGAGTCAAATGCCGTCAACAGAATGTGGATGCATTGTAATGACGGATAATAAATAATACATTGTGAGGATTCTCCCCCCCTCCTCTGTTTCCAGGCTACCCCTTGGCCAGCCCCTCCACCACGGCCCAGCTGAAGCAGGCAGTGTCTCTGGGCCAGGACCTCATGGCCTACACCACCTACGAGGGATACCCCGCCTTCGCCATGGCAACCCGCCACGCTGACGGATATGGGGTGTTCTGATCAAAACAAACTTTGGTAACAACAGATTCGGCGCATTTCAATGTTGAATGTTAACATAAATTAAAGGAAGTGGGGAGGTTGGGGAGTTGACGGAGAAAAAGTTAGGGTTTTTAAAAGATTTTGAAGGTCCAAGGAAACTTTCCTTGAAGATTTCATCATTCTAACTGCTGGTTGGTATAGTTATTTGCCAAAGATTGTTTCTTTCTGACAATTTTTATTTTAGTAATTTTTTACCTTTCTTTCTTTTTCAAATAGATTATCTCATATTTACAATCACATTCCAAGCTGAAATTGTATTAATTATTTGAATTAATTATTCCTTGAATTTAAAAATGCCAATAATTAAACAGAATAATGATATAGGTGTGTAGTGTTTTGTGGCTGTCCTTGACATCTATTTTTGGGAATGGGTTATTTTTCTATAGGTATTTTTCTAAGTGGATTTGTATTTTTTGAAGAAAATAAGCGTGTTTACTTTTTATTACAAAGAACAGCTATCATCTTTGTTATTTTTCCATTAGTTATCTGTACATAACTAAAATAAGAGACCATATTAGTTAAATACATTTTTTTCTAAATCTAATTCCTTCAATATTTCCGTTGCATATGTAGGCCAATGTAATGTATTTCTTGTTCTTAGTTTACTTATTCTGTCTCGTGTTTCAGATGTTTTCTTTGAACAATGTGGAAGCAAATGCATGAAGAGGAAAAAAGTTCTCCCTCTTGAGATGTAGTATTGTTTTTGGTGTTTAGAAAACCTAATTTGCTGAGATATATTTTCACTGTTCTCTACCGGCCCAGGTAGTAAGGTATGTAAGAACTGAAGTATTAGGTTTTCCCAAGGGCATTTAGAAGGAGCTTTGTTGGTACTTAATGCCTTCATGGTTTTTTCTGTGGTTTAATAATGTTTGTATATTTACCCATTCTTGTAGTGTATTACTTTTTCCATTCCATTCTTGAAGCCTAGCCAGAGAAATGTATGTCCCAACTCTGTCTCTAGACCTGTGAAAGTTGAAATGTAAAGAGGCCATACCAGGTGTCCCAACAACAGAGAGCCGTTCCATAGTCCATGCCAGTTTTCTCAAATGTTGTAATGTGAAAATGTGGTTTGCATCTTAATGTTAGACCACTTGTTGCTGTTTGAAGTACACACAGGTATCATTGTAAAGGTCTATTCCTAACAAAAAGAAAACCTCCCCTTCTATTCATGAATTAACAACTAGCCTGCCAGTTCCTGTCTGTAGAACACTAGTGTCTATTTTTGGGAGGCAAAGTAAACGATCCAAAAAAGTGAGGGATCCTGTATTCCACCTGATGCTAATTACAATACCACCTGCATGTCTCCTTGGGTCACATGACATTTGTACATTGCGTTTTATATACATTGATATAACAAGAATATAAAAACATTTATCCCTTTTGATAGTGTACAAACAGTGCAAACAGTTAGCTTTCGTGATATTCAGTTATAAGCGCCTTTGTTTGGTTTGCAAGACAAGTTAAGTGAACTTTCAATTAACTCATTATGCCAGAGCTTACAAGCAAAGCAGAATGATTGGTGACATCATGTTAGACACGAGCAATCGATCTCAGATCATCAGTTAGTAACTTTATACGTCTCAGGTTGGCTCTGGCTGTTTCTTTCAAAACACGCATGAATGACACATTCTAAACTTTGAACTAGCCAAAGTAGTGACAGTATTAAAAGTGTGTGTAGCACTTAGAACTTATTTTTATACCAGATTTTCTTTCTTTTTTTTAGCATTTTTGAGGATATATTTAAAATAAATTCTCTGTGCTCTAATAATTTGACTGGAGACATATAGCTTGAGGTTCGGCTAATTAATTCATTGGTTTTGACAGTGATTTGTAATGGTGAAGCCAAAGTGTACGCTAGTAAAATGGCTGTATTCGAAGAAAACTGCTTTGATGATTCTAATGTGCCTTGATCGATGATTGCCCCAATATAATGAATAAAACAACATTTGGAAAAATGAATGATTGTATTGATTTGAATGATATTGAAATAAAAGCAAGGTTGGGTGAGGTCATTTTTAAGTACTTAACAATAGTCGTTGTATAATAATTATTATATGAACAAATTTGTACGTACAAGTAAGTACAAGTACTCAACTGAACCAAAATTAATATGGAATGAAAGATCATGACATAACAACATACTGGCTGATGATCAGTTTTATTTACATAATGAGAGTGGCTTTACTTATACTGATAGTTATTTCACCGACAATCTGGAGGCCATTCATTCTTGGCAAAATGATTATATTACAAAAGGCGCTTAGATCCTGTTGGGTCAAAGGGTCAAAAAAAGATGTCATGTGATTTGAAATGCTTCAAGGGGTCACCGTCAAGCCGGTCAAATGTCAAATGGTTTGAACTTCAATTCCTCCATTCGTCCATCCAAACATCCATTTACCGATATATTCATCCACCCATCATCTCAATCTCTTGGAGCCATAAACATGGTATACCTAAATCATTTACTCCCTCCTATCACTGCATTTCCATCTCTTCCATTTCATTCTTCACGTACGAGCGCTTCAGTAGTAATATGTGTGTGAGACGGCGAAGACGTCGGAGCTGCCCTGGTAAGCTGTGATGACGGGCCGGAAGCTAACCATCTTCTTATAGTGGCCGAAGTGCTGGATCCTGTAGGAGCCCTGCTGGGCCGAGGCGGGGATGTGCCACTCCACAGTGGCGTTGCTCTCTCGGTTAGAACCCTTCACCCAGTGGTACCTGGAGGGGAGGGGAGAGGGGTGGGGAGAGGGGTGAGGAGAGGGGAGGAGAGGAGATGAGGGGAGAGGTGGCGGGTGAGGATAAGGGAGGAGAGGAGGGGAGAGGTGGGAGAGAGGAGAAGGGAGGAGAGAGGGGAGAGTGAGAGGGAGAGGGAGGAGAGGAGATGAAGGGGAGAGGGAGGGGGGTGAGGAGAAGAGATGATGGGAGAGGAGAGGAGAGGAGAGGTGAGGTGAGGAGAGGTGAGGTGAGGTGAGGTGAGGTGAGGTGAGGTGAGGTGAGGTGAGGTGAGGTGAGGTGAGGTGAGGTGAGGTGAGGTGAGGTGAGGTGAGGTGAGGTGAGGTGAGGTGAGGTGAGGAGTGGAGTGGAGAGGAGAGAAGAGGGGAGGTGAGGTGAGGAGAGAAGAGGAGGGGAGGAGAGGAGACGATAGACAGGTATTTGAGTGAGGAGCAGAGATGTGAGGGGAGGTGGGGTAAGCAGAGAGGAGGAGTAGTAGGTGAGAGGAGTGACAGGTGAAGAGAAAAGAGTAGAAGAGTAACGGCAAGACTACAACCGTGGTGGAAACGCACGGCTCACCTGGTTTCCCATGATGCATCAGTGTAAACCACTTCCCAGCTTGAGGAGGTGTTCTGGAACACCTCCACTGTGACGAAGGTCTTGTCTCTCTGGAACAGGCACAGTCAGAAGAGTGAGAGAGCAGACAAGATATGAAGAGGATGACGATGGGAGGAGATGAATAGAATACTGAATGAATGAATGATGTTTTAACTTACTATGTCACCAGAATGCCTGGGGTTTCCTGCTACAAATGTGACAGAGACTACGTCACCCTGTGAACACAAAGACACACAGGCACACAACACACACACAATGAGGCAACTTGGATTCTAAAGAGATTGAGTGTTTATGTTTAGGTGTTTCTATGTTTATGCTTGTGTGTGTGTGTGTGTGTGTGTGTGTGTGTGTGTGTGTGTGTGTGTGTGTGTGTGTGTGTGTGTGTGTGTGTGTGTGTGTGTGTGTGTGTGTGTGTGTGTGTGTGTGTGTGTGTGTGTGTGTGTGTGTGTGTGTTGTGTGTGTGTGTGTGTGTTTGCATGCATGTATATGTGGTTGTGTGTGTCCTTACCACTCTGTAAACAGGCAGCACTTGCTCCAGCACTTGTCCAAAGCTGCTGTTGACTGGTTTCTTGTCTACGGGCGCAGCAGGCAGCAAGTTGGGCAGGTTGGGAAAGTACGGAGGCTCAGGGCCCCTCTGGAGCTCTGACTCCGTACCCTACCAACACACCAACCAACGAAGAAGTAACCATACACAGGGCAGAAAATACAATAAACACTTTGAGAGGGAAAAGCACATGGACGGACGCAAAGACCGACAGACAGACGGATGGACGGGTCACCTGTGCGATGGCCCTGGCCAGGTTTGTGTATTTCTGCAGGTATGCACCCAGCGTGTGCGGGCCGTAGATGGTCGACGCCCCTTCGTACCTCTGGATCTGAGTAGGGATACAGTCACTAGGGGGCCGTCATGAGACGGCCCCCTTTCCCCCTCTTATCCCTGAAGACAAACACACACACACACACACACACACACACACACACACACACACACACACACACAACACACACACACACACACACACACACACACACACACACACACACACACACACACACTCATACATACCTGGTACTCTTCGTACGTTGTGATGTAGTGTGTGTAGGTGTTACTCAGGCCTGCGATGACCACCGTTGTGTCTTCAAAGGAACTTCCTGAATCCAGCTCCTAACACACACACATAAAAACACATATAGTAGGTGGTTAGTTAGTTAGTTATAGAGTTTGTTTGTATGTGTGTGTGTGTGTGTGTGTGTGTGTGTGTGTGTGTGTGTGTGTGTGTGTGTGTGGTGTGTGTGTGTGTGTGTGTGTGTTGTGTGTGTGTGTGTGTGTGTGTGTGTGTGTGTGTGTGTGTGTGTTGCGTGTGTTGGTGTGCATGTGTATACGTGTATATGTATGTCACCTGTTTGATTGCCTCTCGTATTCTTCTCCCTGACATGGTTCTGTTGAGAACATTGATGATCCTTATCAGTGTTGCTAGCGGTAGCCTACCAGTTGAGCCTCATTCATGTAGCCTGCAAGCTAGCAGAGTAGCATTAACTGAATCCTGATGTCATGCTCTTACGTCATCTCTCCCGGCACGGCAACCACGGCAACAGAGCCGATAGTGATGATCTGCACGTCCACTATTTCAGGATGCCAGGGAACGGGCCAGGACATCTGAAGACAGGAAGTAATCAGGCCAGACAGGAAGTCATGAGTCTGTCATTACGTCATCATGTTAATTTGATGCTCTACAGGCACCAGTGTTTTGTGCCAACCTCTCCGGTGCTTAACAAGATGGGTTTGGGTCTGTGGCATTCTTGCGTCTCATTGGATGGTTCTCCCAACAGGGCGTTCCTTATACCATCCCAGAAGGGGTCACCTTCCACCGCCCCTACACACACACACACACGCACAGTCAGGTGCATCAACACACATACAAAGTTTCGCCATCATCATTGTTATCAATATCCTCCTCCTCCTTCTCCTTCTCCTTTTCCTCCTTCTCCTCCTCCTCCTCCTCCCCTCCTCCTCCTTGCCTTCCCTCCTCCACCCCGCCTCCACCCCTCCCTCCTCATAGTGTTGGGTTCCATCCTGACCCTGGGTGAAGTTCAGGTCCCCTCCTCCGTCTGTAGTCCCTGCAGCGAAGCTGTGGCCCAACGCAGGTTTACAGGTCCTGGCCTAACATTCACACACGCACACACACACACACACACACACACACACACACACACACACACACACACACACACACACACACACACACACACACACACACACACACACACACACACACACACACACACACACACACACACACACACACACACACACCCATACACAGGCAAGTGGCTGTTTTACTATGAAGGAACGGCTATTTATCACATTGGCCTTCAATGTATTCAGATATGGGTTGTTAAGGAAAGGGCAAAGATTAGGCATTTCCTCAAGGATGATAGGGTAGTGTACGCACATGCACACATGCAGGCACCTCACACACACACACACACACACACACACACACACACACACACACACACACACACACACACACACACACACACACACACACACACACACACACACACACACACACACACACACACACAGGTACAGCCACAGGCACACAATCAGACACACACACATACAAAAGCAATATGTGTGAATGCATGGTTGTCTTCTTGTGCGCGTGTGTGTGTGTGTGTGTGTGTGTGTGTGTGTGTGTGTGTGTGTGTGTGTGTGTGTGGTTGTTGTGTGTGTGTGTGTGTGTGTGTGTGTGTGTGTGTGTGTGTGTTGTGTGTGTGTGTGTGTTGTTGTGTGTGTGTGTGTGTGTGTTTGTGTACTGTTTGTTAATGCAAATGTGTGGGTTAGTGCCTGGGTTTGTGTATGTGTGAGTAAGTGAGTGTATGTGTTTGTGTATTTGCGTGTGTATTAGTGTGGGTTTGTGTGCTGGCTGACCGTATGTGTTGAGTTGATCTGTACGGTGACATCAGTCATGTTGACCCACTGATGAGCAGCATGCAGAAACCCTGTCACTTCCCAGTCTGCCTTACCATACAGTTCCTAAAGGGGGCAGCAACCACACATCAGAGGAGAACAACGCCATGACAATGATTGGGAAGATGAGAATGTGATTTTATATCTTGTAAGCTCATTATAATCCCTCCATCATGTTTTATTTTATTTTGCCAATATTATTTCTAGAGGATTATATAGTATTAAATAGTTGTTCATTTTCAATTGAAATCTTTTCAACAAAACAGCATTCCTCACCAGCAATGTATTTTTGCTGTCTGATGACTTCTACCACATTGGCAATGTCAATCAACGATATGAAACATTTAAAAAAAAAAAATTCTTAGCATATTTCTACTCTCTCTCACATAGAAACAAGGACAAGAGACTTCAATGGGTTAGCACACAGCTGCCTAGCATATTTTTGGATTAAATGACATTCCACCTATATAACTTCTCATTCTTGAAGCCTGTTCTGACTCCTATGAGAGAACTAGGATACCATATGTCTGCCATTTCACATCCTCTTTAGAAGGCAGATGTGACATTTTGCCTTTCGACATAAAGGACAGGAAGGCAGACAGACAGACAGACAGACAGACAGACAGACAGACAGACAGACAGACAGACAGACAGACAGACAGACAGACAAGACAGACAGACAGACAGACAGACAGACAGACAGACAGACATAAGGGTGCCATGCAGTACTTACAGGGCAGACAGACAGACAGACAGACAGACAGACAGACAGACAGACAGACAGACAGACAGACAGACATAAGGATAGTACTTAAAGGAAAGACAGACAGTACCTTGGCCTTCTTGTAGATGTTGTGTCCGATGAGTCGGGTGCTTTCAAACATGTCCTCCCCCGGGCCATATGCTTGACACATCTTTGTCTACACACACAGACACACATGCACATACACCCATACAGACACATTTAATTCGGTGTGTATCTGTGCGTGCGTGGATGCATGCGTGCATTCGGTGCGTGTGCGTGTGTGTGTGTGTGTGTGCGTGCGTGCGTGCGTGCGTGCGTGCGTGCGTCGTGCTGTGCGTGCGTGCGTGCGTGCGTGCGTGCGTCGTGCGTGTGTGCGTGTCGTGTGCGTGCGTGCGTGTGCGTGCGTGCGTGTGTGTGTGTGCGCTCACCCCTCCTATAGGACAGGAGCTGTTGAGGTAGTCGCAGGGCAGACCAGTGTTGGCACACACCGGGCCTCTGGTGTTGGGACTGACGTCGCCAAGGTTACTGGAGGAAAACCCAGCCACAAACGGACCCTGAAACAGACAGACAGACAGAGGGATGGGCAGAGGGATGTAGGCTCAGTTAAAAATAACATGATTGCGATAACTTTTTGTATATTTTGTATTGGATATCACTGAAATGTAAAAAGTGCAGAAAAAACACACACCCACACACACCACACACACCCCCACACCCCACCCACACAACACACACACACACACACACGCACACACACACCTTTCCAGGTAAGGATCCTCTGTTCTTGTCCTGTTCTAACAGGTAGGCGGCGTATCCCATGTTGTCACTGCTGATCATCTGATTGGTGTAATTCATACTGACAGCGTGGACAGCGAACCAGCTGACAGGAGGGGCGGGACATTCATTACTTGCAAAACAATTAGATACGGATAAAATTCCGAAAGGAACAGCTCATTCCCTCGTTGTTCAGAGTTTCTTTCCACAGTCGGGGTATGTTCTGTACCTCAGCATACCAACACCATCTCCGTCCAGATCCGTCAGCCTGAGCACCACCACCTGTTTGTCTGTATTGGTTTCATACCTTATAGTCGATGAGAAATGGAATCAACACGTTTGAGTTTTATCTGCACACATTGCATACGAAATGCATTGGGTCTGTTTTGTCATCATCATTGTAATGATGCACCTCAGCACCACCACCACCACCACCACCACCCTCACTACAATATCCACTCTCATCATCACCTACATCAGCATAACCCCCCCCCCCCCCCCCACCCTCCCGCCACAATCACACACCACCAACATAGTCAACATCAGCAGGACCAACATCATCATCATCCTCATCGTAACCCCCACCCCCACCACACCCTCCAGGTCCTCCTCCAGCCCACCTGTCTCTCTCCTTCTGGGGGTTGTTGAGGTAGGACTGTGGGCTCCTGTTCAGGCTGCTGTCCTCCAGGGTTCCTTGGCTCATGTAGATCCGGCCCGGCCTGACGCTGCGGTGGGCTATGTCTACGCTCTGGAGGCCCACAGAGGGAGAGAGAGATTGACAAGGACGTGCTGGGCTATGGCTGTCCTCTGAAATTCAAATGGTGTCTTTGTCCATATTATTTGTGTCACAGTGCGTGTGTCACACACACACCTGGACGATGCCGTCCACCAGGGCCTTGACGGAGGGCTTGACGTAGCCCTTGCTGGTGATGATGAACAAGGTGTACTGGAAGTATCCGGCCGGACCCCCGTGGGTGTGGGTCCCACTCAGAACCACGTTGTCCTGGCGATACAGGGTCCCATACTTCACCTGCAGGGCCTTCAGCACCTGCAAGAGACAATATATATGCTTATAGAAAAATTAAATGTATGTATATATATATATATATATAATGACTATCAGGAGATATAAGGACATAGAGAGACAGACAGACAGATCCACAGACAGACACACAGAATTACAGTGAATTGGACAAAGGTGAGACAGGCAAAAAAGAACTAAATCTTTATACAGTATATATGTTACAGGAGATAGTGAGATGGACAGACAGACAGGGAGACAGACGTCCAGCAGAAAGCCAGACATGACAGAAAGTCAGAAATATTGTCCTTCCTTCCGCCATTGATCTACTGTCCAAAAGACAGACAGGCCGACAGACCTCCAGTCTCAGCCTCTGAGAAACCATCCCGATATCAGCGGTGATGAAGACCACCCTCTTATGCCCGTCGTCCACGATGAAGGCCCTGCTGAACAGGCGGGTGTGGATGCCGGCCGCTGTCTGCTTGGGAACAGCATAGCCCATCTAGTGGAGAGAGAGAGAGAGAGAGAGAGAGAGAAGAGAGAGAGAGAGAGAGAGAGAGAGAGAGAGAGAGAGAGAGAGAGAGAGAGAGAGAGATGTAGGGGGAGAGACAGGATTTTATTGCATCAGCAATCTTGTTTTTGTGTGTGTGTGTGTGTGTGTGTGTGTGTGTGTGTGTGTGTGTGTGTGTGTGTGTGTGTGTGTGTGTGTGTGTGTGTGTGTGTGTGTGTGTGTGTGTGCGTGCGCTTGTGTGCTTGCGACAAACAGACCAGAGGGATATCAGCAGGAGGTCCAGTACAATCGGCGCGACCCACCCCGATCAGGTAGGGAGGGTCCTGGGATGGAACGGTTGGGATCGGGTCTTCAGAGAGGAAGAGGAAGAGGGAGAGGAAGGAGAGGAGCGGAGAGGAGGAGAAGAAAGAGGATACCAGAAAGAATTAATGCAACGTATGTATCACAGCAGTGTGATACTACAGTGATTAAGACCCTCCTGATTTGTGTGTGTGTGTGTGTGTGTGTGTGTGTGTGTGTGTGTGTGTGTGTGTGTGTGTGTGTGTGTGTGTGTGTGTGTGTGTGTGTGTGTGTGTGTGTTCTGTTCTTACATGTGATTGACTGAGTCAACAGTGTGATCAATGTCACAGTGACAGCGGCAACGGTGAGGAATATGAGTACCTTGAACACCAATAGACAAGAGATACCACAACACAGTACGCGTCGCACATCCATGGCTCTGTAGCACACACAAAGGCATGCACACACACACACAAACAAAAAAGTATGCTTAGACTCATATACACATGCACACACTCAAATGTGCATGCATGGTAGACACATATACACACACACACACACAAAAACACAAAGATGTTCCCAGACACAGTAACTTACATTTAAGGTTGATATGTATTGCATTACTTCATGCTAAAATGGCCAAAATAATGAAGTCGTCAGAACAAGGCATACTAATCTATTAGTGCAATATGTAGAACTGTGTGAGCTACGTTTGGATATTAATAGAAAACACTCAAGGGAGATTACTACAACAATGTGTTTTTCCACTACTACTAATACATCTATAGCCTACAAGTCCAGACACTTTTCCACCTGGCATTAAACTTAAGACTTTACGACGTACAAAATGCAATATAAAAGTAATACAAGTACAACTTACATTAAGCAGTTTTAAACTTTTCCTGTTAATCCTGTAACGTGTTTACCAGAATGGGGATGGGAAGGGAAAGGTTTCCCACAACACTGTTAAAAACCTCTCCACTCTCCGCTTATCAGAGATGAAGACGGTAAAACCTGCTGTGACCAAGAGTTCAGGTGGTTATACAACTGGCTGTAACCCGTGTGTTTTGATAAGATCTAGGTGTGTTAACAGTCACCATGGGGTGACAGGGAAATTATACGTTATTAACCCATTATAGGGTACAACATCATAAGACACAGACAGGTAGACAGAAGGACAGATACAGACACAGACATACAGGTAGGCAGGCACAGGCAGGCAGACAGACAAGTCTGTCTGTAAAAGTGTGTAGGAAATGTGAGGGATGAGAAGCTAGTGAATGTGTGTAAGAGATCCAACATAAAGAGGTGCAATCTACTCTGTCCATCCGTCTTGGTCCAAAGGACATTTGATTAGAGATAATGCAGGTAATGGTTTTATTGTTGGGGAAATGCATTGCATGAAGAAACTGTGACGCGATACGCCGATTAATAAATATTACAATTAAGAAAATTGTAGTTTCGGACTTTAGGACTTTGATATGGTTAGATGGTTCTACCTACCGGTGGACATGTATTTCGGTGCCAACAGATAAAATTTAAAACGTACACATACAGAAAATTAAATCTAACATGACCAAAACAGTTAGAAAATACAGCCACGAGTACTGTGTATACAGCGGTTTTAAGACCAGGTTTATTCAGTCTTTCACAACTCAAATGCTGAGAAAATCACAGCTAGGTCATTGAGAACAAAATACAGTTAAATAAATTCAATTCCAGTACGGTTGATTATAGTTTGAAAATAAAATGAAACTGCGATGAATGAAGTGGTTTTGATTGATTGCTGGGCAGTAAGAGGTTTACAAATGTATTAGTCTTTGTAGCCAGTTTTGGATTGGGGACATGGTCACACACACACACACACACACACACACACACACACACATGGAAACACGCAAACAAATATACTTCATGTTTGTTAAATTCTTATCTTTGACTCTTGAGAACAATTCTTTTGTGTATATCGTGGTTTGGACAATACAATATCCAAAGGCAAGTCAGACCAACGAAACACACGTTTACTTAAACATAGTTAGGAAGACTGTATTGTTGGATGGCTAATGTGCTTTTACCAATACCGTATTCAACCAGAGAGGGGGCCCAACAAACCTCCACAGATCACATTCAGAACAATAAGGCACGCACATTAAGGGAATGCAATGATGCTTGGAAACGTTTCAGTCTCATTATTAACCATTTGCTACACTGTCATGAAAATTGTAATAAATATAGTGGCTCATCTGGATAATTTAAAACATTGGGTGACAAAGCATATTTAATTAGGTTGATGAGTTGCGAAAGTGAATAGCAAAAAAAACGTTGGTTAGAAATGCTTCAATAAAAGAACCCTGATAAAAAATGTCCAACTTTACTAAGCAAACATCGGCTGTCCCTTGCGCCCCCAACGGTTCTAAGCGTATATGCAGGCGAAAGGACAGGGTTCAAAATATCCATTGGTCATTTACTTCAGAAAGTTTGTGTCATTAGCTTGCTGTGGTTAAATCGTAACACTTTGAATTCGTATTCTTTTGTAACCATTATTGTTCGCCAAAATGGTAGTTTGACAGACACTACTTCATTGCTTTCAAACATCAAGATTTCAATATGAAGATGACAAATCATAACGGTAATAGCACATAAAAATCTGTTTTGAAGATTTTGCGTCATAACATCTGTTTCCATGTTTTAATTTGAGTCATGATGGCAAAAATATCCAGCCCTCAAAAAGACAGGACCTTTTTTCATAGGCATTATTGACAGTTATGCCTGTCAATATAATAATGACACTAATAATGACACTGTCAGTGGAAATTGTTTGGTAAAATTAATACCCTTTTGCATCTGACGCCCAATGGAGACTATACAATTATCAAAATATGGATAAGAGAATATGTTGTTTTCAGCCACACACACCACACACACACACACACACACACACACAAACACACACACACACACACACACACACACACACACACACACACACACACACACACACACACACACACACACACACACACACACACACACACACACACACACACACACACACTCTCTGCTTGACTATGAATCATATGAACCATTAACTGAAAAACATTTTTAATAAATTCTGTAACAGATAAACAAGAAAACCGCTCCATAACTTACCATTCATACTGTTATTAAAAAAACAATTAACAACAAAAAAAAAAAGAATTTTGAAAGAACTAAATTTAAGACAAGAAGGTGGCACTTCTCTGGCCAATGAGATGTCTGCGCTCCACTAGACATAAAGGTAGGAGGAGTCAGTGCTTTTCCACTAAATTGCTTTTGTAATGACTGCAATTGAATTGAAGGCCATTGAAATGCAGTTGGAGAAAGTCAATTCAAATCCAGATAGATTTACAAAATTAAGTATACAACTGATTATTTTGCACGGGCCAAAAACAACAACTATGTAGGTTTTGTTGGTTGGTGTAAACAGAAGACACAGATGTACAATGCTAAACTTTACCGGCCTGGAGTGAAGGCATTCCTTTGTGGCGCCAGTGTTGTGCTCTCTGATGTTGGTACATTTTTAAAGTGGCAGTTGTGTCTAAACCCAGGGCAGACATTCAACAGACATATTGTTTTTTATCCAATCCTTGGTCTGCAGTATCACATAGCTCAACGGAGGGCTGGAGGAATAGCCACATGCTTGTGCATGTAAAGGATTGTTCACGGTGTGGACCTGAACACGTGTGGGCTACACCGGTGACTCAGAGCAGCCAATCAGCTCTTTGAATGTCAAGTCCAATCCGAAAACACCCTTCGGTGAGTATTGGCTTAGACATCTTGTGAAGGAGATATTTGGTTCAAGAAAAAGCTGTTGAACTTGAGGAGTTTTAAATACTTTGATAGCACCACCTGTGAAATTAAACTAGCTTTTCCCATGACATAATAGCATATTTATGTAAAGTAGAGCTACACCAATAATTTATCAAACATTTTAAATACTTGCATAAAACCTTCATCGCTTAACTCTTTCACTGCGGCCATTACTTTAGTTTAAATATAGGTTTTGGATCTAAGGTCGGAATCACACAACTTCTGCTTTTTTGAATTAGGTTGAGGCCTGAAGCAAAAGGTCACAGTGAAGGAGAGTTTAGAGACACGTGCTGCTTTAACTGGGGAAATACAAAAATGACACACAATCCTGGGGGACTTCCACCAACAGACTGCTTCTGTAAAAAGATGGCAAACTCTGGCTGAAAATGGCACTTTGTACTGAGTGTTGATTGCCTTTTCTTTCCCGTTTGTCCACTCATTTTAGAAAACATTCTCAGCTTTGTGATTGTAGACGGTAAGGGATACAGTTTGGCTGATGAACTAAACCCTGTGTCCATCTTGGAGGTTAATCTCACTGAAATGTGCTAGCTTGTCTTAAATTACATCCTTCTTCGCCCAGCGCTTCTGCGGGTCAGGTCAGAGGGTCATGGGTTCCAATCCCAGTGAGCAACACATGGGCACCCATACTGCCAGAAGCATGTTCTATGGTCCCAACGGAATTTAACAAAAAGGGTAAGAAAGACATGGCACCCATTTCTCCTTGGTAAGAGGTTCTAATCCGAGCATGGTGATAAAAGGGCGTGGCCCCAGCGCTGTTAAGGCTCAATCCGTCGGTCTTCTCTGTGATCCATTCCTCAGCCACGGGGAGTTTACGTCCATAATGTCATGTCTGTCCATTCTATCGTAAGTAGTCAATGAGTCCCGATTCCTTGCTGTTGATTATCGACACCCGTCCGTCTGTCCGTCCGTCCGTCATCAGTCTACCCGTCCTTCTTGTCCCCCCGCTTGGTCGACCGGCCGTTAATCTCCCCCGTTAAACGTGTCCTCATAGTCCCCAGCGTCCGTATCGTCCTTCTGGGCCGCCTTCCTCTGGCGCCCCCTGGTGGTCAGGGGCAATCACTCTCCGCCAGCCGGCTGTAGCGCACCTGGCTCCGCAGCAGCCTCTTGAGCAGGGGGGGCAGCTGGTAGTGGCGGGGCACGGTGCTCTGGACGTTGGCCTCCAGGTACAGGAAGAAGCGGTACCACCAGACCCGCGACACGAAGTTGGTCGGGGAGGCCTCCTTCAGGGCCTGACGGGGGGAACAGCAGGGACTGGAATGAGGTTATGGGGGCTTCAAGAGAAGACGTTATTCAAACCAGATGAGAGGTTGAATCTTAGTGACGCAGAGCGGCAGCCCGTACATCTAACAGAATAATCTTCTTTGGGTTTTGGGAGGCAGAATCCGCCTTTCGGTGTGGTTCACGCAACAGATTTCCTTACCGTCTGTTGGACCCTCTTATCCGTTTCCGTGGTGACCCTACACTCCCACCAGACCCATTAAATATTAAATGTCATGCATGAGGTCATATATCTAATCAGAGCTACTTCAAATCCCTGTTCAGTACGTCCTTTGTGTCCAACTATATCATGGAATTCCATTGATAAACTTTAATCACAGACGTTGTTTTGCCATGCCCTATATGACGCAATCATAGTATGATCGCACACAGACACAGACACAGACACACACACACACACACACACACACACACACACACACACACACACACACACACACATTACCTGCTGGTTGGCCATGGTGTGGTAGAGCCAGAAGAGCTGTGTGGTGACGTAGTAGGCCACCACTACGTCTATGGAGTAGTGGTCGTGGGCCAGCAGGATGCAGAACAGACCCACGGCCCACAGCAGACAGCACAGCCACTGGCACCACCAGAAGCGCCGGGGGGAGTCTGCAGCACAGACGACCGATAACAACACAGGGGTTCACACACGGTGGGTGCGGGGCCTACCTGGCGATACAGGGGCTGTATCCCCAGGTAGAGAGGTGGAGGTAAACAGCATGTGCTGCACTCTGTCACCACTAGGTGTCTCACACAGACCCATCCAAAGGCTGGGCGCTGTGGGAATAATTCAAATAACCTACTGTGCTCGTGCTGTGGAGGTGTTTTTGCATGTAAAACAGAAGTCAACCATTAACTATTTAAGATAATTCATGTTGTTAATCTTTAAAAACAGATCAGTAACAAGTCACACTAGTAACTCAATACCCTGTACACAACAATCACAACTCTGGGTGGTAGCAGCCTAAAACTAAAGACTGTCAATCCCTGGTAACGATGAGCTGTGATATGTTTGTTTATCTAACAGGTAGGAAGCAAATACAGGTAAAGTAACTTTTAAAATGCAAATCCGACTGTAAACATCCGGGGGGGATAAAGAAAAGAGTAAACATCTGATCTGGTTATGCCAAGTCATAGAAGATTGTACAGTGTTCTTATGTGTGTACATAACGTGTATTGACTATGTCCATGTTTGCTCATGCATGTGTGTGGCAACTCACGACCTTGACAAAGGAAATAGGACTACCTCTGTCTATCTGTCGGTCTGTCTGTGTGTGTATGTGATGACTCACACTCCTTGATGAAGAGGTATGAGAGGGTGAGTATGACGGTGTGGCCGCTGTACAGGTAGTCGCCACACATGTGGTGGGAGCCCGTGATGGTGAGACCCCCGCCCGCAATCATCTTGAACACCCGCCCTGCCTGGGACATGTGATCCCCCATCACCTGGGGGGGGGAGGAGGAGAGAAGAGAGGGAGAGACAGAGAAAAGAGAAACAGAAAGATGGAGAGATGATGGTGAAAAGTTGGAGAGTGAGACAGAGAGACATACAGACAAAGGGAGGGAGGGGGGGAGAGAGAGAGAGAGGAAGAGGGGCTATGAAATCATTTCCTTCTTTCCGAATCATTTCACATCAGGACTGGAGGGCGTTCACAGCTCTCATGTCAGGGACCATTCCTGAGGCGCCACCCGGGGTTCCTGAGCCCAGGGCCAGACAGGAAGTGAGGGAGAAGCTCAAAGTGGTTCCAGTTGTGTTCAGAGAGGAGCCCTCCGGGGGGGATATGAAGCCACACTGAGAGTGTAACGTCAAACAGACTCCAGGAAGGGTCATCCATACGAGCGTTTCTCCGAACCACCGGATGTTATGAATAATGCAACGTTATTTACACTTCCTGCACGACACATTTATTTCAAGGACCCACGACCACACTGAGGTCAGATTCAGATTCAGATTCAGATTCGGTTCAGCTGCTGTTTGAACGTGATTGGCCCATAGTGCAAAATAGGGTTTGGACGATGCCCCCATTTAAATGATTTTGCTATGTCCAGGCAGAGGCTGTGGGATATTACACACCTGAAAGGTGTGTGAGAGAGTCGGAAAGAGACTGTCCAGTTGTTTTTTTAAATGACATCATGCAGGCAGGAGGCCGGGCGAGAGACAAGACACTCGGTCATGGATTCGAGGTAAGCTGTACCATGCCTGTAGCTGTCAGCCACATACACATAAGGGGTCTTTTGGAGATAACCGCTGGCTTCCTGAGCTATGAAACAGAAGACACGCACACGAGCACCCTCAGACCCAATCACACGCACTCTCTCTCATGCAAACACTCATTTGATAGTCTCTAACAAATGTAAATGAGCTAAAGAAGTAAAGATCTAGATATTTGTTAATATGTAAAAAAAAAAAAGGTATTTATTGAATGTGTTCAGATAGCCCACATTACCCATGACAACTTCTTTCCACTTCCCTCCTCACAGTTTGATATTTAAAAATATTCAGCCGTGACTTCATGAAACATTTGGGACCTGCGACTAAAGTAGAGGGGACACACACACACACACACCACCACACACACACACACACACACACACACACACACACACACACACACACACACACACACACACACACACACACACACACACACACACACAACTGGGAAATGCTAGATGGAAAACTAGGACCCTGTTGGGGTCAAGGTCCCTGGAGAGATCCAGACCTGGGAGAAGGGCCATTCACCCTCTCATTCCCCTCAGCAGATCATTTCATCCTTCCACCACACCCCCCCGTCATCCCTTCATTAACCCCCCTTCTCACCAGTTCATTTCACTCTGTCACCAGCTGAATCATGTATATTGTCAGCTGAATACTATGAGCTTTCCGTTTAGTCTCGCAACACAAACCGATCAGGTTATATGAATGAATATTGCACAAAAAAAGTGTTTTTTGGTAATTGTAATTGTTATTATTAAACTCAACCTCAACAACAACAACATCAAACTCACTAGCCAATATCAACATTTTACAAACCATATTTTCCATTATCTTGGTGTGACAGCGCACCCATAGGAGGAATAACAAGCATAGCACCACAGCGCCAACACAGGGGCCCTGCAGAGCACTATCGAGAGGTGTCCATTTACCTTGGGGGCACACCTGAAGTGCATGCCGGGCACGGGCAGCGTGGTGATGTACATGGTGACACACCTGTACAGGTACAGGGTCCCGATAATGAAGAAGAACCGACGGCCCACGATAGACCTGGGGGTGGAGAGAGACAGAGATAGAGGGCTTAAAAAAAAAAGTTACACTATTCTGCTTAAATGCAAGTATTTATTTAATGAATGCAAGTAAGAGGAAAGAAGGAAGTGGTAAAGTTAAGAGAAAGAGTGTATGCAAGAGACAACATGGCTAGAGAGAGAGAGGAAGGGTGATAGAAAAAGGAAGCATCGAGCTAGGCGCAGAGACATAGAGAGCGTAGAGATAGATGCAGAGAGTAGAGATAGATGGCAGAGAGTAGAGATAGATGCAGAGAGACAGAGAGAGCGTAGAGATAGATGAGAGAGTAGAGATAGATGGCAGAGAGTAGAGATAGATGCAGAGAGACAGAGAGCGTAGAGATAGATGCAGAGAGTAGAGATAGATGCAGAGAGTAGAGATAGATGCAGAGAGACAGAGAGAGCGTAGAGATAGATGCAGAGAGTAGAGATAGATGCAGAGAGACAGAGAGCGTAGAGATAGATGCAGAGAGTAGAGATAGATGCAGAGAGTAGAGATAGATGCAGAGAGACAGAGAGAGCGTAGAGATAGATGCAGAGAGTAGAGATAGATGCAGAGAGACAGAGAGCGTAGAGATAGATGGCAGAGAGTAGAGATAGATGCAGAGAGACAGAGAGAGCGTAGAGATAGATGCAGAGAGACAGAGAGAGCGTAGAGATAGATGCAGAGAGTGAGTAGAAATAGATGCAGAGAGACAGAGATAGTTTCAGAGAGAGAGTAGAGATAGAAGAAGAGAGAGTAGAGATAGATAGATAGATGCAGAAAGAGACAGAAAGTAGAAAGATGTAGAGCTAGGTAGAGATGTGGAACTAGGTTGAGAGATAGAGATATATAGGATAGATGGATATAAATATGTCTGTAGAGACATAGAAGGGGGGAGGAATGCAGAGGTCAAAAGTCACATCTGGCCTTCATTATCCAAAGGTAAATAAATAAGGACTTTGATGGGTCACTGTGTGTGTCCTTGAACCGAGGGCTCCAAGCAGATGCCATATGTTTATTGCTTATTAAAGCAGGATGGCTTTCTGAGACGCTACCTTCTATGTTCTATGTGTTCAGTAGGACGGACGTCACACACACACACACACCCCACACACACACACACACACACCACACCACACACACACACACACACACACACCCCCACACCCACACCCACCACCCCCACCCACCCCCACACCCCACCACACACCCACACACACACACACAACACACACACACACACACACACCTGTGCTTGTGGAGGGCCCAGACGACGATCCAAAACGCCAGCAGAAGCAAGCCGATGACCTCGCAGACCATAAACGCCCACTCCTTCCTGTCGAACCAATCGAAGAACTTGTCGGGCAGCGGGGGCGTGTCCTCCTTGGGCGGGACGCGCTCGTGCACCACCGAGATCATCACCGTGGTCAGCACGAAGCAGGTCATGGCGTACAGGAGCGCCACGCCCGTCCTCCCCCACTCTTCGGGGAGCGGCGAGCGCGAGAGGAGGAGTCCGTGGCGCCTGCGGCGGGGAGCGGGATCTGGATCCAGGCGTCGCCTCCGTGGTGGCGGTCGTCCGCGAAGCCGTTGCCGACGAGCGCCCCGTTGCGGACGCCGTTCCTCTGGGCCGGCTGTGTCTTGTGCTTCGGGGGGCCTTTGCCGTTGGTGACCCCCGTGTCCCTCTTGACGGAGAGGCCGGGCATCCCGTTGGCCTTCACGCCGTTGGAGGTGGCGTGTCCATTGTGCACGTTTTTGTGCGCCCGGATGTGGCGCTCCAGCCGCAGGGTCTGCACGCGCTCGAGGAGCTGCTGGCCGCCGTCCGACGTCACCCGGGAGAGAGGCGGCGACGCAAAGTCAGACGGGCCGAGGTCCAGCAGGGCCCGTCCGTTGAGGCTCCGCAGGGCGTCGCAGTACTCCTGCAGGCCCTGGTCGCCCAGCCAACGGACCACATCTTCTCCCGTCCAATCAGACACCTTCATTATAATGACTCACCTGGCAAGAGGAGAGGGGAGGGACATATTAAGGGGACGGACATAAACCAAAAAATAAATAAATAAATAAAAGTTTTAACATAACCAAGATATGAGTTATTATCAACAATATATTTTAAACCAATCCCCCTGTGGTCATTCACGCCTATTTATATATATATTGCAAAGCTCAAATAGTTTAGAATTATATCTAAAAGTTTTGGAGTATCTCTTGTTAACCAACCAATTCTAAATACACCAATGTGTATTTAGAAAACACTGACACAATGGCCCAGGGAAGGCTACTGTAGTATCAAGACACAGATACCAGTATTGACTCCCTGTAGGCCTACACCACGTCATTGTTCAGAACTAATCTGACAGTAACAAAGCTTATAAATAACAGAACGAAAATGGATACTAGGCCCATTACTAAAGACTTCTATGACACTCGTTAATAGTAATGACAATGGTGTAACAGGTAAGGTCAGATTACAATCGGCCTTCCTAATAATATCCAACGGCCAAATCGAATCATTTTAAATCATATAACTCCCCTTCAGATAAACACCTGACCCTTTACAACAGAGAACCATCCAAGTTGCAACACATAATAATATACTTTTCATAATGTTGTTGTGGTTTACTGTGAAGGCCAAAATACAAGGGCATAAATCGGAAGACCCGTATATGGTTAAAATAAATTTTCGTATCTGTATAAACAAAGTGTGGAGTCCACTCTAGGATTGACCGTAAACAGTGCTAATGTCTTGAGGAGGGAGGGAGACACTCGCTCCCTCTATAGCAGCATAACTAGTTGCATCACGTTACGCAAATTCCGAGACGAGGCTGCCTTCGGAGGACCGCTATGCATCAGGAGGGCAACAAGCCGTGTGTTTCGAAACATAACCCCTGTAGCCTACATGTCGCTGTCAGACAGAACATGGGGGTTTAATGCGGATACGAACCTAGCCTTTATTATTTTTTTCAACACTCGATAAACACGAAACCATCCGAATACTAGAAACAGACTAAATGTTCTTTCAATAACGTAAAGACACCAGTATGAGTCGACTCCCGTTTGCGTAGCACACCGTTATCAAGGAACACTTTTAAAAAGTAGTTTTTTTCAAATCCAAATATCCCAATTATCACCAAACAGAAATCACAAGGTGACTTACTTGCTCCAGTTGTTCAGTAAAGGGTATACGCCATAAGCATATATACAGCCCTTTACTTTAGTGAACACAGCCCTGTCCGACTGTCCTATCTTCTCTGCTCGTTTGCTCGTCGATGGCTCTAATCGGACTGCTACAATTCCACCGTAACAAGAAAACAACACGTGAAAGTGGAAATGTCTATACCCTAATCCCTTGGTTGAGTTTTCTTTAGCGAGTCAAAGACAAATCACCGTGTTAAATCGCTGCCATTCGCTGTCCGCTCGTATATCGCTCGGTGCCGCGCTTTCAATGCGTCCCTCTCGCTGGAGCCAGGGGGGATTTAGCCAAAGTGAAGAGAGAAGGGCGGGACGACTTTCTTTATTTACTTACAGATCGGAGGGTTGAAGAAACTTAACAAGAGTTATGAGAGGGGTGGGCCGAGTCGCTTTATTTACTCACAGGTCGGAGGCTGGGGGGAACTATTAACCAGACTGAAGAGAGAGAGGCGGGACGACTCCCTTCATTTACTCACAAGTCGGCCCCTGGAAGTGAACGTTTTGTCTTACCACCATGTGTCTCTTTCTATTTTCCCATCATCATACAGAATTCAGGCCAGGAGAGAATACTGGGTTTCTCCTTGAACAATACACAAGAAATATGGGCTGTGTAGCAAAAAGGATGCGTTTGTTCTCCAAACAATAATCGAAAAAAAGAAGAGGAGGGGAGCAGAATAAAGGCCAAGTGAATGGAAAGTTTGTCGAGGCGAGGGTTGGTAAGAATTTGATATATTTGCTTTGTGATTCTGAATTCTGTATTTGGCATGTAGGCTATTTAGGCCAACGTTGATGCGTATGCGAGTTATCTTTTTCTACGAGGCTGTTATTGTTTACAGAACAAAGAGCCTATTGCTGCATTCCTAATCAGAATAAAGACAGAACGTGGAGATTAAGAAACACCGAGATCTTGTTAATTCGTGGTCTGATATGCAAAAAATAACATCAACCATATCTTTGCTTTCTTGTAGAATTACAATAATTTGACGTCAAGATTCTAAATGTAATTTCAACATCTACACTTTAAAGAAGTTAAAAAAGGATAACAGTCCCATACTGGTAGTTTCACATTTGCGAAAGAGCCTTCCAAAGGCCTATATTCCATTCAGCCATATAAAACACATGGGACCTCTTAAAGAGCAAAGGTTTGAGTTAATGGGATTTTCTCGGTTATTCGCCCAGCACCCTTAATCTGTCCAAAGACTTTTACCTGACCTGAGCCATTAGATAAAATGATCCGTTGACACTGTAGTGGATTTGACCCAATCAGGCCTTCCATTCAACCTCAGTAGGACTAAAGAGAGAGACACAATTTTCTCACACAACTTTTTCTGCAATGCCTTGATATGATGTATGTGATATACACAAACTAAATAATAAAGAACGTAGAATTCTGCATGTGAATTAAGAAAGGGCCCCGTCATCCACTGTCTCTAGTCATTTTCGCGCATGCTCATGATGTTAGTATTTACTCAGATACAGCCCTCTGTCCTACTGTGGCCTCTTGTCTACTTGTTTGTCACGGTGTTGCATGCGGTTCCTATTAATCTGAACGGAGGATCCACATTTAGAGAACGTGGGACTTAAGGGTGTCAACAATGCTATTTTTAGTGCCATGGAGAACATTTCTTACTCCCTACCCTACAAACCAATACAATGGTCACTGTAGTATAACAAAACAGAATTATTATTATTATTAGTTATTGTAATGGGCACACAAGAGCTTTAAACATTAGAGTTAAAGTACAAACGGCTGCAGCGTATCTTTGATATCTTTGGTAGTTCCTTCGTAAAAAATTCTTATTTGGCTTTACTCTGTCTATCCTTTTCAACTTTTCCCAGCTGGTCACAACTGGTCTTACGACCACAAGGACACCTTTGTTCAATGTCTCCTTGCTACCTTTCCCATCTCACAAACTAGCAAATCTGCTGTCCTTGAAGAATCAAGTAGTGTTCCTGCAATGGCGTGAGACCCGTGAAAAACTCTGATACAACTATTGTGTGCTACTTAGTCTACAGAAGTGTCATCGGTCCTAGACACAATACCTCATAAAGAGACGGCCATGACGGTATGGGTTCAGATGGTCACAGAATGAGGCCGCCCAAGAGAAGGTTCTTACCTTGAACTCTGGCTGCAGCAATAAACTTTCTGATCTATGATCCCATAAAGTTTTAGTAGGACAGACCTTAGATTCAATGTGTGTGTGTGTGTGTGTGTGTGTGTGGTGTGTGTGTGTGTGTGTGTTGTGTGTGTGTGTGTGTGTGTGTGTGTGTGTGTGTGTGTGTGTGTGTTGTGTGTGTGTGTGTGTGTGTGTGTCAAGAGTGTTTGTTGCACAAACGTTTGGAACTCACTTCCTTTTTAGAGTCCCTAGGTTTTTATTGTGTTTCCTGTCTTGTGACACAAGCACGCCCAGTCCCCCCGCCTCCACCCCAGCTTCTTAAATAACCTTGTCATATTCATATTGAAAATATCTCCACACGCACACGCGTACGCACACCAGTGGCGTCCGCTGGTTTTTAAAGTGAGGGAGGAAGGACTGCACGCTTGGTTGCCATTGGCCTGCTTGCACTGTTGGTGTATGGTAGCATAAGAATGTGAGACTCAAGTTAGGGTGTTTTGGTGAACTACAAAATAGTAGGGAGGGACAGTTATGTGAATAAAATTGATACAAAGCGCCACCAGTGGCATCACTGTAATTGGAAAGCTGGTGGGCAGCATGTCTTTGAAATGGACTGTAAGGGCAGAAGGAAAGGATGCACAGCCCATTAGTCAAATCAGGCCTACTCTTGATTTGTAAAAGTAAATTTAAAAATCTGGGCCCATCATTGGGCCTATTTTTGACCTCAATTACTTTAAGTTATTGGTTGTTATTTAGCTATGTTTATCTTCAGTTACAATTGTTTTAAGAAAAGACTCAAGATCAAACGTGATGCCATTTAAAATGCATCATGCTCTGAATCATTCACCTCTTACCACACCCTTTCCACAATACGAACGGTCAGAGTAACAAACTACAAAAAGAACAAGAACATTATTTCAAACCACCTGATCTATAAGCATGGTGCCAACTAGCAAGGAAAGTCGGAAAGCAGCACCAACGTGATCTTGACACTTGTCGTGACTCGTGGCGTTTGGTTGCCCTATTAAGATTTTTCACATCAGTGAAACCATGAACAGCCCACATTGGAGATTTGCCATTATTCAAGAGCAAACAGGGCCAGCAATACAGTCGATTGCTAGTAATGTTACCAGTAAGCCATGAGTACCTATAGCAAACCATGTAGCACTCACATCACAACACTGACGTTGCCATTACTTTTGGTGATCTCGATTTTTGGAAGTGGTCTACCTTTTACTTTGGTCGCTTACTTAGCACTGTAACTCAATGAATGGAATGCTTTGTGTAATAAAACATGAACAATATGCTCTATTTCCAATGTTTCCATTGTACACCTTATTTGCAAATGTTTGAATCTCGCTATCGTTCAGATGATTTCACTTGCTTTGCGTCTCTCTCTTCGACTGAGGCTGAGCGACAATGCAGAGCGGGCTTGTTATTGACAGCGTTGCCAGATTGGGCACATTTCCCACCCAATGATAATTTTTCCAGCCTAACGTGATTAAAAGTAGACCAATTGGATGGGAAATCTGCCCAATCTGGCAACACTGCTCACCAGCCACGGATCCTTCTTATTGGTCAATTGCGCAGCGCGAATAGATTTTTGCGCGAATCAGACCCCTTGAACACCCGCTCAGAAACCCACATGAAACCCATGTTATTCACCCCGGCCGCCAGTACTTTCGGGGAAATGAATGGGAGTCAATGGATGCTGAGGGAGGAACGTCCTCCCTGAGGTAATTGTCAATAGGCGATAGGGGGTGCTAATTTCCCTTTACCGAGGGAAACGAACATATATTCAAGGGCATTAAAGTATTCATATTTAAGGGCATTAATTCATTACAGTAGTCTGGACAATCTACATTTTTTATTCTCAACAATGTTAAGGACGATCTTCCTTCCTCTCCTCAATGGAGAAGCCTCCACTGACACACACACACACACACACACACACACACACACACACACACACACACACACACACACACACACACACACACACACACAACACACACACACACACACACACACACACACACACACACACACAATGTAAAAATAGAGAAGGGGCTTAGCTAGCTAGAGACCCGTGAAGCGCTTCTTCACTGTCAGCTCAACGACTCCAAAGATTGTGTCAGAAAACCGGACTCACTCTCACACACACACACACACACACACACACACACACACACACACACACACAACACACACACACACACACACACACACACACACACACACACACACACACACACACACACACACACACACACACACACACACACACACACACACACACACACACCTCTGTTTCTGTTTCAGCTTCTAAGAAGTTGCATCAGAAGACTCTGTTCAACGGTTCAAATTGAACAGAGAGGAACAAAACAGAGATTTTCTACCATTTAGTCATTCAGCAGAGGAATTACCCCAAAGCCACTTGCAGTAATTCAGATGCTGGTCATTAAGGGGCACAAATAGGGGCTGATGATGTCAACAATGACCTAGGCATCAAACCCATACCTTAGCCACTTTACTTTCCTAACAAAAACTCTCTCTATCTCATATGCAAGTACTGTGCACAGCCGTCTTTAAACTTTTTACATTTCTTTTAGTCCCTATCCCCTTCCCTAAAGCTGTGCCCTTTGCAAAGCTGCCATTGTTAATAATAATTTGATCTAAATAACTTACCGATGTTAAATAAAATAAAAGAATAATGATTTACCCTGTGGTTATGACTACGACTGAACCTACTACTACTACTACTATAACTGCTGCTACATCCTACTACTACTACGCCTGATTTACAGAGCTATATTCAGTCGCCTGCCCGCACACACATCTCTGTAACTCTCAAAATCGACAGGGCTTATAAACAATCTAGTTCTCCCCTGATAATGTCTGCACTTGACATCCCCTACAGAGTACCTTCAGAGTTGCCAAACCAGGTCTCCCTGTGTGCTCCTAATCCCATAAGGCAGTTGTTTTCGCTCTACCCTCGCTACAATTTGTATAAAGCAACAGGGAGAAAAACAAGGGGCTTACCCTCCTGCGTTGCCTAGGACCGTTGAGTTATGTTGTTATGGTGTTCCCTCATGGGCCAGTGGGAGATCTGAGTAACCGTCTGACTCAACACGAGCCCTGAGCCATACTCGGCCCCGCCCTTCCTCTGACTAACACGTCCACCCCCACCTCCAACCCCCCCCCCCCCCCAATCCTGGGCCAACCAACCACAAGCGTGGTCATCGGGGTACTATGGCTCCAGGCTCAGTTTCTCTGCGGGATAAACAATACAATGTGCTATTTTTAGTGGGTCAGTGCCTGAATAACTTTGGTTTCCAGGTTACGTAAACTCACTTGGGTCTCCAGGTCAGACACACATGCAACACTCTCTATCAAAACAACACACACTCACAGATGTGCCATCTTGTCCTCTTTCAGAACCTCTCAAACAGACACACGTGATTTTGCCGCAAAATCACACAAAGTCACTCAAACCTCAATAAAGGTTGGCTAGGCTTTATTGAATGACAAGTTAGGTTAGGGCCTGTTTCAGCATTACTCCATAGCTTACCACACACACCACATGCACACATGCACACATGCACACACACACACACACACACACACACACACACACAGTGTGAGCCAACCAACCAGAGATCAGAGTCATGTGGTTGCTAGTTAGCAACCTTTTGTGCTGGGGCGTCGACATAGAAACACATCGCAAACACAAAGAATGAGAAACGGACTGGCTGCAGACAGAAAGCGAGAGCAAGACTACAGAGGTAAAGGGACAGACAGAGAGAGCAAGACAACAGATGTAAAGAGACAGGGAGTTAGAGCAAGAGAAGAGATGTAAAGAGACAGGGAGAAAGAGCAAGACAACACAGGTAAAGAGACACGCAGAGAGAGCAAGACAACAGTGGTAAAGAGACACGCAGAGAGAGCAAGACAACAGTGGTAAAGAAACAGACAGTACAGTTCACAAAGTACAAACAGTTATAAATCAAATGTATTATTGCTCTCTCTTCAGGGTACAGTCACATGATTTAACAAACTACTTAAGGAGATAGATAGATAACCAATATGCTATTGGTAGCATTGGTAGTGGTATAAAGTACACAACAAAACCATAGTTTCAGGGTGCTTATTATCACAATGTATGGAACATTCTTTCTCAAATGGGACAGATGGCTAAATAAATCCTGAATGTATATCCCTCATAGTTCTGTTGTTTTCCTTGGAAAAGACTGTCATAGCAGAGTGTGCCATGATTGTAGAGTTTTTTGGTGAGGGCAAAAATAGCTATTTAAACAATCGATGAATATTCTGCTAAATTGTGTCTAAAATGTCTGCGTGTACATGGGTTTCAAAGGGGGAATAAGCTTAGTCATTGATATTATCGGATCCGGTTTCAAGCCGTTGTCACAGCAGCAGACTCCAGGCTGCAGAGCAAGTCCACTGCATTGTGGGCCTTAAGTTTAGATATTCTCTTTAAACAGGAAATAGTACGCAACCCAATATAAAGGAGTTGTGTGCACAACTATCAATAATAGTTGGGATCAGATTGAATTCCCCATTTCAAATGGAACGTACTCAGTCGGGTCAACTCTCATTTTCATCAGATTTTCTGGGTCTAATAATGGAAGGGGTCTAAGAACGAAAGAAAGACGAATTTAACTGGCAAGACTTCACTCAAAGCACGTTCACACTGTCACTCTTTCCCACACATATCAATACTACTTCCTTATTCAGCATCATCAACAATATTCAGACGTGCATAATATGCACATTGGGAATCGATTCACCAGTGAAAGGATGTGCGACTATCTTTGAATTTTTCCAATGAAGCAGTGTGGAAGTCGTGTTTACCGGCACTGCTGTCTGATATACACACCCACACGTTTAACTTTAAATGGTCGAAAAGTAGATCATTATCTTTATATTTATCCTTACTCAACGAATGTCTCTCTATCCATCAATTATCCTCTCTCCATTCCTCCACTCAAACCTGAACATTTAAAATTGCATTAACAATATAATATTAAGTATTGGGACGTTTGCCAGAATTAACTGTAAATCATCAAAAACAAAATAGTACACGTATTTCTTCAAGGCTCCCATTTAAAATGGCCTGTTGCTCTGAACCTTGCATCACATCCCTAATGTTTAATTTTCACGTTGGTCTTGCAACCAAAACTTGGCAATCCTCAATCTCTAAATCGCTGGCCTCTGATCTGTGTGTTCTTAGTGCCGAGTGATAACAATTTAAATTACCAAATAATGAGATCAGATATCTTGTAGTGCTTTTAACCGTGTGTGTGCGTGCGTGTGTGTGTGTGTGTGTGTGTGAATATAACACTTTGCTTGGCCTCGCAAGGGCAGTAATAACCAGATGATTCAGAAGGCCCTGAGAAGCGAGAGAGACATAATAGGGCCTGGCATTAAAAAAATGAATGAAGTGAATTATTTGATCTATTGTGATGAAAAGATAATATTTCACCAGCCAGTTGCAGATAAAGGAGATACTGAAGAGAAAATGAAGAATAAGAAATGGCGCCAGCTAATGTTCCCATGAAGTGAATTATATATATTGTGATATACTTGCAATAAATCTATAATGGTGAGAAAATATGGATATTGGTCACATCCAGGTGCCCGTATAGATTTCCAGGGCTCTCTTTTCATGAGTCCATACGTTCTAAGCCCTAGGGTATGGGTGAGGCACCATTCTCACGGATCACTAAAGGTATACGGCTTAGAAATTTTAAACAGATTTGAACCTTTTCTCATGCTGTTTTCAATTGCAAAAGTCAAAATATTGCTGTACTGTACTAAGGTATAGACATTTTTATAAGTCGTGTCAATACAACCACAAGTAGTAATCAAAAAAATATATAGAAACATCTAAAAACACGTCAAGTCCTTTCGGTGCTACAGAGACAGATACGTCTATAAAATGGCCATTGAGAGATATTCTCTTTTGACAGAGAAACCCGTGACTAAAATAATGTTCCAGGCCGGGCTAGCAGAGCAGAACATTTGCAATGTTTGAAATTGAGGAAGAGACAAGGCCCATAAAGATGAGAGATGACACCATTACCGAGCCAACTACGGATCTGCACAGTGTCACTAGTACTCGTTGCTTGGAAAAACACTGCCTGCTCTGGCTTATTACCTGAAATGAGGAATATGAATGTCCTGTAAAAGAAAAGCAGCGATTATTGAAATTAAATGTGATTGAATAAAGAAATAAAAGTTTCCCTCTTAAATGTGTCAAACACACACACACACACAACACACACACACACACACACACACACACACACACACACACACACACACACACACACACACACACACACACACACACCATAAGAAAGAATGACAGAGCCTAACGACACTGAAACAACTGAATCTAACGGACATAGAAGTGTTCAGACCAAATGTGGGCTGTATGGGCACACACATGAACACATCACATTTTCCATCCCTCACCAGCTATTGTAATACATGCTCTCTATGACTAACATTTGCTATGTGTAAGCAAACAGACTGAACAGACCACAGGCTGGATCACACACACACACACACACACACACACACACACACACACACACACACACACACACACACACACACACACACACACACACACAGCTAATGTAAATTCAAAGTTTCGGATTTCGGTTTGGATTTACAAACGCAACAAGCATCAAATAACAATCCAATGCATAACACAGTATATGCCATGCAGCGCCTACCTGGCTCACCATCGCTCCGCTGCATAGCTCCAGAAATAACGTTACAGGCCAGTGAGTTCCGAGCAGCAACGACCACATCAGCATAGACTCGTAGCACCAAGATGGAGATAGTTAGCGATTCACTGATCACTTCATTGTATTATACCTAGGTTGACGGAGATGGCGACGGGGTCCTGTGGTGATCGTAGCATAATTTGGCGTTTCAAGGAGCAGTTCCGATCCAAGCTAAGCCACAGTTTGGCATGCAAATAAATATAAAACGACGAGGAGCATATGGTGCTTTAATTGTCCATAGAAGGATACTTTGCTTAGAATCTTTAAATCCAATAATTCATTATTACAGCTTCATGCTGTACAGAACACGTATAAAACACCAGTTTAAGTGTGTGTGTGTGTGTGGGGGGGGGGGGGGGAATAGTGATGAGCCCACCTCACGCTCACACACGTCAACAAAAGGCGCACAGATTTAGAATCAGGGTTGGCCGGTCTGCACGGAGTTCGGTGTCTCGGTACCAGATAATATAGGGTTGAAAATTATTGTTCAACCCTTTCAAATATTTCTTATTAAGACATTGCTATATTCATATTTTTGATTAAAAAAAAAAAAAAAAAAAACATTTAGGGAAGATGCAGTTGGATCAAAGGAATGAACCCACTGTTATCGTAGGAAAGAGTACTTGTCAAGATTTATATTGTTAACTGTTAAGGGCACTTTCATGATGCCATACCTGCGGTTCCGGATCAAATTCACCACAACTGTAAATTCTGTGGGCAAGAGGACTTCTTGTTTTTGATATAAATAAAATAATAGCAACACAATTGAAATATAAACGCAATGAAAATATGCTTTTGAAAATCCTTTTTTAAGAAATATATTTTTCCTAAAGAACTCCTGGAAACGTTTTAGTCGTCCAGCGGTATCGAGTCTAGAGTTCAAAGTTGACAAGCACACGGAACATCAACAAAGCAACTAGAAAATAGACACGTAACAGTGAGTTGCTCATTTTTCATTTAAGCAGGTAGACAGTAAACCTAATCTTACATATAATAAAAACCGTGCATTTCAATCGAAAAATGACAAGCATATTATCAAAACAAAGTTTAATTTTGACCACTTTCAGTCTTGCCTTGACTCGACTTTATTACTGCTCTGTCACATACTCGAAAATACCGTCGATAGCCAATTATTTTGGAACGAAAGGGCGGTATGAAGAGGTAAACCCTTATTTGTTAAACAACATTACATTGGTCAATAAATCGCTTTTAATACCGACTTCATCTGAAGGATGTAAGCCCGTTCATGTAACTGCAATCATACGACATGGGACCAGGTATCCCACCGTTAAAAACATAAAGCGAATGCAAGGCCTGTATGATTTGGTGATAAACGAAGCCTCCAACGACGAAACATGGTTGGAGGAGATCAAAAGCTCCTGGAAGATGTGGTATACTGATGACATGGATGGTAAGAACTACTGATAAGCATGTCATTCATCATGATGTCACAATCTCTTTGATAAAGACCTAGCATGGTCTTTCACTTTTGCATATATTGGTCATAACAACGCTTCCCAATTTGTCCTCTAGACGCTTTTATACAAAATGAATCAAGATGGCTTGTCAGTGATCCCTACATATAGATCTAGACTGCTTTGTGCTTGAAACCTTTCATTGAAATGATCATCAAAATTATAGGTAACACCGGGACCCCAATACATTTTGTGTGTCGTCCTAACCTCCAGGCAAACTTGTAGAGAAAGGCAGAGACGACCATAGATATTTGGCAGTGCGATTGTCCAAGCTGTTTCCGTCTTTACTCAGCGAAGCAAATCTGAGACATCACCGTATCAGGTTTCAGACCAGCTCCAAGCACCGCTGTGTGGACAGCATCGAGGCCTTTCAACAAGGCCTTCACAAACACTGGGGGCTGGAAGGTAAGAACATAACAAAGAGCTCATACAAAAACAGTGTATGTGTAAAACAATGATTCCCTCGCTCTCTATCTCTATTTTCACAGCTACTGCTTTAATTATTAGGCAGATACTATTATCCAAAGGGACTTGCAGCACAATTGTTAGGTGCATCCCATTAATGAGCAGATTACAGTTAGGAGTCCTACGCATGGTCATCTACAGGTGCAGACATTGGGGTTTGAACCCTCTTGAATGCCCTAAACCACAACACTGTCCTGACACAATCATGCCGTCTTTCACCCACATCCTTCCAGAGGTGTGGTATCGACATGAGGTGAACGACAAACTCATGCGTTTCTTTGAGCACTGCCGCGGCTTTGTGGAGGCTGTCGAAAACAATAAGACTGCCCTGGCGGAGGTGAAGAAGTTCAAAGAGGGGCCGGAGATGGCAGACGTTCGGAGGAAGATGGCCCAACAACTCAACGTGCCCTATGAACGCGTCACGCCAGGTTTGGCCCAAAACACCCTTTCAGTGTTTTTCGTAGGGACATGCATGTCATGTGGCTGTAGGCAAATGGCACACCTTGTTTGATGTTGACTCTGCCCTGCAGAGAGAAGCTATACCTACAAAGGTAACAAAAGAGTGGTGTCCACGGGGATCAGACCTACAACAAACGGCACTCAAAAGAACATTGTTGTCATCATTGCCAATCTGATTTGACAATGTTGTCGGCGATCCCATGTATAGATATGGGAAAGAGGCTGGGGGCTTAGAGGCTGAGGTGTTTGACACCATCTTAAAGGTCCTGGGCTTGATCCCAGGATAGAGCACGTAGGGTTGTAATGTTCAGCATTAGGTAATGCATTGCCCTCCATGGCTTCCCCCACCCCTCAGACATGGTGGAGGCCGCGTTTCTCCTGTGTGCCTACGAGTTTGCCATCAAGTCCCTGCACACCCCATGGTGCCACCTCTTCGACCTGAATGACGCTAAGGTACGGCCGTGGTTCACACCAATGACACATGGAGTACTACTGGGTAGTCATTGGTACATTTGTTGCAAATCAGTCACTGACCTCTACCACGACTCAAGTTAAAGTGTGACACTTAGAGACCCTGGGTCCGAGACCAGAATGCATTGCGCGCTCCCACTCGAGTTTCATGGTCCATGAAACTCTCTTGATCGTTCGATTTGAAGACATACTTAGAAATCCGCTTGAATCTTCCCGTTTTTTTATGCATCGAGCATACATTTTTGTATATAGTATATAGTTAATGATTGTAGATAGATTTTATGTAGATATTTCCCATTTTTAAATAATTTTTGTACAAAATAATTGACCGTTTTGCCGTCGATGGCATCATCGGAGGCTGGACGTCCATGTGGTTTACCGGAAGTCAGACGAAAGTAAACACGAATTCAAATCAGAGGCGCGCAGTGCATCATGGGCTCGGACCCAGGGTCTTTAATGCAACGAGTAAGGTGTTAGGAACATACCGCCTGTAGCAAGGACACGTTCAGAATTATGCTAGTACACCTACAGAAATAAGGTAAGCAGACAATGGTCTGGAGAGTCTAGGTTCTTTACCCCCTCCCTTCTGCTATTTCAACAATCCCTTCTCCACATTAGAGACAGATATTATAGCAATACATTATTTTGCATGAAACGTACTTTATGCAAAACTGTGAACTGTGAACTACTTCCCACTTATTTTGCAACTGAATTACCGGTAGTTTTTATTCTATCTATAATCCGAAGTCTCTCTCTCTCTCTCTCTCTCTCTCTCTCTCTCTCTCTCTCTCTCTCTCTCTCTCTCTCTCTCTCTCTCTCTCTCTCTCTCTCTCTCTCTCTCTCTCTCTCTCTCTCTCTCTCTCTCTCTTCTCTCTCTCTCTCTCTCTCTCTCTCTCTCTCTCTCTCTCTCTCTCCTCTCTCTCTCTCTCTCTCTCTCTCTCTCTCTCTCTCTCTCTCTCTCTCTCTCTCTCTCTCTCTCTCTCTCTCTCTCTCTCGTATGTCTCTCTCCAGGTGTTGGAGTATAAGAATGACCTGAAGCAGTTCTGGAAGAGAGGTCATGGCCACAGCATCAACAGCAGGTCCAGCTGTGTGTTGTTCCATGACCTGTTCAACCGGCTGGAGCTGGCCGTCCAGCACCTCAGGTCCTTTTGTCTGCACCTTTTAGTCTACTGTAACCCAGTCTTATCCACCACCCAGATGTAGTATGTATGACGTGCTATGTTGACAAGATCCAGACAATGGTGGCCAATCTTTATAAAGTGGTTTATAAAATATGGCCAAAACACTGTTTTAGTTATTGCTGGACAGCATTTAGAAAATGCTGGTGATAACAAAAGGATATGAAATATGTAACGCATTTAGCTGTTGTCTCTGGGCCTATGGGGAGGCCCAACTCTCCTTCACATCTCCTCCCTGGTCTGTTTGCTTGTGTTCATTGTGGGTTGGTCCCCTCCGCCCAGGCTAGGCCAGGAGCTGCCCGAGGCCGTGACTGTCCAGGTGGGGCACGGCGAGACGCTGCTCCCCCTTCTGTCCCTGCTGGGCCTCTACAAGGACCCAGCCCCGCCCACCGCAGACAACTACTCACAACAGCACGGTACTGTGTGTGTGTGTGGGGTTACATTAAGCTCCATTTTGGAAGACCCTTGTACATAACAAACATCCTTGTTCCTAAATATGACTGTGCGCATGCTTGAGTTAGTGTATTTATTAAAATATTATAATTTTTTTTTAATAATTACCTGGTTTGTGTGCGTTTCCTTTGTATTGTTCTTGCATCATTGTAATTGTATATTCAAATCTAATCATAGTAAATCAAACTTCATAAACCTTTTTTTAAATATGAAGTAGTCCCCCCCCCCCCCCCCCCATTTCTTTTTCTTTCAGGACGAAGTTTCCGTACCAGTGAGATCGTCCCCTACGCCGCCAACATGCTCTTCATCCTGTACGACTGTCGCGACGGACCCAGAGTCCAGTTCCTCCTGAACGAGACGCCGGTTCGATTCCCGGGGCTGACGTCGGAGACAGAAGTGCCCCTGTACAGTGAAGTTCGCCAGAAATACCGGGAGCTGTTGGAGGGATGTGACGCGCAGAAGGAGTGTGAGTTCGGAATCCGGCCACAGTATCGTGGTCACCATGGAAACACCGAACTATAGAAAGCTCCCAGCTCACCGATAGAGGAGCTCCCGGTCAACCCCATTCTGACTGAACTACAAAGAGGCATTATGTGGCAGAAGGTTCTACAAACAGTGAAGACACTTTTCTTGAGTAACACTCTCACGATACAGAATTGATTATCTTTTTGGTGAAACGTAATCGGGTATTTTCAGGTAGGTCCGATATTTAACTAGTCTTTTCAGGCTGCCAGGTCCATTTTGATCATGAAAAGCTTTATATATTTATGGTTATGGGTATTTAATCTTGGGTTTTGTATTGAAACATTGTGGGATTTGAGATTAGTTTTGACAGATTTAGGGATATTTTAAATTAATGTATTTTAAGTTTACACATGGCTTTGGTTACAAAATAGGATTTTGTCATAAGGCAATTGTAGTGAAGTGATGAACTATATGTTATTCAATACTGTTACATCATTTTAATTATTTTTCTACTGTTTGATTTGAGTTTGTGGTCGTTTTTTTTTTACACTGAGTTAAACACTAGGATTTATTATATTGTCCTGAAATCATTACCAAAGTAGTTAGCTTATTTAGTTTTATCTTGAAATACCTGTTTACATTAGTTAAGCAATTCCGTTTTGGTGATGGGATAATTTCTGTGTAAATTTTAGCTCTGAGATGGATGCCAAAATGTGCCTTTTTTCATTACAAGCTTTAATAAATATTCTTATTGATTAGGTCCACTTGATCTTTAATTAAGTTTCTGAACTGCAATTCAAATAAAGTAGAGACGGCATAACAATTACATAGCTAGTCAAACGAAATGTAATGGGGGATTTACCTTGTAAAATAGTTCAATTTAAAGTCTAAATATATAAGACTGAGCCCCTCCCAGTTAGTAGGCGGGAGACTTCATATTCAAAAAACTCACTTAAGTGTTCTGTCTACTGACTGTGATGTCAACTAGCGTAGCTCGACTAGCTGGGAGGCATTTGTGGGAGGGTTATTGAGTGTCGATTAGTACGATTCTCGAAAAAAGAAAGGTGCTGGTAAGCACTTTAATTGTAGAATATATTATTTATAGGGTGTGCTTTTATTGATAACATTGAAATCACTATTGTCCAGCATTGACAGCATTGATATACAGTGAAGAAAATAAGTATTTGAACACCGTACTATTTTGCAAGTTTCTCCCACTTAGAAAATCAATGGAGGTGGTCTGAAATTTTTCATGGGTAGGTGCATATCCACTGAGAGAGAATAATCTAAAAAGAAAAATCCAGAGAAATCACAATTCTAATGATTTTTTAACAAATTTATTCGTGTGTGATATACAGCTGAAAATAAGTATTTGAACACCCAACGTTAATATTTGGGTAGAGTAGCCTTTGTTTGCAATTACAGAGGTCAAACGTTTCCTGTAGTTCCTCACCAGGTTTGCACAGACTGCAGGAGGGATTTTGGCCCACTCCTCCACACAGAATCTTCTCTAGATCAGTCAGGTTTCTGGGCTGTCCGCTGAGAAACACGGAGTTTCAGCTCCCTCCAAAGATTTTCAATTGGATTTAGGTCTGGAGACTGGCTAGGCCACTCCAGAACCTTGATATGCTTTCTTACGAACCCTACTCCTTGGTTTTCCTGGCTGTGTGCTTTGGGGTCATTGTCATGTTGGAAGATCCAGCCACGACTCATCTTCAATGATCTGACTGAGGGAAAGAGGTTGTTCCCCAAAATCTCACAATACATGGCTGCAGTCATCCTCTCCTTAATACAGTACAGTCGTTCTGTCCCCATGAGCAGAACAGAACACAAACACACACATAATAGATGCATGACCTACCACCCATGCTTCACAAGTAGGGGATGTGTTCTTGGGATTGTAACGCATCATTATTCTTTCCTCCAAACACGCTTAGTGGAAATTATGACCAAAAAAGCTCAAATTTTGGTCTCATCCTGACCACAAAACTTTCTCCCATGACACTCCTGGATCATTCCAAAATGGTCATATGGCGAACTTAAGACGGGCCTTAACATGTGCTGGTTTAAGCAGGGGAACCTTCCGTGCCATGCATGATTTCAAACCATGACGTCTTAGTGTATTACCAACAGTGACCATGGAAACGGTGGTCCCAGCTCTTTTCATTGACCAAGTCCTGCCGTGTAGTTCTGGGCTGATTCCTCACCTTTCTTAGCATCATTGAGACCCCATGAGGTGATATCTTGCATGGGGCTCCACTCTGATTGAGATTGACCGTCATGTTTAGCTTCTTCCATTTTCTAATGATTGCTCCAACAGTGGACCTTTTTTCACCAAGCTGCTTGGCAAATTCTCCGTAGCCCTTACCAGCCTTGTGGAGTTGTACAATTTTGTCTCTGGTGTCTTTGGACAGCTCTTTGCTCTTAGCCATGCTGAATGTTTGGGTCTTACTGATTGTATGGGGTGGACAGGTGTCTTTATGCAGCTAACGACCTCACACAGGTGCATCTGATTCAGGATATTACAGTGGAGTGGAGGAGGACTTTTAAAGGCGGACTAACAGGACTTTGAGGGTCAAAATTCTAGCTGAGACAGGTGTTCAAATACTTATTTTCAGCTGTATCACACAAATAAATTGTTAAAAAATCACAATTGTGATTTCTGGATTTTTCTTTTTAGATGATCTCTCACACAGTGGACATGCACCTACCATGAAAATTTCAGACCCCTCCATGATTTCTAAGTGGGAGAACTTGCAAAATAGCACGGTGTTCAAATACTTATTTTCTTCACTGTACGTCAGTCATTTTAAGATATGAGTTAGTTTAAATGTTTCAAATTGCGACTTTAAGACCAATTTAAATCACTTTACTTTACAATGACATTGTTTGTAGAAAGTCAGCACTAATCCTACACACCGTTCCAAAAGTTGAGTGATGCATTGGACAAAACTTGTATTTTTGTATTTTTAATGAACCAATAAAATCACACACCAGCCCAATGACAAATCTAAAAACAGCCTTTAACTGAAAATGTCAGCCTACTCAAAGCATCCACAACAGTTTTATTTATATAATATTCACAAGGAAAATACACAATTAAACCACGCCTTGAGTACACATCAACGGTCCTCAATACTTCCCTTCTCCTTCTGTGGAGTTCCTTAGAGGTAATGAATCAGTATGGCCTCTATAGAAAGCAGTGCTCTCTTGACAGTGCATTCTTACATTGGAATTGTACCCGTTTTACATAAGATATTGAAAAATAATCCCACCAATTCTATAATAACCATTTTCTTTCTTAAAACCTGTGATTCTTGAAAGGCTGTTCCTGAAACCATTAACACTTGCCAATGCCTTCACCAAGTACGCCAAACTGAATTTTCATCATACCAAACAGGACCATAAAATGTGTTTAGCATAACACACACTTTATGCAAAACTCTAAACATCTCATTGCTTCCCACTCATTTTTCAACCGAATTACACTTCTAGCAGAACTGTGCGCATTGGTCTCTACATTGATTCACAACTTCAATTGCGATACCACATTGACAAATTCTTCTATTGAAGAATACTCTGCATGATGTTGGAGTAGTAGTCCAAAACGCTCCTCAAACAAAAGCAGTGAGAAAATAAATAATTTCTTATTTTTCTCAAGTCTTTTTGCAAAATAGTTAAGAGTTTCTGCTTTTGCAGTTTGGTACAAGGTTTTGTGATAAGTGAGTCTTGCAAAATAGCCGAACATTCAAAAGAGGGTGGCTAAGCAATCAGAAAACCTGTATACAGAGTTGAAACGCCAAGCCGTCCACCCTTAACTTAGAATGTAAAACATCAGTTCAAGTGCTTTTCTTTTTTTTACACCATATGTTCCCCTATTTACAAGGATTTACATAACTTAATAGGTAAAACTCCTATTGCAAGAAGCAAATGACTCGTGTATGGGTTAACCTGGAAACAGAAGGATACCATTTCTTAACCCACATAATTTATTAAAACACAGAACGTAAAAAAAACCAAGTACACTTCAAGGATATGGTAAACATTTACAGATTTACTACTGCAAAAACCTTAGCATGAATGTGACCAATATGTATTTTTGTGACTGGACATTTTAGCAAAAGAGGACGAATAACTGATCTCTATTGAGGGATCTGAAGCGCTCCGATCATAATATTTTATTGAACTGAGAAAAATGTGAATTTAACTTTACCACATACATTATGTTTCCTGACAATCATGTACAATTGATCAGACTTTCAGTGTGTCCTGCCTCTGTATGAAATCTAGCATAACGAGCATTTCTAATTTTGTACCCACAATCTTGCATTATTTACTGATTTCTAATGCTTCACTTTAGGCTTAGGTTTCATAGCAGTGAGTCTTCAGTAGATTAAATAATATAAGCATACTGTGTGTCACGAGCAATGGCACGACGTGCATAAATAAAACTACTTTGGCAATGTACATTTTCTGTCATCATTGGAAGGTTTCTGCCATTACTGCGTGGCATTCAATTACAGCAACTGAAATTATCATTTTAAAAGTCCAAAATAAATTGTTGGTGTGAGACAGGACCGGGAAATATGAATATCTCTTTGCATAAAGGCCATTGTACACTACACTATTTTGAGTGAGACAACAATATCTTAAATTATGTATTGTCTTGGGAGGAAGTTAATGAAAAGAAATGCCTCACTCACTGCTTCACTGTACGTTTGATCCTTTATCGTTTTCTAGACCCTGACACTGTAGACGCCGTCAATACATTAAGTTGCAATCAACCTTATTTCGCATCCGTTTTACACACGGGGGCAAAACCGTCTACACTTTAAACGGGCAGACAACTTCAAGGACCACGGAGGTCAGAAAGACCACCACCTCCCCATACGCGTTTGTAAAACGTATGAGCTGTATATTGTTTATTAAATTACACCATGATATGCCATAAAATAAACCTTCGTAGGTGTGTGTTTGTGTGTGTGAGAGTCTTCAGTCCAACGCAATGTGCATGAGGGGGTTCTGACCCGCGGCAGACTTGGACTTCCTCATCTTAATGAGGGCCTTCTGGAGGTCCGACTGCTGGATGGGTCGGATGTAGTCCTCTGTCAGACTGTCAGGGAGACGGACACAAAGGAAGAGACCCATGTACTTGACACAATGGTAACTGGATTGTATTTGAACAGTGGCACAATGGATACCTCACATGACAGTGACATCTGGAGGCTGTGCCAGGGCATCGCACCAGCAGCCACACTCCCAGCTTGCTCTACTTCATGAATTACTGCTCAAGGGTTTTTGAACCCAACTTACTCATGATTTGAAACAACGGTTCATCATGTGGCATGGGGGGCGGGGGGGGTCATGTGGGGGGGGGGGGGGATCATGTGGTGTGGGGGGGCATGGGTCGTGTGGTGTGGGGGTCATGTGGTGTGTGTGGGGTCGTGTGGTGTGGGGGTCGTGTGGTGTGGGGGGGTGGTCGTGTGGTGTGTGGGGGGTGGTCATGTGGCGGGGGGATCACGTGGCGGGGGGTCACGTGGCGTGGGGGGGTCACGTGGCGTGGGGGGGTCACGTGGTGTGGGGGGGGTCACGTGGTGTGGGAGAGGGGTCATGTGCGGTGGGGGTCACGTGGTGTGGGGCGGGGTCATGTGGTGTGGGGGGGGGTCATGTGGGTGTGGGGGTCGGGTCACGTGGTGTGGGGGGGTCACTGTGGTGTGGGGTCATGTGGTGTGGGGGGTCATGTGGTGTGGGGGGGGTCACGTGGTGTGGGGGGGTCACGTGGTGTGGGGGGGGGGTCACGTGGTGTGTGGGTCACGTGGTGTGGGGGGGGTCCATGTGGTGGGGGGGGGTCATGTGGTGTGGGGGGGGTCATAGTGGTGTGTGGGGGGGGTCATGTGGTGTGGGGGGGGTCATATGGTGTGTGGGGGGGTCATGTGGTGTGGGGGGTCATGTGGTGTGGGGGGGGTCATGTGTGGTGGGGGGGGTCATGTGGTGTGGGGGGGGGTCATGTGGGTGTGGGGGGGGTCATGTGGTGTGGGGGTCATGTGGTGTGGGGTGGGTCATATGGTGTGGGGGGGGTCATGTGGTGTGGGGGGGGTCACGTGGTGTGGAGGGGGGGTCACGTGGTGTGGGGTCACGTGGTGTGGGGGGGTCATGTGGTGGGGGGGGGGCATGTCATGGTGGTGTGGGGGGGGGGTCATGTGGTGTGGGGGGGGGTCATGTGGTGTGGGGGGGGTCATATGGGTGTGGGGGGGTCCTGTGGTGTGGGGGGGTCATGTGGTGCGCGGGGGGTCATGTGGTGCGGGGGGGGTCATGTGGTGTGGGGGGGGGTCATGTGGTGGTGGGTGGGGGTCAGGTGGGGTGTGGGGTGGGTCATATGGTGTGGGGGGGGGTCATGTGTGGTGTGGGGTGGGTACGGGCACCATGTGTGTGGGGGTCTCATGCGTCGCGGTACCTGTCAGCTTTCGCTGCGTGCGTGCACGAAGTCTCGGACGCAGAGCAGGGCGGGCGTCGCGGCAACATTTCTCTGAGGTTCACTTCCTGAGAAGCCTTCGGCCTGCTTGCGCAATGTCGGAGAGGTCCACCGATTCCTCCACCTGACACTCCAACACACCCACACACACACACACACACACACACACACACACACACACACACACACACACACACACACACACACACACACACACACACACACACACACACACACTAAAGTTGTGTCCCACTGTGAACATCAGCTGGAAGGCCTTCTAGCATTCCAGAAGACCCGATGTGACCGTGAATTACGTTCGGTGTGATATACGTACACTTTCATTGTCCAAGATCAGGTTGAGAATCTGCTCTCTCTGCGCAAGACCCTTGAAGGAGAGAGGCAGAGATTCAAGATTAGTATTTTTATTATTCCGGATTTCACTTCATGAATCCCATATCCCTATGGATTGTTTCACTGCGTTGTGTCTGGTGTTGTGTGTGCGTACAGGCTGGTTGATGTGGAACCTGGTGGGCATTCTCCTGAGGATGGCAGAGTCCAGATCCTGAGGACGATTGGTGGCGCCCATTATTATCACCTGGAATAAAAGAAACATAAAGGGTGTCGTTTAGACAGAGAGCAAAAAAAATACATTTGGAAGGAAGAAGAGATGGCAAGAACACAATGGGGATGAAATGGCAACTGCCCAACCAAAGTCAACCATTTGTATTGAGTGCATTAAATACTGGACATTCGTGGTTTGAACTCAGAGCTGGCAATGTATCGTAAATTATACCACTGAAAGTGACTTTCGGAATCAAAATTGGTGATCCAAAAAGAAGAAGAAATTTGGATATGGGAGGGAAGTCCAGTTGAGCTACTCTCGCGTGCCCCTTTTTATTCCTGAATCCATGTCTACAACTGAGGAGTACATCAACTAGTGTATACCTGACAGTTGAAGTCGGTGTCCAGGCCATCCCATAAACTCATGAACTGGGCCTTCATCATGGCTGTGGCCTCGTGGTCATTGCTGGAGCGGCTGCGCAGGAACGAGTCTAAACCAGAACCAACCATTACAAAATCGAAATGTAGCGTGTGTGGTGTGTCGTGTGTGGTGTGTTGGGTGTGGTTTGTGGGGCGTGTGTGTGTGTGCTTGTGACATACCTATTTCATCGATAAAAATAATCGATGGCTGCAGTTTGACAGCCAGTGAGAAGACAGCAGCCGCCAGCTTCTGGGATTCACCGTACCACTTGTCAGTCAACGTGGACGGCTGCAGATTGATGAACCGGAAGCCCGCCTCTTTGGCTGTCGCCTTGGCGATGAGAGTCTTCCCACAGCCTGGTGGGCCATAGAGCAGTACACCTAAAGCACCGCGAAGGGAGACACAGTTTAAGATTAAATAAATAAATAATAATGCATGCATCGCTCTAAAGAATTAACCATGTGCTATACTAAAGAAATGTTGACATAGGATTCTCAAGTATTCATTTTTGGTAAGAAATCTTTATAATCAGTTTAAAGGTTGGGTATGGATTTCTCTTTTTTGGCCATTTTTGCAAAATTACTTGAAATCCTTATCATAACGCACTTACAGCCACTGAGTTAGAAGTACTGACATGAAAATTAAACAAGTCAATCATCTGTGGAATGGGCAGGGCTTGTCCAGCCAATGATTTCCAGACCCACCGAGTGGCATTGGACAGTAAGTACGTCCCTCAAACAGGCGTACTGCACTCTTCCTCCCCCGCTCCCCGCGCGTGACCGCTTCGTGCACGTACTCAAAGCTTGTGACCCAGAGCAAGCTTCTGTTTGTTGTTATCCTGCGGTAGCTACTGGAGCAAGCTAACTAGCTAATGGCTCGCTCTCGCGCATCCGTGTTCGCTCGTGCATGATTGCGCGTCAATGTACTTGGAATGGGGGGAGTCAGAGTCAGCGTTGAAGGAGAGGGGGTAAGACCATTTGAGTTGTGTATTTTCAAAATCTGCTGGCGAATCACCAATCCCATACCCAACCTTTTCATTGTAAATAAAAAAAATTATGAAAATAAATATATAATTATTGCTTTCTCCAGTGTCCATTTCCGGAAGGAAGGTCCAAGCTGTACTGCATGGCAAATTTCGCCACAAGAGGACACTGGTTCAATAATTTCAAACAGCCATAAGAATCATAAGTATCATTTTGATGCATGGGATCAGTTCAAATCTATTACCGTAAAACACCAAATAAGGGCCCGGGCGTTTATTTGCTTAAATCGCTCAAATCAACAGGCGTTTATTAGGGAACTGCGTTTATTTGGGACCTGCGTTTACTAATAGTGTTCAACCTGGACCTCCTTCTGGGTAAAGAGGCTTCACTCCGTGGCGGCAGGCGGCGGTGGAATGATATGTGCGTTTCTCAAGGCATTACTGTAAATACGGCCAGGGCGGACTCATTCTCGGTCTCGCTGACCTCCGCCGTCCTGGCCCGCACAGGTACCAGGAGACTGAGACCCCCCGTCATGTCGGTCCTCCGCCCTTCTTCATCCGCCGCAAGTTGCAAAAACCCTGCGGACGCCCAGTCTCTCCACTCCTCTCCCTCACTTCAGCACCTGTGTTGGCTCGCACCACCGTCCTTTTTTAAAAATTATTATTTAAAACGAGGAGCAGCCGAGCCGAGCCGACACTGTGCAGCCCAGGACAGGTGCGGAAGTGCGGATGAGAGGAGTGGACAGACCGGGCAGGAGCAACCAGCCCAGAGGCGTCCTGTCAGTCCTCGGCCGTCTTTAACGTCACGAGACACCCGCTATATTTGCATAGAATATTTTTTGACAACCAGAAAAACAATGTTTGACCCGGCGTTTATTTGGGATGGGCGTTTAATCTAAAAAATATTTTGCTACACCCGGCGGTTAATTGGGACCGGCGGCAATTTGGGACTCGGCCCTTATTTGAAGTTTTACGGTATGTTACACTGGCTGTCAAGTCAGAAATCCCACTCCTCCTTCTTACCTTTGGGCGGTTGGAGGAGTTTGGATCCTTCGAAGAGGTGTCTCTTTTGAACGGGCAGTATGACCGTGTCCTTCAGCTCAGTGATCACCTCGTCCAGGCCAGCAACGTCCCGCCACGTGATCTACCCACAGAGGAGAGACGTGGAGGGAGGGAATCCACGCGAATGAGTGACAGAGCATACAAGATGAGTAGAGCGCAGAGAAAGGAAAAGAGAGAGGATGCAATATAGAAAAGGACACACAAGGAGAGAACCAGCAATTGGACGAGGAGAAAGGAGACAAGCGTAGGAGAGATAAGGAGACAGAGGATGAGATAAGGAGGCAAGGGAAAATGGAATGAGCATACATTTAAGAACAGAATCTCTAATCACCCCTATACCCATCAGGCAATCAGCCCTGAATGCTCAAAGAAGCATGGGTTTCAGCTCTGCTACTTCCCAGCTTCTAGCCTCCTCTTGGAGGTTGGTCCCGGGGTGCCATAAAGAGGGCTGCCCACACCACTGCTGGTGCAGCAGCTACTGATAGATACATAGAGCTATAATTCATTTATCAACCGCTTGTATCTGGCAACCGCTTGCAATAGAGTCATGCCATCAATGTGACGAGCAGCAACGAGACCAGAGATATGGTTGCAATTTGCGGTTCTGCTCAGAAATCTGTTTGAGAATCTATTTTGATGATATGCAGTGGTTACGGTTGTTTTTTATTTGTGTTAGTTGTGTATCGCCTGATCATTTTTCACCTAAATATAAATGCCGACAGACGTATAAAGCTACGGTTCTTTGCTGTGCATAACTTACCATTCCCTCTACTTTGACCCTGCACCTATTTTATTTAGGCCCATGTGCTATGCATACTGAGCAAGTGGGAGTGAGTACGTGTGTGTGTACCTGCATGCTGAGGGGGTCTACCAGGTGCGCTGCGATGCTCATCTCATACTCAGAGAGCTTGATGTTCTGGACTCCGATCTGACGCATCAACTTCTCTGCCTGTCGGGAGGAGGAACAGAAAGAAAGAGAGAATTAGATGATATATGTTATATGGTGGACAGCATTATAGTGGTCTACGTGGCTTGTATTTAAATCACAAGGAAAACATGCCAAACGTTTGCAGGCTGAAGTCGCAATGTGTTACATTTCCACTAGCTTGTAGTTAAAAAAAAACGGATGTGTCTGTAGTCCATATTAATCGATAGTGATCGCAATAATGTTATCAATAAAATAAATCACATCCTAAAACTGATCTATTCTAAAAAATAAAATGTATAGAATTTTTATTTGTAAAATATATTAGTTTTATGGATGTGTACCCCTCTCTTTGTACACAAGAATCTGACCATCAACACTCCCTAAACCCTTGCTACTTACACCACCCAGACAGTCAGCTGATGTTTCAATTCTTCCGCTTACCAACTGGGAGTCTTAAAGGGATACTTCACCCTTTCAGATGTGGCGTTCTATCATTATAAAATCGCTATTGTAATATATATTAAAAAAATCCCTCAGTCTAACCCAGTCTTCCCTTCGCCCAGCTTTCCTGATCTAATTTTCTCCCGAGATGACGTTGAATGAGGCGTATGACGTCATCCCGGGAGAACTTTGCTTGCCTGCTAGAAGGGCCGAGGACTACAAACCACTGGTTCCGCAAATTTGTGAGCCCACCAATAAGGAACGCGTACGAGATGTAAACACAATGTTCGCCATGTTTCTTAACCGCTTAGCTAGAGAACAAATTTGCAATGTGAAACAGCCGAAGTGGATTTTGAAAATCTATCGTTGGATTCGGACACTCAGGGCTATTAGTACGAGCCAGAATACAGCCAGGAAGAATTGACACAAATAGAGGAGGAGGCTGCTGTGGCTGTGGCTGAACAAGCCATGACTGTTGCCGAGGACGAGGAGCGCACTGGTTTGCTCTGTTCGCCTGTAGACACCAACACAGAGTCCCTGTGCTGCAGCGAATTTCAGCGACGCCAGTTTCTTCTACAATAAATGGCTGTATCTGGCGAGGACGGGGCCATGTGTGTAACCTCTCACCCAGGCTTCACGCCTCATCTGAACAGTTGGGTATTGGATACATATTTCCGAACCCAGAAAGTGAACTGGAAAAACCAGCCAAAGCCCGCCAGGTGTTTGTTTTTTTACTAACACATTTGCTACAATAGTTTGGAGCCCCGTGGAACGTGACAATGTAATTATCTGAAAGTAGCCAATCTTATTGGCAGAGCATAGGCTACGTTACGTTAACTTGAAGTCTGTGTAACGCTGTATAGGCTACTCAAGGCATAATTTATCTTGATTTGCTAATGTTGTTCTCTTTCTTTCTTAGGAAGTATCGGCTTCCTGTGTTGTCCAGGCCATCAGAGATAATTACCCAGCACAAGATGGGCAGTACCGTGGCTACCAGGAGACAGTAGATGCTCAAGATGAGCTGTGACTATTTTGACTCTAGCAAACGCACCCACACGTTTCATTTTGAAAATAGTTCATATTTTTTCATGAATAAAGCTTCAAATTCATGCTGGTTGTTGTGATTTGTTTACCAACCCAAGTGTTCATATACTAAAGTAGGCCTACTGTATAAGATAAACACTTATTTCAACTGGGGAGAAAAGGTTGAGTACAAATACTTGATATGCTGAGCTACTGTAATAATTAGTAAATGTTTTTATGCTGTACAGTAATATACAAATGATGCGTTTGAAAAAACAAGGGCAGAAGTCTAAACTAGTCAATGTATCACAGGGATATGTTTACACAAAGTTTGCTTCATAGAACCTTCATATCTCCACTGGTGAAGTATCCAACATTCATACATTTTGCGCTTCCAAACTTCAGAAATGCAAAAATTCTGTTTGACTTACCCATTCTAGCTCATTATAAAATGTACATTTTGATGCTGCTTACAACACACAAGCAGTCACTGTCTATATAAACTATTGCATGTGCATACAACACACACACACACACACACACACACACACACACACAACACACACACACACACACAACACACACACACACACACACAGTACCTGTTTCTGTGCCTCTAATTTCTGTTTCCTGGTGGGATCTATGGCATCCACCATCCATTTTATTGTGAAGTATGTGACAGCACCAAAAATGGTAAGTCGAAAGAGCAAGCCAAGGACCTCATTACGTCCCAGGGGTCGAGTGATACTTTCAGTGGGAATCTCCTTTAAAACCATATTTCAAAGATGGCCCTAGAAGACAAAAAGCATATTGTAATTCAGCGGAAAAATGCATTCCATTCTCACTCTCATTTATATATGATTTAATATTTAGCAAACTGAACACCTATTAAATTATTTTTATGCATACTGTAGCAAAATTACATTATAATTATGTTAGTTCCACAAAACTTGAGGTCCAATCAATGTAATTTGAGACAATGACGAATACATGACGTAAGAGCACTTGCTTATTTGTTGCATAATAATTACCGGTATAAACACTTTGTGGTTACTAAACATTCCCCACTATAGAAACACATTCGTGAATGTGTCAGATTTTGATCAGGTTTGATTGGGGATATGTCATAATGTTATCACAATTTATAATAACCTGAATGATTAAGAATTCCTAAAATGTTTAAGATATTTAAGCTCCACTTTCGGTTTTAAAACACTGAACTGTACGATTTAGTTGTTTTGTTAATTGTTGACAAGACACAAATGTGCTTTAAACAGAACATATGAAAAATAAAATGCGTTGAAATGTGTTTTTATTTACCCTTTTACAGGAAACTGACTACAGTGAAAACGAAACTTTATTATCAGCTTGAGTTGGTGGATCGCTAGCGTTAGCTTGACCTTCTAACGAGCATGCTCTCTAAAGATCCTCACTAGAACATGGCGTTCAGGTGCACATGCGATAAAAAAGCAGCGTACTGATAACAGACGTGAGAAGAAGAAGCGGTTTAGAAAAACATTCAATTTGGCCATTTAGAAAGGAAACAGGGCTGGAAAACTCACCTCGTCACACTTCCATGAAGTCTTATGCGCGACATATAAATCTCTTCTTCACCGCACAGGCTCGTGTAATGATCGTCTGGTTTGTGGGTGCGCCCAGTGGTGCCACCTAGTGGACTGGAGAGTCATTGGATATAAAAAATAAAAAAAAAGGAAAAGGAAAGGAAAAGGAACCTAACAAAATACTACTCTCTCTATGAAACCAACATCTACATCTCTCTGCGGTAGGACGGTCACAAACAACTGTCCTCTGTTCGCTGAAAGCCAAAACCCCCCATGCGAGTTAATGTGGCCATAAATATTGTCATCCCATTTCTATTTTCAGCAGAATAAACTCTATGTCAAACAGCTAAGCTATGAATGTCACAACACTGATAATTGATTTCTACAGTGCATATTGTTAAGAATGCGCACATTTAATATTATGAACAGTATCTACTATGCTATCTATAATTTCATTACTTGGTATCTGTCAATCTTGTTTAATATTTGATTACTGCCATTTGAATTGTATCTTCAATATTTATCTATCTACTGTATCTACTGTGTATATACAAAATGTGGGCTCGATTTAAAATCAAAATAATATATTCTACATTATTTGTGTAGCATAGCAAGTATTCATGCAATAAAACCTATAATATCGCCATATTAATTGATCATTCAAGCAGCAGATAGTTCAGAATTGGAATTTGGACTGTGTATAAAGAAAGAATACAGAAAATATAGTGTTTACAGTTTCAGTGTTAGTTTTACATGCTGTGGGGATGAATACCTCATCTTCTTGCGTTAATCAACCACACGGGGTGCCATGTTACATTTAATCGTGACCATTTGAAGTAGCAAGTAATCGGAGGAATAGGGGGATAATAGCGCTACATCCTGGCAACCTGCTTTCCCTGGCAGAACGCTTTTCCCCAGACAGCAGCGAGCTAACACAACTAGCAGGCAGTCAGTAGTGATAGTGACTGCTACTTGCACTTCTTTTTTCAGGCACATCGGAGAGAGATTTTTTTCTCTCCGCTCACCTGCATTTAATCACGGCGTCTTTGGTGAAATCAACGACTTGGACTTGTCCGTTTGGATTATCACCTCTTTTGGATAGCAGGATTATTTTTCCATTGAGCGCCGCGGATGGTTTTGCTTTAAACCGAAGGAGCAGGAGATCCGGGGCCTGCAGTGACAGAAGGGTGCAGTCCCCGACGTTGCTTGGTTGTGACCCAGAAGACGGAACCGACGGCTAGACGAGCTGTCACAGAGCCGTGCGGCTAGCAGGTTAAGGCTACGACACATCTGCTCAGCATCCCAGCGTTTCAATAAGGATTTATATTCGGGACAACCGGTGCGAGGGACAAATATGGCGATTTTGGTTCTTTCGGGTAAGATATAAAGGACGCCCCCGTGAAAAGGGATTTTCTTTGCAGCTAGCCAAGTAATATCAGGCTGTAAGCTAGCTGTCACCATTAGCCATCGTTTCTGTCGGTCCTACCGTCCGCACACAACGACGGGACGGCCAAAGAGGACCGCTGGCCCCGCAAAAGCAGACGAAATAATTTAACGTTTTTTTTTTAAGGCCGTGTAAAAGACTTTTAAGGCACCGACATGACTGCCATTATCAAAGAGATAGTCAGCCGGAACAAAAGGCGTTTTCAAGAAGATGGCTTTGACTTGGACCTGACCTGTATCCTTTTTTTGTTCGACAGAATGTACAGTATCGAGGTCCGCCTGCCCGCTGTAGCTAGCTGCTCGCCGTAGCAGCCAAGCGGAGCGGCCAGCGCTGCGAACTTTAGTGCATGCGTTACTGCGATGTCACACCGTTTCAGACGCTATTTAATAATCCAGTGTGTGTGTGTGTGTGTGTGTGTGTGTGTGTACCAGTACTCCGCACACCGCACGGAGCCGCACAACACGTAGCGCCAACGTTGAGTCGTTGGACACTAATGTATGGTTACGCAGCTCGATACCCACGTAGTTGGTTAGCTAGCCACGCTAAGCCAGCCTGTCTATGGTTATTGGCATTGCATCAGCAAGAGCGCAGACAGGAGCTCTCGAATAAGACGCAGCATGAGCTGGACCTCTGTTGATATTGGTCTTGCTATGCGAGCATGCAAACCAATAATCGCATGTCGGGGTTAAGAAGCTGCACATGATCATTATTTACAATTTGGAAAACGAACCATAGGGTGCATCCAAATGAGTGGCTGTCAAGTTAAAGGTGCCACTATTTGAGTACAATAGCAGGGCATGTTTTCATAATGATTATTTGATTATGTATTACTATAACCTATTTGATTACTTGGAACCTGCCGTCCCTTTATTTGGCTCCACATTGCTTTGCTTATTTACACATGAGACGATTTGGCCGGTCAGTTTTGGGATCGTTTGTTTGGGGGGATAGAGGAACGGAAACGTTTTTGGCAAGTACGTGCTCCATGTTTAATGTTTATATTTTAAAATCAAATATTAACGCCTGCAACATATATTCCATTAATGCAATAGTATAAACTCAACAAAAAGCTATCACTAGTGAACGCTAAGAGCGTTGATCGATTGGGACACATTTTAGTGAAATGAGCTAGACTTTCTTAACTTCTAAATACGAAGATATCTATTTAATGATTAAGTCTACCTTCAGTCGTCCCTGTTTAAATTAAGCTACTATTACCTAACCTATGTCATTACTGTGTTAAAGTGAATATACTCCAGGGGACAGGGCACCGTCCTGCCATTAGTTGGAACTTGGCATAGCAGCCTTTCTGATGGATAATTGTTCTAGATTGGCCTTAGATTCTAATTTGTGGAAAAGCTTAACCGTGGTAGTCTGCACACAGGACCAAAGGTCACTCAAGGCATTCTGCGATACCGTTCTTGGCAGATTATACTTCGACGGGAAATGCAATAGTTATTGCTTTATTACATCAAATCACGTCAGTGCTTTATCTGCTAATATAACTGGACAAATCTGAAATTAATTGTAATGGTTTATGAATATACCTGATGCAGTGCTGCAAAATCCCGATTCACACCCATAGTGTGTCAGCCTTTTGTAATGGCAACAAAGAATTGTCAGTAGGAATCTAATTTTGGACGTCGCGCACAAATTGAGTAAAGCGTCTTTGAGAAGCGAAGATGTCCCCTCCGAACACAGGCAGCACGAGAAAGCACGGCTATAATGACTCTGGTTCAACTTATTATACTGCATTGCATATTATAGTAGAAATAAAGACCTTCAACTTTGAGTCAGAGTGAATGAAAACCCCTTGGCTGTCACTTGCATGTGAAAACAAATTAACTATCGGGGAATGTGGCATAAAAACACAACCATTTGCTGTCAATTAAAACGTGTGAAAAGTGACAACATTAATGAGGAGTACATATCACACACTGTAATGCAAGTGTCGCCCTATATGGCGGACGTGGTGCATAGCAGAAGCTTGGTGATGCGGGTACCGGACGATGTTGTGATAAGAGACCATTGCATTGTATGACACTGGTTAGACGTGATGTAGCCTAGTTTGGGTTAAAATGTGTCGTCTATTCCTAGTCTTAAAGAGTTGCATGCAGCACTAGGGTAAGGCGATCCAAATGTATCTAATTTCATCTTAATTTTTTGAGCTGCTTCAATATTTTTATTGACTTTATTTCTAAAAGATACAATCCCCTGCATCGCACTGCTATTTTGATTGGGTGTAATGTTTACAAAATGAGTCGGACGCAATTCTTTGCAAGGGAGTTGTTAAATGATATATGCAGTAAACAATTGCTATTAGTCTCAAAGACTTTAATATTTTTTAATTAGACATGGATGTCAACTGTGGGGTCCATTAGTATTTGTTACAAGTGGCAGTTAATGAAGAAATATTTACATAGATGAACTTGAGAAAGTGGAATACTCTCACCATATATCAAAATCATTATCCCTTTAACTTGTATAACAAAAAAATGGATACATTATTAGTAGATTCTCTTGAAAAAGGACTTGAAAAATCACAATCACATAGAGCTACTTGAATTTGGTTAGATGCCGATCCATAACATGGAACTGGTGTTTTTAAACTTGAGTTTAAAACTTGATCTTCAATTTGTTAAACACCCTCCCAGACGCTGGAATTCAATATTTTCATCCAGAGGGATAATGGAAGCTGGGCCCGCTACAGCATATTGCCTTTTGGGTATGCAGCCGATTATTTACTTAGTCCGGGATACTTTAGCAGGGTTGATAGCTGTCAATGGAGCCTGAACTGGAGGCGTACAGTTGGATCTTTGTAGCCCTATTCATTTTGCCATCTGCTGACTGAAATAGGAAAGGGTCATGCTTATATTGGCTAACCCCACTCCACTGTGCTATTTTAATTTGAAGATTAGTATTTGGACACCATTGTTGTGAAGGATATGGCTGTGTTATTCTTTCAATTTCCTGCAAGTGCAAAATTGCTGCATCTCAAAGAGACACATTTTACATATGTTTACATATGTTTAGTTCATTCCATTGGACTAGGTATATCTTGTGCAGAATAAAGCGGTAGATTTGCTTATCTGTAGGCTGAGTCATAAGGTGCTTGGAGTGGATGAAGGACAATGTGTAATTGGCATTTAACAGGGCAATCTGCAATAATTGTGTGGCCAGGTCTCATAAACCTCTCCCTGGTCCCATAAACGTTTCCCTGGCCCAAGTGGCCTGAATTTCTTAACATGTACCAACCAGCTAGAGACTCGTGTGTCTTAATTCCTGCAGCATCACAGAGAACCAGCAAAATAGGTCATTTTTACTTAGTATGCATAATTCAAATAATCTGCAGTCTACTTGGTTACCCTCTTGGTGAATTCAAAAAAACAAAAATCGTTTGTCTAGCTTCGCAACATTTAGCCATGACGGGATTCGAGAGAATTTTGTGTTTGGAGGGATGTGTGTGTTTTGTTTAGTTTGTTCAAGGATGCTGTCTGCCTTAGCAGTGCTGAGTAGTAGGCCTAGCTTGACAAAATAGGTCATTTTAGTATGCATAATTCAATTATTCTGTTGGTGGAAGGGACTGGGAGGTCTCCCCGGTGGAAACTAAGAACAGCAGCAGAAATTAATAACGAAACGGGCACAAATCCTATTTTATTAAGTTGCTTAGAACTTCTTTGTTAACTATTCATGATCGTTTCGAAATGCTGCTTTGTTACTTTAGGACAGTACTGTAGATTTGTATTTAAAAAAATAATAATATATATATATATATATATATTTTTAAAACCTCGGCTTTCTAAGCCGAGGTTTTTCTTATTATTTACTGCATCCGTATTTTGTTGGATATTTAAGTGAGGGACTGAAATTGTTCAGAGGTTATTTTATGTAGTTTAGATTTTTAAAGCATTTTCTGTTTAGCCGAACATTCAGGACGCTTAGACATGAACTGCATTGCCGGCATTGCGGACCGATCACCATACAGCTTTAAACCAATACCTTTGCTTTTATAAGACAATCTTTTTAACCGAAGATTAATTATACTAAAGGTATCTCTCTGTGTCTCAATTGTCGGTCCCTCTCCCTCTGTGTCTCTCTCTCTCTCTCTCTCTCTCTGGGCTCTTATTAACGTGAACCTGTTCGAGGGCAGACTTTGGTTGGCACAACGATGGCTACATCGATGATGTCATTCCTTTCTCAAGCGGAAAGCGAGTGCGCGAGAGGGAAAGGTGGCAGATCGAGGCACTAGAAAAAAAAAATGGACCCGGTGCTAAAGGAAAAGAAAATGAATGGATGATGGAGGGGGGGGGGCATATGGAGACGTATGGAAGTGGCGAAGAGATGGGAGGCGGGGTTGAAAGCGAGTGATGCTGGAAGGAGACAAAGAGGAAGTGGAGAGGGGCTCTGGTTGAATGAAACAAGGGAGCGAAAGATGCGCTTACGGACTCGGTGGACTGATATTCTCCCACAAAGACCCCCATACACACACACTAAACACACCATTAACGGATGGTTCGAACCGCTACTGAATGCAAGGCGGATTTTCAAATACACTTTATACACAATGCTTTATCAAAGGGTCGGGTTTGGGGGTCATTGAAGGGTATTCCATGGGCACAGTCCCAAGTATGTATCATCTGTTGTCAATATCTCTCTTTGTAGTATCTTTGTAGTATCTTTGTAGTATCTTTGTAGTATCTCTCTTTGTAGTATTGTTCTTGACCACTGGTTGTCAGCCCCATGACATTTTTGGACTGAGCTCGGATAATTTTGCCACGTTGAATGTAATGGCAATATTATGATAATGGTGGTAATGGAGTGCCTTATGCTGGTGGAATACGGAGTGAGAGAGAAGGCACAGATGCTGGAGAGGGAGTGCAGAGGAGGAGTGAAGCTCAGAGAAAGGCCCCCCTGCTCTTCGGAGAAAGAAGAGAATGTGTGTTGTTGTCTCGCTTGACTGGCTTCGCCCCACCCTTTGAGTTGTCTGGTGAAGAAGAAAAGAAAACTGAAACTGACTTGGACGCGATCCCGCTCAGATATATTCAGAGTCAATTTGACGTGAGGGACTCAGAGAGAGAGAGAGGGAAAAGGGGGCGAGGGGAGGATAAAGGAAAGGGTGGAGGAAGGATGAGCGGTACGTGCTGATGGCATTCCTAGTTGCACTAAACGTCCTCTTTTCGCGTTGCAGAGGTGTGACGCAAACATGGCGTTCTGCAGTCTGCGAAACCCATGGTTCTCTAGGCTGGTTCTGTGATTGTGTTTCTATAGCAGATGCATCCATGATGTCATGATTTAAGAGGGAGGCAGGGGAGAGAGTGACACCAATGAGCTGAAGGGAGAGGCGGGGGAAACGCTGGAAAATTTGAGAGGATGGTGCTGGACTGCTCAAACTTTGCGTTCAGAATCCACAACAAAATCCATTTTGCTCATGTGGAAATAGACCGGTAGACTGAGCGAGAGAGAGGGCAGAGAGAGGGGTGACAGAGGGGAGGGGGGGGGGGGGGGGTTACTGGTATCAACTCCATTGTCTAAGATGATGATGATGATGTCATGATTTGAAACCATCCACACCTGCGTCTTCTCTCGCTTCTCCTATCGCTTCCACCGCCACGGTTTTGTTTCTGTTTATCACGTTGTTACGTTGCTAAACGCGGTCGCGCTGGAAGCCTGCATGCAAAATTATTTTCCTTCTGTGTTGCATCGGTGTAACCGCGGCTTTCAAACCCCAGGGGGTCCGAGAGACAAAGAGATGAGTGTGTGTGTGTGTGGTGGGGGGGGGGGGGCTTAAAGGAGTAGAAATGTATAGGAATATCGTATACGAAGTTAGGGATTTTGACTGCACCTGGTCAGTTTTATAGACCACCCGCGCATGTTTTCATTGTGTACAAGAATGACACTGTGCCATGCCAGTGTGGCTGCTGTTTGTCTATTCTCACCATACTGTAGTCGGTGAATCAACGTGCCTTCCAGGGGTTTTTAGATATGTTCGAAGGTTCAAAGCCAACGCACCCTGGTAACACCGAGACGGGGGAAAATGTGAAAGTTCACTTGGACGATCTCCAATGAATAATTGATAAGCTTTCTCTCTCTCTACCACCGCCGCCCCTCCTCATCGAAAACATAACCAGGAAGGGCTGTGAAACCTGTGTGTGTCCCGTTTTTTTCTTAACCCAACGTGTGTTCAGACATATACCCCAACATCATCGCCATGGGGTTCCCTGCAGAGAAGCTAGAGGGCGTCTACCGCAACAACATAGATGACGTTGTACGGTAAGTGTGTGTGTGTGTGTGTGTGCGTGTGTCTGTGCTTGTCATACGTGCCTGCTTGAACATGTCAGTCTTTGTATTGGTTAACAGAACCTCCCACCTGACCTTGACATTGCCTTCCGGTTCTCCATGAATCATCCGTCTCCCTTTCGATCTCCCTCTCGCATTCTGTTGTGTATCTCTGTCAATGATGTACCTTTTTTAGGTGTTTTGTGCCTGAACACCAACAGTAGGCCTGCACTTTTTTTTTTTTTTATTAAATGTCTGTCTTTTACTCTTTACTGCTCCCAGGTTCCTGGACTCCAAACATAAGAATCACTACAAGATTTACAATCTGTAAGTATCATGAGGACATCTGCCTTTGGCTTGGGGATGCTTGTGGCGACCCAGATTTGACTCCAACCTGTAGTCCTATGCTCCATGTCAAATATATTTTAAAGGTAATTTGTTAAAATTCTCCTCTTTTTGTTCCCAAGATGTGTAGAGCGGCAGTATGACACCGCAAAGTTCAACTGCAGAGGTAAGATAACTGTGTGTGTGTGTGTGTGTGTGTGTGTGTGTGTGTGTGTGTGTGTGTGTGTGTGTGTGTGTGTGTGTGTGTGTGTGTGTGTGTGTGTGTGTGTGTGTGTGTGTGTGTGTGTGTGTGTGTGTACATATAACCCAAAGCCATTGATTTATATTGAATTTTTCTTGCGTTACTGTGGGGTTTTGGTAAATGTGTGAATGTGTGTGAATCATGTATTCCAGATTTGAGCGGTGTGCGTTAAAGACTAAAGATGCCCCCAGATTCCCTCCGCCTTATGTTGAATCGTCTGCCTTGTGTAATGAAATGCACTGTACAAATAAACCCGCCTCGCCCGCCTCCCTCTCCCCCTGCCTTCAGTGGCCCAGTACCCGTTCGAGGACCACAACCCCCCCCAGCTGGAGCTCATAAAGCCCTTCTGTGAGGACCTGGACCAGTGGCTGAGCGAGGATGACAACCACGTGGCGGCCATCCACTGCAAGGCGGGCAAGGGCCGGACCGGAGTCATGATCTGTGCCTATCTGCTCCACCGGGGCAAGTTCCTCAAGGCCCAGGAGGCCCTGGACTTCTACGGAGAGGTCCGCACCCGGGACAAAAAGGTGAGCCGCCCGTTTGTCGATTCCTAGGTCTGTTGTTTTGGTGTCGCTTTTGTCAGTTTGATGTTTTTTTCTTTTCGTCACAGTGAAATGTTGTAGGTATGCACGCATGTATCACTCATGGCTGTGTTATGCCATATGGCCCATGAAGAGTTCTGATGAGCGTATCTGAATGAATATGGTTTATCCCGCAATTCCAGTCTGAGATCAATTAACATCTTAAACTGTTGCAAAAAAGCTAGCTAAAATGGTAGCATCACTTTTGACTCAGCTTTGTAGACATGGGCCAGTATTGTTGTTCATGGTCAACATTGTTATAAATAGGGTCTTTGGTTTATGTATGCATTTATTTCCCTGTGTCCGTCTGCCTTGCATGGCACCATAAAAATTTTGTTGGTACTCCGGCAAAACACTCGGCAGCCTAGAATATTGTTCAGTGTTGATGAGCAGAACCGCAATTAAAAGGCATCTTTACTAAAAAAGCGTTTAGATGTCTCCTTCCGGAACGTATTGTGTCCGTATCGGCATCATCTTACCCAATATTTGCTTCTTCAGGGAGTTACCATCCCGAGCCAGAGGAGATATGTGTACTACTACAGCCACCTCCTGCGGAACAACCTGGACTACAAGCCGGTGGCCCTGTTGTTCCACAAGATGGTCTTTGAAACGGTCCCAATGTTCACCGGAGGAACATGCAGTAAGTTTGATTACTACCATCGTCTGTCTATTGTCTATCTCGGTCACTTTCCCTTGATGGATCACGCTCTTTGGCTGCTGCTTCTATAATGGAAATATGGAGATTTTATAGTGGCATTTGTTAGCAGGGACCGTAAAGTCCACCCTCAGGGAAAGTGCCATCGCAGTAAAAACAACTTTTTTCGGATCTTTCAGATTGGCTGAAACTGAGCTATACTTTACCTATTGGTATTGATGGAGTATTTGTTCCCAACTTACACAAAGAGAACTCTTGAAGCTATATTTGGCATTATTATCATTAAATATATATTGTGAGAATTATTGATCAACTTAATAGACCCATCGTGTTATTATTTTTGGCCCCATCCTCCAGTCTTAGGCTGAACTGTTGGTTGCAAAACAAACTATTCCTTCTGCTCACGTTCATCAATCTATGCCATGATAAAGGTCAAATGTAAACAATGTGGGTTTAACTGTACATGATTCAATTGTATCTAAACCTCGTCTGAAAATTGTACTGGTTGACTAGCTAGTGATCGTCCCTCAATTTGACACCATGCTTTGAGTGTTCTTACTAACCCTGTTGCACTAGCAGTGAACCATGTGTGCCATGTTGCATATGCATTGGAACGGCAGCCTTTTTAGGCCTGGGAACTCACACATGGGGGAAGTCCTGATGCTCTCGGTTTCTGTCATTTTCCTCTGTTGTGGTCTGCCTCCTTTTTGTATTAACATTTCCTTCAAGATTCCTAATGATGGTGTGTGTGACATGGAGTTAGCACCTAGCTTTTCATTGGTTCATTATCCTGTGCCATGGTGCAGGGCAGAGTTAACCTGGGTGCCACCTTTTCAAAAAAAGAATATATATTAAAAGGATCAATATACAAAATGAAGAGGTCACTTTTAATCCGACATTGGAAGAAAAACAGCCAGACATTTTCACTGTTTTCCTCCTACTGCTACTCATTGAAGTTAACAAGCCCATGTTAATGGCATGAGTGCTTGAGACCGCGGTCTACATGTGTGGGCTCCTCAAAAACATGTGCGTTATTTTATCTTACTTCAAGCAACCATAAAGAGTTAACTGGGACGTGTCTTGGGCTATTGGGATCCGCCAAGAACCTCAAATAGAGGTGGCACGGACCAAGGATTAATTTACTTTTCATCCACATTAATGATGGTTGCTAGTATGCACTTTAAATGCCACTAATTGGTCATATGAATCACCAATGGTTGGTTGTTTTCTCTGTATCATGTTTTTACTTATTCTTTTTTTAAAACGGATTTGGTACAGGCCATGAAGCTGACTCTTTATATGCAGCATTTTGGAACAATATAATTTTTTCAACCTGAAATTGAATGAATATTCTCAATGAGCATTGGGATCCATGAAGTATTCTTCTAATTTTAATATCAACCCAATGCACGATTAAATTCAGGGGTAGGGGTGCAAACGTGTACTCGAGTAAACTAGCATCCATCAAGCAAATCATAAGCATATCATTTTTTGCAAAGTGAAAAAAAGACACAATCAAGTGTATTCTACTAGGTCGGTTGGTGTAATGCACATGTTCTGTATAAATGACAGCTAGAAACAGACTTAGAATTTATTTTGCTCCAGAAAAAAGGACCTACAAAATTAATACTCAAGTCCGCTCGGATATTGACTGCATATTTGATTAAAATGTTCTCGTATTTCTTGCATCCTTTCTATATGGCATGTCTTTTTAAGTAGTTTTAATTTTTAAATCCATCCCACCCCCAACCTTGGCATACTCTCTCCCTATCTCCAGTCTCTGATGTCGTGGGTGCTTGTAGGGCTGGGTGATGAAGCACATCTATAACACAATATGGGACTAGTTATCGCCCAGGACTTATGTCGTTTGAGATATCGTGCGTGAAATAATGTTAATCTTTTCTTGGTCTCGCAGGGTGCATGACAGTAAATTGAGCCCATGTTGTGATCTCAGTAGACTCTTTAAGATTAACCCACAATGTATGCTTTCTCACTGTATGTGCTTGATCAACCTCCAAGAGACCGTTTCTTCCATTGAATCTTCTGTGCGGTTTGTAAAGCCAAAGCAGCCATTACCTATTCGTTGGGTCATTTGAAATAGTTTTACGATAAGTATCACCCAGCTCTAGTAAGTGTGTGTGTGTGTGTGTGTTGATCTCTTTTCCTCTCTTTTCAAGGAGACTCTGCCGTAAAAAACAAGAGCGATGCGGTGATTCCTCATGGCTTCAGGAGGGGGAATTGGCACTGGGGTAAAACTAACCAGATTTACTTCATTCATACCTTCATTCTTGGTCAAACATCTCCACGTTGGCATGTAAAGCGTCAGTTTATTCATCGTATGCATCATACGATAATCGCAAACGGTATATCTTACTTTTTAAATGGATGATTATTTTACAGATGCTATAGTTTATCACTGAAGAAAAAACATTGTATTATTCCAAGACCTTCATTCACTGCCTTTTTATACTTTTCAATATTTGCCTGTATGTATATTCTGTGTGCCTGCCACATACTGTGTCCTTTAAGAGATGCATTGTGGTTGCAGAGAGTTTCTTTCTGCAAACCTTAATTTCCTGACTGAGGTTTCTTAAATTGCTTTCCTAAGCTGATTTCAAACTTTTAGTAATTTAAATTTTCATATGCTAACCACACTGGCAGATGGTTTCTAAAAATAGGCTTCTTTAACTTTCTGCTGTTTCGGTGGCTACTGTTAAAGTGAACGGCCAGAGTCACAAAACTCATACTGCCAAAATCAGGAGGAAAATACTGCATTTCTAATCTGGTGACTTCAAATGCCACTCTTCTTTACCTCTCTTTATCGCACTCTGTATGCTGTGTTGACTGGAATTATGATTCCAGTCGCATTTGTTGCATTTGAGTTAAACTAATGAATGCTCTTCAATGTTTCTAAACAGGATCAGAAGACATAAAAAGAGAGGATAAGAGATGTTATTGTAATTCTCATAGTGATAGGAGATGGGGAAGTGGAATGGGTGTCTTATGAGAATTTATGAAGGGTAGGGGATTTCTGAACAGTTGGATTGAAGTGGAATTTGCCTTGTGCAAATGCTATTTTGGGGAAACACTTTTTTCCATTTTCATTTTCATTGTCTAGAATTTGATTTTTTTTCATGATGGAAATTCTTCCACGCTAAGAAAACTATCTCGAAGTGAAATCATTTTGGCAATCTAATCTTGGCATATTCAATCATAGAGAGGAATGCATTTTCTATCATGCCTTATCTCATTGTTTTCAAAGTTTGGATATTTTCGTGCCGAACAGTAATTACATGTATATGCACTGCAAACGGAATGGGCCCAAAAAGGGGACCCTGGAGTACCCCTTTCTTACATTGCTATTGGTGGAATGTTACTGAAGGCCAGTTCTGTTAGTGAGAACTGAAACGCATCTGAAGGAAAATTGGGGACCAATTGTCAGTATATTTTTTCCAATATCATTAGGAGTGCAATTAATACAGTAGATTGGCTGAGCCAAATAATTTCATTCTGTGATAAAGGGTTATGGGCCTATCTTTTTGTAATGACCAATCCTCAGCTCATTATACAATTTTTAATAATAGTTGAGAGAAGATGCTATAAATTTGCAGCCCTAGTTTTCAAATTTTGCACTCTCCATGAATGAAAAAAAATGAGCTAGTATTATTTATTTAATTTACAACATCTCTTCCCCTCCATTCTCTCCTCCAGATCCCCAGTTTGTGGTGTACCAGGTGAAGGTAAAGATCCACACGTCCAACCCAACCCACACACGGAGAGAAGAACGTCTCATGTTCTTCGAGTTCCCCCAGCCACTTCCGGTCTGCGGGGACATCAAAGTGGAGTTCTTCCACAAGCAGAACAAAATGATGAAGAAGGTGAGCCACCGACCCACATCAATGCATTGCTACATCTGTAAATGTGTTGATGGGGGCCTGTGTCCAACGTAGCGTTGCCGACATAGTTTGACATAGTTGAGGACACGCTAGAGTCTGTTTGCAATTTGACTGCATAGCCCTTAACCACTTGACTAGTGGCCACTCAAAGCGCTTTACAATAACATTCACCAATTCATGCACAATTTCACACACCGACTGCGGTTTCAACCATGCAAGACGACAGCCAGCTCGTTGGGAGCAGTTAGGATAAGGTGTCTTTGCAAGCTTTGCAAGTCCTGAAGCTCCAGCCCGCTGTTGCACAGAGCGCCGCTGGTTGTTTGGTTCAAAGTTTATTAATATTGAAGGTGTGTCTAAATAAGTAGACACTGCACTTCCTCATAGGGCTGTGCGATCTCCGAAATAGCTGTGTGAGATACATATTATTATTATTAGTAAGTATCGAATATTTTACCGTCATCTGGGTTTTTTCAAGCGGCTGCTGAGACTTGCCTTGGTTTCGTGTTTAAAACATCGTCCGGTGGCTTTCTCCCTCACGCAGTAATGTGAGTGAGGAGTAAAAAAAAACACTTGAGTTACACACTCGCCAACCAATCCCACGCGACATCTAGGTGCGGAATGGAGGACATTCCTTTTCAAATTTCTTACGGTTTGCAGCGCCGGCCGGCTCAGTGTAGCATATAGTTTATCCTAAGCCAATTCAATCGACAAATGAAACATGGAAGCGGACAAACTGCTGGTTCCTAAAAGATCTAATAAGGGATCAGTGATCTGGCAGTTTTTTGGATATTGAGAGGAGGACGTGGAGCAAAACACGCCAATGCTTGTAACGTCTTGTCTGATCTGATCAGATACGCACACAACCCAGTATAACGCTGGTGTTTTCCCCAAAGTGCATTCGGAGAGCATTATCACACAATGCTGCTGTAACTTAATCAATGCATTATTATCTGATGTCGATCAGGGTTACCAGCTGCACGCTCTGTAACACACACAATTACACGGAATACAAGGTGCTCCCTCGTCTTATGCTACTTCTCTAGCTATAAGTTTGTAAAACGTTATTTTATCCTACTTCAAGCAACCATAAAGAGTTAACTGGGACGTGTCTGCGTGGTTTGTTGGGGAGAGGAGTTATCTGTCGACCCCGGCAAGGCGCTTGGGGTAAAGGGCAGCACACCTACAATTCCTAAATAAATTAATTCAATTGGCTCAAAAATATCGAACACCTTGTATTAAAATTAGTTTATAATATTTTAGTTTAATTCATTGCAATGGCCTACATAAGAAAATGCTGCCTAAATTAGTTATTTGTGTAAAATATTTTTTGATGATTCAGCCTTATTGCTTATAAGCCTATTACCGTAATGTTTATATTTCTCTCTCTCTCGCTCTTTCTCATTGTTCTGAGCTAATCCGTTTTATATTGCCCCTTTTTTGTAATTTTGAAGATTGTTTTTGCAGTTTGTGCTTTGTTTGACTCAAAAAACTTTTCTTATTTCAACTCAATTGTGATTACCGTAATTTTCGGACTATAAGCCGCGCCTTTTTTCCCATTTTTATATAACGGTGTGGCTAATCTATGGATTTTACAGGTTACAGACGAGTCCACCGACTTTAACTCTATGGGCTCTATGACCGGTCCGCGCCGCAATTTTCCGTCTCGTAAACGGTCGTTGCCATTCAAACCAAACATCCTTCACATTCACCGAGCGAACATTATGAAAGTAAAATGCACACATTTCTCGCAAAAAATGTTTACATAAACTCATTTAAATGGCGTAACTATGTTACTATTTCCACCCAGAATAAAGAAAGATGTCGGCCGTATGCTTCTGTGCAAGCGTCACTGCTCTCTGCCAGTGACGTCGGGTCAAGCTCAACGCTGATTGGGCAACGCGTTACACCCGCGGCTTATAGTCCAGTGCGGCTTATCTATGTACACATCATTCAATTTAGCTGCTGCGGCTTATACTCAGGTGCGCCTTATAGTGCGGAAAATACGGTAATCACTAACATGAGAATATAAAATGTTTTAATGGAAACCACCTGGGTAGTTAACCAAGAATGGTATATATTTTGCAAGGATTGTAGTGAAAACAGTTATGGGTAAAAGTGCGATTTCATGGGGTCCTTTTTAAAGGAGATTTCAAAATATCGAGAAATATATAGTATATCGTGAAATGGAGAAAATGTATCGGGATATTCATTTTTTCCGACATCGCACAGCCCTACTTCCTCAGGTCCTCAGCTATACACACCGACTCTGAAGTCAATTAGATTAACTGTTCTAGAGATATGCGCAAGAAATGCATAGAGATTCCTTGCTTTATAGATAGAGGTGTGCTAAACAGCAAGGGGTCCAAAATTGAACCCTGAGGCACTCCTTTCGTAACAACAGTAGTAGAGTTGTAGAAGGAAGATAACCTTCCATGCCCCCCTTTTGCCACTCTTCAGGACAAGATGTTCCACTTCTGGGTCAACACCTTCTTCATTCCCGGGCCCGAGGAGCATGTGGAGAGGCTGGAAAACGGCAGCGCCGGGACACAGCGGGAGCCAGTAGACGGAGTCCTCCAGAACCAGGGGACGGGCGGGGGCGGTGTTCCAGACAGCGACCGGGACTTCTTGGTGCTCTCACTGACAAAGAATGACCTTGACAAGGCCAATAAGGACAAGGCCAACAGATACTTCTCCCCAAATTTTAAGGTACAGTCGGGTCACGTTATTACTTTTCCCTGGTGGTGCCACCATATATTATGCATTTCAGGGATTTATCACACTTTGTGATTTCTTTGAAGTGACTGCCATGTGAGGCTGGCAGCAATCAATACAAACATTATTGGAGCGGCTACAATAACTGAACCTGAATTGAAAATTGTAATTGCGTAGCTAAAGGAATCAGAAACAACGTTTGGTTTTATAGTTGTCCTATGAGTACAGTCAGTCAGAACATAGTGCAGGGCATGTCTTAAAGCAGCGTTGCTGTCAAGGCCAACACGCAATTCTGCTTGGCGGCTAGAGAGTAGTTGTCGTAGGCGGACCACCGGACACAGGCATGTCTTCTTGGCTCCTCTTAACGGCTCCCACAGGAGATACCGAGGCCTTGGGCTACAGCCCCACCAGCACGTATCAGTGTTCTTTTCAAACCAAAATCAAATGCGTTTTGAATCTTATTGTCCTGATTGGTGGATCCACACCCATGTTCTGTAAGCAAATCCCACGCTAATGCTTTGTATAGAGTTCAACGTGCTGAACTTTGACCCCTGGAACCCACTGAAACCCTGAATGAGGAAGCCGCTCTGCCTGTGAACTCCAACATGGCCTATATTCCAACTAATCTGTGACCCCTACTCTGAACTCGCATCTTTCTACCAAAAATCTACTTTTTATTTGGTATGAGGCGATATATTATATATATATTGGCGATAGAAGATTGAATCTGTTGTGCCTTTTGATTCAAGTGTCTTCCTGTTAACATTGGTTCACTTTCTAACTAGCTAACAAGCTTTTCACACTCTGCAGCCTATTTCAGAAGGGTAACACCAATGCAGATAAAAGTTGTATCTCTCCTACTCTATCTTTTGTTTCTATATCTTACTTTGTGAGGTTGCATGCACTTCAATGATTCTTGCACCTTTTTAGGGTTTATCTTCCTGGTTGAATGCACCTGCTGTAAGTTGCTTTGGACAAACTTTTCCTGATAAATGTAATGCCATGTTCGTACTTGAGGACCGAGTCCAACCCCTTCCGCCGGTCCCTCCACAGGTGAAGCTGTACTTCTCCAAGACGGTGGAGGAGGGGGCCAACTCCGACGCCACCTCCAACTCGGTGACCCCCGACGTCAGCGACAACGAGCCCGACCACTACAGATACTCGGACACCACGGACTCGGACCCCGAGAACGAGACTTTCGAGGACGAACTGACGCAGATCACTAAAGTCTGACTTGCATATATAAATATATATAAATAAATATATATACATACGTACATGTACACCCCCAGAGCCCCCCCCTCCGACTCCCCCTCCCTACCTAGCCTCCCACCACCCACTTCCCCCAAAGAAAAAAGGCTGCCGACGGTTAGCTCAAGGGGGGTGGGGAACCAACTGATTCGGTGGACCAGGGACTGATGGCGCTGGGAGATCAGTTGAAATCCCCTACACCCCACCTCAACCCTCACCCTCTAACTGCTCACCGTAAGACGACAGCTGGACAATCAGATTTAGAGGAGGGGTTCTGTGGGCAGCAGGGGAGGGGAAGGGGAAGGGGGGTGGCTGGAAGCGATTGGATGGACATAAGAATGAATGGATAGAGGACATTTTAATATAAAGGAGAAAACTTGAATATAAAAAGAAAAACTGTACATGCACACATTTGCCTCCGATATCCGTCGCAAAGGAAGTCAGCGCTATGACTGCATTGACTCTAATTTTATTTCTTCTTTTCGCTGACGAAGTCAAAACGCTCTATTTGCCCTTTCAGCGATGCAACCTACTAATCAGGGCCCAACCTGTAACCAAACGGTGAACCACTTCAAGATAAGAGCTATATTGGAGACGAGGCTACGGCTTATTGGTGAACGGCTGACTGACAGCGACGGCTGCTTGGACTGAAATGTGTGCGTGCAGGTTAAGGGACATGTAAACTTTGATAGAAAACTACACCCACACATGATGTCGGGTCAATAGCTCCACAATCACGCTTTTCTTTTCTTCTTCCCTTTCTTCCTTAACTGTTAGGTTTTAGAAGACTATGCTGACCACGTTTTTGCTTTATTTTATATTGACATTTTTTAACCATTTTCTTTTCCATCCCTTTTATTTGTCCACAGTGTTTTCAGCTGTATAGAAGGATTCTCTCTCTCTCTCTCTCTCTCTCTCTCTCTCTCTCTCTCTCTCTCTCTCTCTCTCTCTCCTCTCTCTCTCTCTCTCTCTCCTCTCTCTCTCTCTCTCTCTCTCTCTCTCTCTCTCTCTCTCTCTCTCTCTCTCTCTCTCTCTCTCTCTCTCTCTCTCTCTCTCTCTCTCTCTCTCTCTCTCTCAAAAACCAAGGCTCCTTTGACGTTTGCCCTTCCCAAGTTAACTCAGTTACGCTGCCCCTCCAACAACAATCAGTCCCAGAGTTGACAAATTGACCACGGCATTGCCAAACATGGTTTTAAATTCATTTTACTCTGCATTTGGTGCTCCAAGGATCTAATGACTTGGTAAACATTGTCAGGGTGTGTTTATACGGTCCGCAATCGGTTACGCCAACAGTCGAATTGGATAAAAAAAATATAGCTACTCAAAAGAAGAAAGTTCTCCACCATTCTTGCTCCTACTACTGATCTCTACAGCCGCAGAGGTAGTGACAAATGCAAACGCGAGAAACTCAACCAGACCCGGTTGACCATAGCAGGGAGCGGACACCTTGAATCAATCGTTTGAATGAGACAATGAAGAAGAAGAGAATAGTATTCACAATCTGCTGCACCGCTGTCAATCGTTTTTTAAATGTGCAACCTGCATATACACAAACACATACAGACTTCCTACATCCATCATCACATGGCTGTGAACTAAAGTTCTCTGTGCTTCTTGGTGTCTGTGTATGGTCGGACTGCAAGGTGTGTTGTGTGCCCTATCTTTGCAGCCAATTCCAAAAGATGGTTAGTACGTATTTGAAAGATCATGACTGAACAAAAAAAATCTGGATTTAGCAAAACAAAATGAACACTTTGACTGCAGTCCGAATTCTTGACCTGTTTGAGTCCCTGTCTCTCTCGGTCTTTTGTTCTTATTCACTTTACTCGATCCTCCTCTAAGCCTTTTTACTCTTAAGTGTCCGTTCAGTGAAAACTTACATGGGGAAAAAAAATACTATTTTTGTTATTTTTGTTTCAATCATTTGTGTGTGTGACACACGCATACACGTACACACACATACACTCTGTTTATCCATTCTCTCAACTGTTTTTAAGCTATTGAAGTGTATCCGTCGCAGCTAAATGCCCCCCTAGGAATGTGAAACACTTCTGGGGAACTGGTGCAGTGGTCTCTCACTTTCTAGATCTCATTAATTTCCATTGGTTCTGTACATTTGATGGTAAGATCCAACAATTCTTGGGCGGGCTATGTGGCGTTTATTTGGTCCTTGGAGAAATGCTCTGGTGTATTTTTACCTTGTAGTTCTAGCGTTATCGATCAATTGTCACTATAATGGACTTTATTGGGTTATGACATTCATTTGGGGAATCTCAACTAAAAGCAATGATTGCTATTGTGATCTATTTATTAAAAACACATGTAGCCTTTAAACATTACATTTGCTGGAGCTCAAACATTTGGAAATTGGTTCATAGGACAAGATGAAGCATTAAGACCATTATCCCGTACATTACATTGTTATTCTGGCCCCTATGGACACGTGGGGTGCCTAGTTTAGTAACGTTTCTGTTTCTATGGCGATGGAAATATGCGATCTGGAACACAAAGTAGACAGAAACCAAGCTATGTCCACCTTCTCTCCGGCGTAGGGGATCAAAAGGGAATCGGGTGTGGGCAGGTTTGATCCGTTCTATCTGGTGCTAAGACTATCGTAGGCAAGTGTTTATCATAACCCTAGCGCGGTCTTTGGACCAGCGAGAAAAAATAAGCTAACCCTGGTGAGCTGTCGCCTCGAAACAAAACCTGCTTTGAGGCTTTTGATTTTTGACATCATGCTGTATTCTTGGGCGTATATCCAACGTGTGTTTTGGTGCTTCTTTGGATTATGGAACAATTATTTTAGGGTGATGCACCCTAACTAGAGCTGTACCTGAAGAGCAGTACAATGTTTAATGAAGTCAATTTTGTAGAAGTTGTCGCTGCCTGTGTCATTTGGAAGCCTAAATCGTGCATTGATTGATTTTTAGCCAGCTATGTTATAATAACTAATAACTATGTTGCTTTTGGACCTGGGACATTTTTGCTAGCATGGAACCTTCTTGAAGAGTGTCAGTTTGAAGCAGGTTTTACACCAGACTGGACACGGAGCGCAGCGTCACGTATGGTATAAAGAGCGTAGTGTGTGTCCAGTGTGCGACTGCCTTAGTGCTGGAAGCTTGATGAGCCTGTAAGGGGCCCTCAACGCGGCCATTTTTCCGTCCCTGCTTCCCAGGAAACACTTCTGTGGAACGGTCAAAAAGCAACAGGATTTATTAATGCAGGTTTTATTGGATGTTTCCGTTTTTGATTTGCGCATGGTCGTGTTCATTAGCTAAGAACGCAGGTGCAGCTCAGTTGTGGAAAAGGAATTTCTTTTTAATAGAATTCCTTTGTATACAAACCATTCCACACACTTCCTCGCCATTGAATGCAATAATAGATACAGCCGTCTGTTGATCTAGTGACACCATAGGATCCCCTGGTCAGATCAACAACAAAAACACCCGAATGTTACGGTCTTTAACAGACACAAAATGGCAGAGGTCAGCCATGGTAAGCATGTCCCACCAACCCAGTAAAGATCATACCTCAATCAGTCCACTCCCAACCGCGGTGGCAGTTCATCATAGACCCCACTTGAAAGCCTCCAACAACGCCTGTGGTTGTGCCTTTCTAATGAATCCTTGTCATCTTAGCTGTGATGCTAACATCTAGCTAGACGGGCTATTTCCTCTAGCCTGTGAGTCTAGTCAGTCTCTGGTGCTCTGTTTTAAACTGCCAAAACATCCCAGTGGAAATGGAGCTCCAGTCGCAAGCGCTCTTCGTACTAGTGCCGAGCCAGCAGCTAAATCCCAAGTGACCGTAAAGCCGGGCTAAACAGTTGCAGCTGTCAAGGTCATCGTTCCCAGTCCAGCATACTTCCCAAAAAAGGACGAGACAGGGTTTTTCCTTTTTCCTTTTTTTTTCCTCGTAAACTTCAGTCGATTTAAGTAGGTTGTTCAACAACAACTGAAACGTCGGTTGTCAATGCTGGCTGACTGGTGGAGAGACATGAAGCGGTACAGAAAACACACATCCTCCTTCTGCGCTGCTTCAGGTGCTACGTGTGGCAGTCGATAAGTCTCCAAAACAACGTTTAATTTCCAGTGAGACCTCCCATCTTGGTCCACCGATTGGTCGCCGCTTCGGAGCGATCTGTGGGCCCTTGAATCGACCGGTCGATGGGCCCCTCGCTCGTCGATCGAAAAACATCCATCGACTGTTTCAACCGACGTGCTGATTGATTTTAAATCTTGCGGTCCGCTATACTACACTACATCGAGTCCACTCGCAGCTTCTGCTCGGTCTCGAGTGAGTGAGTTGACGTCCACTGTGTCCAGTGAACACCAATGTTCCCCATTGGTGCTGCTGATCCGTTGGATTGACACGTCCTTGCGGGCCTCTTCTGTCCCTGATCTCCATCCAGGACACAGTGAGCCATCAAGGCTCACAGACGGCACTGCCAACCACCCAGATGGGTCACCACAGTGGGTGGATCATACTGCATCATATAGCCACACTGGGTCTGGACAGGGAAAAGCCCTGCATGTCCTAGGAGGACATAATCAAGGCATGATGGCACAACAGCTTGGTTGCTTAACAACAACATTGTTGACCCATTGTTTTTTTTTCTTCTCAATGGCTTAGTAGTTCATTAATGGATCGTGGGATGTTAAGGTATACCAGGTGCTTTCCATGTCTCTTGACAGTCATGGTGCTCTCTCTCCATCTTCTCTTATGGCATCGTCTTTCTCCTTCCCGCCCCCACCATCACTACGACTTCTCCTTTGCTTGATGAGAGAACATAGCTACACTTTGATCATGTACCATGCACATGTCGACTCAATATATCGTCTATATATGACATTAGTATCATCGGAGCCCAGTGGGACTTTATCCAATGGAAGGACAGCGAGTGTATTTTCCACTGTAAAAAAAAAAGGCGAAATATTTAAGGCCTTCAGTTGCCATACCTAACCTACTAGAGCTTTTATTTTGAAAAATGCTTTTCTGGTTTTATTTTGTTACTAGCCAAAAGGAAGTTTAGGTTTTCTTGCATCGTTAAGTGAAAACTAATTTTCCACACAGCCTGTTTTGGTTGTGCCAGAAGAGAGGTACACAATTGGACCGAAATCATTATAGGGTCCTCTTCAGGATACATTGGGTTAAGTGTATATCTTGACTATTTTCTTGTCTTTATAGCTATATATATATATAATATATATATATCTCTGAAAAAGTCAGGAAATCTCAAACGCTGTTGTCCGACCTGTAGATTCAGAAAATGTCAAGTGAGTTATATAAGGACCGTGATTACAAGATTGTGGCTTTTTCCATAAAAAAATATCTAAACTTTTACTTCATGGTGAATGGAACGTGGTTTTCTATTCCAAAGATGCATGCGGACACACGCGTGTAGCTTTTGGTGCATTCGTCTCTTGCTTCGAAAGTCATGTTCCCAGGGCCTATATGACGGTGTTGTTCAATGTTGCACACAAGCCAATCCAGAAGATTTGAAATCCACCTACTCTCTTCTGCTATTTCAGTTTACACTTTATCACTGAACCTGCCAAAATTAAGCTCATTAATTTTTTTTTTTCTTTCTTTGATTTTTTTTTTATGTCGTTTGGAGGTGACCAGCATATGTGGCCTATAGGATTTTCTTCTTTTGCCTTATTTGTACCAATAATTTCTTTTTTTTCTGTTAAATCGCTGAAAGAGCAAAACTTTTTATCCCAGATCCGTATACAATAACGCCTGTTCTGTCCACCGGAGAGGTTTAGCGACTTGCCCGTTTTCCTAGAGCTGTCTGGGGTTGCCGTCAGGCCGTCCCTGGCTTCACCGTCCTAGAAATGGATCAAACCTCTGGGTGTTGACGAAGTGGTGGTGCTTGTATAGGGGCCTCTGGTTCTGTCCATATAAAGCCCTGTTCAGCTCCAACACTGGCTCTATATAGCTTCATATAATCGTCACGCAATCTGCAGAAACTGTTATGACCAGAGCAACATTTATTGTACTCTACTTTTGCACTGTTACAGGTAATTGCAGGGTTTTAAGTCAACGGTCCATCAGTGTGATTTTTTATTTTTTTTATTTTATGGTTTCTGTTTTTTTTGATGAAGTCATTTATTACCCGATTAAAGTTTTTGTTTTATTTTTTTATCTTCGTTTGGTAAACAGAAAGCCAGGCCTCGATGATACAGCGAGGTGCGGCGAAATCCGATTTATCGTAAAGGTCCCAAAATCGCTATGGAAACCAACGTAGTATTATTTTTGACTGAAAAATGTCATAATACCCTCCAGCCCCTCCCCTTGATTTTTTTTCTTTTAATTTTCCCTCCTCCTTGTTTTATAATGAAAAGAAACGCTGTAAAGGTGAATAAACTATTTATAACAGTACCAACTCTGTCCTGTGCTTTATTTACTCTCACTGGTTCCATGACACCCACCACTCATAACTTAATTATTAAACCAAATTGAAACTCTCAACCAAGTATCCCAAGGTTACTTATCATCTTGACATTAAACCTTAAAGATATTGTTAATTAAAATATATATATTTTTTATTGGACAATTATGCCTGGAAGTGCAGGGGTTGTCTTGACAAATCTACGCATTTTTAACTTGGCTTGCAGGTCCTTCCTGGGTTAAGGGACATTCATCATCACGCACTAATGACAATGTGTACTCTAAAAGACGAGCGCGGAGCAGAGGCTACTACAACACTCGCTGAGCCCGGCCTCTGCGTCGCTCTGTACATGGAAGGGGACGAGGGAGTCTCTTAAGAGGTTGTCTCCGTGAAGACAGACTGCTGTAAGCAGGACCCTGGCGCCAGGCTGCTTTAACACACACACACACAGTTGTGTTTACTGTTGTGTCTAAATAACACAGCAGCCAGCGAGTTTGGAGGAGGAAGAGGATGTGCGAGGTGGAACTTCGTCGTGGTCGTTCCGTCACCACATACCACATGCTCACCCCGGTCAGTTGATGTGGGATCACACGTGTGTCACAAGATGTAGACGTGTGATTTGGTTCATCCTAAGTACCCGTGCAACTACCTAGAACCCCCTAGCAACCGTCTAGCTGAACCCTAGCAACCACCCCAGAACACAATAACCCCATAAGCCCTAGCACACCCAAAAAAAAACCTAACACCCGTTTAGTCAAACCCTTAGCAACGACCGAAGAACACCCTCACAACCATCTAGCTATTCCATAGCAACCAACCTGAAGGCCCTAACGACCTGCTAGCTACGCCCTAACAACCACACAGAACCATAGATTGTATAAAATTGCCCAGAACACCTAGCAAACCATCTACGACACCAATAGCAAGGATTCTTATTTGGACAACACCCCAGCAACCGCTCACAACACCCTATGTTGTTTGTCAATAAACCAAGTAACTGCCAACAGCATATAGCCCATATTAGTGGGCATCAAAATCGCCTAACCTATTTTCTTTAGGATGTCTTGAGGCTAGTTCTGAGATGATGAACTGCATCTTTATTCAGGAGGTGGAGACTGTCTCCGTGTCCATTGGTTCATTCGGAGCCTCTCCCTTATTTCATTGGTGCAAGCCGTAAACATGTGTTTTGTTAACGGATACACAACCTGGTCCCTATAGCATGTTTCCATGCTTGTATCCACATATGTTAAGATTATTATAGAACAAGTAAAGTAGGATTACGTGCAACCAACCGCATGGGGGGGATGAACTACACACACACACACACACACACACACACACACACACACACACACACACACACACACACACACACACACACACACACACACACACACACACACACACAGATTTGTTTGCTTTGGTTCAGAGGCATAGGTTAAGCACTTTCAGTCTTCTGTTGATCCCAAAAATTTTATTGATTCACTTTTTGAGAGGAATATTTTATGCATATTAGAATAATGTCATGTAATGTAATATCACTATGGGTGTTTGGTGTCATGTGTTTTGGTCAATTTATTTCCAAACACCAATAAACCTATTCAAATAATTGAATTGGGAATTGTGGGCATCATGCAAATAATAACCCCTTTAATTTCCAATTGTCATACACATTTCCAAATAATGTTATTAAGTCATTCTGGAAATGTTTTTATTCAAAGCAACACACAGCTATTAGTCTATGGCCCAATCCCATTTCTACCCCTTACCCCTTCCCCTTCCCCCTCCCCCTTGTTCTGAAGGGGTAAGGGGAAGAGGGAAGGGGTAAGGGGTAGAAAATCCCATTTCTATCCCTTACGCCTTCCCCTTACCCCTTCAAAACAAGGGGGGGTGAGGGGTATAAATGGGATTGGGCCTAAATGTTGTTAAAGAGAAGGCCAGGGTTTGGATCTCAAGTTTTCACGGCCTACCTGTAGGCCTCTTACTCTGGGAGGTCTACAGGTAGGCTGTGGACACAAGCGGATCAAACCCTGTACCATAGCCACCACATCCCTGTACACATACATACACCCTATACATTAAATTGCCATATGTGTCGAATAGCAGTCAGCAACTGAATCACTAACTTATGGTGGGCTAGCATTTCTAGCTCACTTCCTGTGTAATCACATCCCAATGTATATATTTTTGTGCTGCAGGGGACTCTTAATGTGTAGATCCCTAATGCTTGGCAGCGTTCAGGAATGTAACATGTGGACAAACGGAGCTATAAGATCGTCGGCTGGAGCCATGTGTTGAGGGGGATGGTAACATCTGGTTCTTTGGCTCATTGAGCGAGCAGATGGGACAGAAGAACAGATAAGGTGGAGGGGGGAACGGAGAGGAGAAAGTTCAAGTTCAAGGCTTTTGTTGTCAGATGAGTAGTACCAAGTCAGTAGTACCAAGTAGTACCAAGACTGGGGAAAACTACCTATTTAGGGTGTAATATAGAAAGACTAAATAGGTAAAATATAAGTAAAATATGATCTAAAGATGAATATTCTAGAAAGCAATTATGTTACTTGGTTATAATGTAACTAAAATAATCGAAATCCAATTATACACCAAATCCAAAATCCAATTATGGGTAGATCCAGTTGTGTGCAAAAGTCAGAGATAAACAAAATTTATGTGGTAGAATATATGTTATTAAATTATAAAGGATAATAAGGTTCTAAAGTGACATGTGATGTAAAAATCGCTGAGTGTTGCAAGCCTGTTGGCTCAAAGAGAGATCTTCAGCCACATTCTTTTAGCAGGCGTGAGAAAACCTGAACCACAGGAACGCAGGCACCTTGCATTTCTATTTTTCTCTATTTCACAGTTAAACAATTATGATCCAAACAGATATATTTAACATATGTCCTTCTTTATAATAACTAACAACGCTTAGTGGACAGATTAGAGACAATGAGAGGAGAGCATTATGTTCTATATGTATGCGTGTGTGTGTGTGTGTGTGTGTGTGTGTGTGTGTGTGTGTGTGTGTGTGTGTGTGTGTGTGTGTGTGTGTGTGTGTGTGTGTGTGTGTGTGTGTGTGTGTTGTGTGTGTGTGTGTGTGCGTGTGTATACATATATATGTGTCCAAACTGTCCTGACCTCTTTGAAGTTCTCTGAAAGAGGACACTGGGATGTGTGCCGCAGGACACAGCGTGTTCAAGGAGTTGCGATAACCCAACGTCCACATCCAGCCTACTTCTAGGAAGATTCGGACGTGTTCGAAGAGTTGCTGGGAGCGCTGCCAAGTTAAATTTTGCAGAAAAACAAACAAGCCACTCACCATCATAAGACAAGGGCAAGAGTTTTAGTTTTATAATATCGTTACTACTTAATTATTGATTTGCAGATGTGGGCCACTGCAAGAAAAGTTACATGAAATATTTTTCAAGAGTTGCAGTTTACTCTGGATAAAATAAAGATATAAAGTGGAAAATGTAATGTCTTTCTCCATGGGATCCATGGAGGTCCTGGGTGGACAACAAGCCAGCTACTGTGTCCCGCTACCACACACACACACACACACACACACACACAACACACACACACACACCACCACCACACACACACACACACACACACACACACACACACACACACACACACACACACAAACACCGCCTCTAGTGACCTTAAGGGTAGTGTGTGTGTGTGTGTGGGTGTGGAAGTCGGATGAACCTTGTGAACTTTAAACACAGTGAACCCTGCCTCTCAGTACAACCCTGGGAATGTACACACACACTCACACACACACACACACACACACACACACACACACACACACACACACACACACACACACACACACACACACACACACACACACACACACACACACACACACACACACACACACACACACACACACACACACACACACACAGCCTTTGCTCTTTGCCCTATAACTTACTGTTCCTACTCTTATGTTGTGTGTGTGTGTGCATGTGCGTTGTTGTTTGTGTGTTTTTATTTGCGTGTGTACGTGTGTCTTTGTGAAAAAACAAATCAGTGTGTCATTGTATTGTGTCTGGCGTCTTCTCCTAAGCCAAGGGCCGACGGGTTAGCCACAGGATGTGTAAGAGAGACAGTCGTACATACAGACAGACACTGTGCTGTATTTCTCTGTGACAGTCAACCTGGCTGACATCTCAAATTCAACATCCGACCCCACTGACGCCCCAAACATCTCCAGACACATTGGATGATTCCACTGTATAGGTATTATCCCTTAAGCCATTCGAGGGCTCTACAGAGTACACCGATGGCGTCAACAAAGCATTTTCAGAGAGGGTTCATCGCTCGGTCACACACAGGTGTCACTCATACTGCAAACCATTTGTCTGCTCTCTCTTGGTACCAGGCTACAGGCAGCGGACTAAACGGATTGAACACAAGGACCGTGGACCATGTGGACTGCTGCGTTGGTCCTGCGATGACATCTCTGTGACAAGGGTGTGTTGAAATGTGAATGCATCATCTAACCCGACCACCGTGATTACATCATGAGGTGAGCTCGCCGTGTCCAAAATGCACAACAAAAGAGGCAAAGTCCTCCGTAAATCGAACAGATGTGTTTGCCGATGGTCCGTGACGATACCATACATGAACAGAGGTGTATTGTTGTATTGTAAGATGTCTTTGAACACACACACAGACACACACAAAGTTAATGCGCAGTTGATTAGCTCAACAATCTGAAAATTATGTTGACAAATAGCGTCTTTTTATCCTGCAGACATGACATTTGACACCCTTAACACACCAGCACACGCACACACACACACACACACACACACACACACACACACACACACACACACACACACACACACACACACACACACACACACACACACACACACACACACACACACACAAAACTTCGCTATTACAAAACCATTGAAACTCCATGTGTGTATGTGGGTGCATGCACATTCACACATGTGAGTGATACCCTTTGCGAGGGCACATGTACCCTCAGTTCCACTTGATGACCTTTCACCCAGTGTGAGGGGCAGTTGGGGGCTCCGCCATTGGTCGAGGAGATGGTTGAAGTGTTGAGGATTGTTGGAGATACCTGCTGACCGGTTGGAGGCCGGGACATTCACTGTCCATACACACTAGTCATCATATTAATCAGAGCAAGGCCTGTGGACATACTTTTATATTCTTTTGAGGACTGAAAGGGGGACCCCCTGGGAGCTTGTTGTGACCCACCTATGCTCCATGACCCACAGTTGGAAAAGCATTGGCCTAGTGGATGTCGCTGTCAGTAAGCACGGTAACAGTAACCAGGGCCCTGCTGGGGACCCCCAGCTGGGCTAGGACCTACCGGACACCCTGGAGGAACCAGATCCCTCTGCTGCTTCGGCACAACCTCAACAAGGGGCCTGATTGGTTGAAATAGGTGTCAAACTATGTCATAACTCCTTTCAGCCAATCAGAAGTCGGAGCCGGTGTGGTTGCTTTCTAAGGTGTTGAAGCCTACATTTAGTGCAAGCAAAGCCGTGGACCTTTAGATCAATGGTAGACGTTTATAAGTTTTGTAAGTAATCAGGACTCCCCAAAACTGAGATGTAGTTAAAATAGGATCAAAATATGACAAGGAAATGAGAGTGAGAGAGAGAGAGAGAGAGAGAGAGAGAGAGAGAGAGAGAGAGAGAGAGAGAGAGAGAGAGAGAGAGAGAGAGAGAGAGAGAGAGAGAGAGAGAGAGAGAGAGAGAGAGAGAGAGAGAGAGAGAGAGAGAGAGAGAGAGAGAGAGAGAGAGAGAGAGAGAGAGAGAGAGAGAGAGAGAGAGAGGGAGAGAGCGAGAGATAAAAGAACGGATTCAACCAGCCATCAGATCCAGTGTCAAGCCTCTGTTTGAACACAAAGAGATTTGAAACTGTCCGCTACTTTAGCCATGAGAGGGAGAAAGACAGAGGTAGAGATGGGGGTGATGTATGAGTGGTATGAATGACTTGTAGAATAGTAAAAAGGAAGACAGAGCAGAGAGAGGGACATTTTTATATTTGGTATGTCGTCAATACTTTAAAATGTTGACCTTTAAACTTGACCTGTGTTGCTTATACTTTTGTACTTCACAAAACATAATAGAAGGCATACTATTATTATATTTTGTATTTCCTTCTTCCATATTTGTCAGAACATTTGATGTGCTCAGTCATTTCAGGCATTTTAACACGTAGCTGTCACATAGTCAAACAAACATTTGCATTATTCAAGCAAATCACATACTTAAAATAAAATGTATAAAACCCACCATAATGATTCCAAAATCTACCTAGCCGAAGCAGAAAGTACAGTATTCTCCTTTCTTCTGATATACTTAACTTTACTAAATTCCCATTCATTTTATTGTAAGGCAAGAAGCAGATTTTAAAACCCTGGAATAAAAAAAAAAGCCAAAAGAGAGGGGTGAAGATGATGAGAGCATCTGGATCAGGGGATAGCATTAGCCACAGAACAAAACAGATTTAGAATTTAAAAAACCCTGCCTATAAATTGTATATATATCCAAAAAATAACCATCTGGAATGTCAATAAACAATATAAAAGACAGCTAAACATGATAGAGGGAGAGAGGAAGGGAGAGAGAGAGATAGAGAGAGAGAGAGAGAGAGAGAGAGAGAGAGAGAGAGAGAGAGAGAGAGAGAGAGAGAGAGAGAGAGAGAGAGAGAGAGAGAGAGAGAGAGAGAGAGAGAGAGAGAGAGAGAGAGAGAGAGAGAGAGAGAGAGGCAGAACATGGCATTAACAGAGGTTGTGGGAATAATGGACGGATAGAG
>OLKM01000235.1:239854-274854 GCA_900291075.1 Melanogrammus aeglefinus
CCCACTTGTTCTAATCCTCTCTCTATCCCTCCTCTCTCTCTCTCTCTCTCTCTCTCTCTCTCTCTCTCTCTCTCTCTCCATCGTACAGACACACACTCTCCCACCTCTCTCTATCTCTGGCTGTCTCACTCTCCCACCATCTCGTTCTCTCTCTCTCGCGCTCGCTCTGAGCTTCCTATAAATTATGCATCCCATAGGAGCATAAAAACCCACCTCTCTCTCCCCCTGCTCTCTCTCTCTCTTTCCTCCCCCTCTCAGTATCCATCTCCTTTCATGCTGTGGCTTCATAACCGATTTCAGCCAAGCGCTGCCGGGAGTTTTTCTTTCTCACTTCTCGTCGTGTCAATCCTTAGCATTCGCACATTTGAACACAAAAAAAAAACCAACCATGTTTGATACGTTCAGATGCTGCCCGTTCTGACAGCCATAGTCACTTGGAAGGCCATTGCCATGGAGCACCAGCAGTCTGAAATGAACACCCCCCCACCCCCAACAATGACATCATCCAACGGGAGGTCACCAGCAACCCAAGCGGGAGGGGCCTAAAGGCTTAGTTATGGTTCCACGTTGATGCAACGCAAGGGGGTTAACGGACCCATTGCCTCGTTGCGTCCAACGCAAAGGGTCTGACGTGCGCCTCCAAAAAAATGTAAACCTTGCGTCGAGGCAACACAGCAGCAAGGACTGTGATTGGTCCGCTCGCTAAAAACAGATGCAGAACCCAAAAAGGGTTCACGACTGCGTCAACACTGTGTGCATGGCACGTACCGCTCCTCGGGATGAGAAGTATTAGCGCTGGACACAGCAAGAACCTAGAGCAGCACGACAGGTTGTGTTAGTGGAGGTTCTCACCTGAACACCAGTTGGCATGCATTGTCCAGAGAGAGCCAGTCTGCTAAGGGCCCCCTTTTGACTCCAGTCATGTCTGCATGGGGTCTTGGGCGTACCGGGCCTTCAGCAGTACAGGTTAGGACCCCTTGGGGCTAGTGCCACATTAGAGGTGTAGGGTCCACCCATCAGGGCAATGACCTGTGATCATTATGGTCATCCAACATGGACCACAAGCCATAAACATCTGAAGACTTTTAAGGAGACTGAAAGGTAAGGCCTTAGATGTTCAAAGTTCTTCCAAACAAAGTGACCACCATTTATGATACTTCAGAGCCAACTTCCTGTCATGTGATATATTTGTCCCAGTGGATTCATATTTGATTTGTTAGGCTACTGTTTAACACACACTGGGTGTGGTCAACAGTTTAATGACATAAACACATTTGACAATATTATTTAACCATTTTTTATTAATAGATATCCAGATGTCCATCTCTTGTAATGTCAAATTCAACAATATTCAACAAAAATCTCAAAAAGGACGATTGCACTGTTAATTATTTGGACATTCCTCAATAGAGGGAGTTTACGAGGTGGTGGGGAGGGGGGGGACCCAATGTTTAGCGGGGAGCTTCCCATTGGACGGAGGCCTCCTTCAGCGCGCCCAGCACCCTGAGGGCCGACTCCACGCAGCCGTCCAGGTTGGAGTGGGTGAAGCCGTCTCCGCCGCACACCAGCAGGGGCTCGGCCAGGAGGGTCATGTGACCCGGGCATCCTGGGACCGCCGTGAGGACCTGGGGGAGGGGGCGGGCACGGACAGACGCTCAGACGTTAAAGTTGTTTGCGTCCGTGCATCCATACTTATCCATGGCTATATCACACATCTACAGTTCACAAAGGTAGTAGACCTCGGCTGTCGGTTTTTGTGTGTGCGGTGTGTTTGTGTATTTCCTGCCATTTCGGCCAAGCAGGCCTACCCTGAATTGTAAGGCCCAATCCCATTTCTACCCCTTAGGGGTAGGGGTAAGGGGAAGGGATAAGGGGTAGAAATGGGATTGGGCCTTAGTCTCAGAACAGTACTGCCGTCCATCCCTGCTGTCATATTGAATGTATTGATATTCAACAGAGTATAATAAACATGTGAAAGGGGGGGTCCCGTGAAGCTCAAATGGAGCGTGGCGTTCATGCTACCAGGGTCTCGGGGTTTTACTTTGTTTGGCCCGGGTGGCGCCCGTCATTAAATATATGCTGCACTCATGGTGTTGTACAGTAGGATCAGGTAGGGGGCAGCTGAACAGAGAATAAGAGGGGGGAAGGTGAGCTGGGGCTGGAGTCTGTATACTATAGACGGCGGTCGCCTTTAACTTTGAAAAGACATGGTCCACAAATGACTTGATGTGTATTTAGATCTGAAGAATACCATCTTATTAAACTCACTATTGTTGCACTTTGTGTCTCCCCTTCTCTCTTTTCCTCTCTCTCAAATTTTGGATTTTCTTTCACAAGAACTTATTTTCCTTCATGACTGCAGCAACGCAGGAAGACGGCCGCCCTTTCTGCCTGGCCATAGATGCTCCTTTTTACTGGTCACAGAGATATGGTAATGTTGAGAGTGATGGGGATGTGGTAAATATTGAGTCTGTATTCTCCTGTTGACATGGGAAACGGGGATCAGTGTCTGTGCAGAGTCTCTATAGGCTGGATTTAAAAAGTACAAGATTAACCAATGAGTCAGTAAACCACAGACACACACACACACACACACACACACACACACACACACACACACACACACACACACACACACACACACACACACACACACACACACACACACACACACACACACACAGGGGTCAGGGGTGATGGAACATCTGTGTAGGAGGCTGTGGCCACAGGCCAGGACCATGTGTGACGGTGTGTATGTGCGTGTGTATCTACAATGAGTGTGCGTTTTTTGTGCATCTTTGTGTATTTGCATGTGTGCAATCATGTGTTTGGGTATTTGTATGCTTGTGCAAATGCTGTATTTGTGTGTATTTGTGTGTGTGTACATGTGATGTGCCAAACTATGTGGGTGTGCTTAAACTGAGCAGGAGAGAGGGAGAGAGAGAGAGCTAAACAGGGAGAAACGGACAGAGAGAGGCAGGGAGAGATACGTCCAGAGGGACAGAGATTGATTAAGTACCCATATTTATTTATGACTAGTCAAAACTATTTTAGTTCTGCAAAAAAAAAGTAATTAGTAAGCACCACTAATGAATATGAACACTGTAAATATTTGTGGATAGAAATTAATAACTGCCCTCTTGGCCAGATCTTTCTTGACTAAAACGGTTTAAATAAATGTTCATAACATCAGATCACAACATTGCAGCAATATAACAAGCAGCAGACTAAATGTAAGGGAGAGAGGGACATCAGTAGGCCTATGTATTGCTTTGTGTGGAAAGAGTAAGCAGCCAGCTAGCCTTGAACCATAATGCAACATTCATATTAACATTCTTTATGTCCAATTCTGATTCTTTCTGCTCAGCGATACGATTTGACTACTAACACTGTGTCTGGTTCAGATTTGCTTCAGCTCAAGGACCAATTTATTTTTTTAAGTTTACCCCAATCAGATTCAAAGACACCACAATGAGTTCTATGTGTGCTTTTCAAATCTATCAAATCTGCGTTCCATGAATAAAAAGTACAAATCGAATTTGGACCACGTCAGCCTGCAATGTGAACGAACGGCTCCATACTGGGGAAAAAAATTCATCCTGAGTTTGTGTACTAAGTGATTCCAAGGATGGAGTCCCCAATACTGAGGTATTCTGTGGACATGGAACGGATAAACAGGAAATACACTTGAAAAGGAAACAAATTGTTGTCATTTTTCCTCTCCTCTTAATACACAACCACTCCTTTCCTTCTCCAGACATTATACAGGTTTAGCACTTGTTGACACACAGACTGCACTCTACCTATCGCATGTGCATGTTTACAAAGGCTTAGAAACATGGCACACACATGTACGTAAACACACACACACACACACACACACACACAACACACACACACACACACACACACACACACACACACACACACACACACACACACACACACACACACACACACACACACACACACACACAAATAGTACAAACACACCGAAAGGATTACATTAGAGGTGGTTATCGAGATGGTCGGTTAAAACCCTTGCTCGAGAGACCCTGGCATTGGGAAAGGGCATTGAGGTGACAAGTCTAACGGCCCCTCTATTTGCCTCCTCTTACTCCAGGGGACTCTTGGACAATCGTGCTCCACTTGAATGAACAGATCATATCTTAGAAGTTGTAATATGGAAATAAACAACAGTTGAATCTATTCAATTTTTCAGATTTAAATTCTAAATTTGGCCTGAATCGTGCTTCCCATTGAATTACATATTAAAGTCTTTATACTTCTTCTTGTGCTTAGCACGGGTTTAAAGTAGAATTTATGGAGTGATGAATCTACATAGCTGCAATTCGGTCTTTTTCCCACATTCTCCAAAACAGGAGACAAATAATTTATTCTTTGACATATCTGTTGATAACCAAAATGTAAACTATAAGATATATATCTATCTATCGTCTCACCATGCTGTCATTATCCTGTACGAGCTCCACCTGACTCACCTGGGAGTACCTCCATTTCTGACACTTGGAGCTGGTTGGCTGAGGCAGACCAGGAACTAGCTTGTGGAGCTCCTCTAAGATGATTGGCTGGACCTCCTCCTTGTCCAGTTCTAGGTGCTGCAGGCCGAACGGAACGCTGGTGTGGACCACCAGAGATGACCCGCAGTCTGGAGACTCTAGACACACACACACATAGAAATGATCGGTATACAATACAAACATTAGAGAAGGATGAGTTTGTATTGTACACCCACATACTAACATGGAGGTATTTGGGCACATACAAAACATCAAAGCACAGTCACGCACACAGGACATCATCCTGAAAGACCTGGTGGTGGAGGACACTGTTACAAAAACATTGTTACTGTAGAGAGGTGGGGGGTGGTGGAGGGGCAGCTGCTTGACAGACAGACAGACAGACCGTCGGAGGTCAGGGCTGCACTCACCCTGGCCACGTTTACGGTCGTCCACGGCGACGTAGCGGATGCAGGGGTTCCCGGGGACGTACCAGGCGGCCCAGGGGACGGGGACGGTGGCGGCCGGTGGGAAGAACAGAGCCAGGGCGTAGCGCGACGAGTAGCTCACCGCCTCCAGCTGCTCCCTCTGGTCCGCAGCGAGCACTGGAGCCCCACCGGAGAAAGGGCGAGAGAGGGGGGTTAAGCCGCCTGGTCGTCGGTTAAGCTGTTCCTCCATCCATCGACGTATTCAACCGTCCACTGAGTGATTCTCAATCCATTCATCCACCCCTCCCGTCCTTTCATCCAGCCATCAATTATTCATTCATCCAGCAAGCCATTGATCCATCATTCAACCATCGAATCGATCAATGTATTTGACAATTAATCCATTCATCGCTTCATCCTCCACCCATCCACCTTGCCCCAGCCTCGACATGAGTATGATGTTATGAATACTGTGGGCCACTGCTGGACACGGACACACGTTAACAGACCATGAGAAATATATCCAACACCAAAGACCCTGCCACAGACCCTCCTGTGTTTATGTGTGTGTGTGTTTGTGTGTGTGCGTGTGCATGTGCGTGCGTACATGTGCGCCGGTTTGTGCTAGCAACCACAAGCTGTGCGCTCCAGCGATGACGTCAGACTGTTATTTTGGGCCCAGAGTCCCACTTTGCTGTTGAAAAGGTTTCAGCCCACACACATCGGGGACATACTAAAAGACGATTGGTTATCGTTGACGTTGCTGGTTTAAGTCATCTCTGCCCCGTGGATCGGTATCGCAGCAGCCATCAGCCATAGATCCTGACCTACTGCCAAGCTGTACCGTAACACGTCGTAGCTTCCAACCTGGGATTCTCTGCTCAGTGTGTGTGCCTCACAGAGCAGTTGTGAACCACCTGTTGAGTTGAGGTCAATCCATGTTGAAGAACATCCAGATTGAACACATGGGGCATTGAGATCTACATCATGTCACTTTGACAGTGTTCTCGAAATCCAAGGAGACGCCCGGTTGTCGCTGTGACACAGAAAATATAATTAACCTTCATTTGAAAACGTCTTTATGTAGAGAGCGGCGATCCAATATGCATGAGGGCATCTCGTGTCGTCCAAAATCAAATACTGTTATATATATATAAAATATATTATAATTTTTATCAGTATACTGTATACTTATATATATATATATATATATATATATATATATATATATATATATATATATATATAATATATATATATATTATTAGGCCATATTATTTGGCTTTACATTATAATGCTTCCTGTTTAGCTTTGACCATATGGAAGCACTAGCTGTGCAGTTTGGCAGTGGACTGCATCTATAGGGAGCTTCACTGCAGGATCTCACACTTTATAGCGAAGGTAAGCCATGGAAACCAAAGGCACATGCACACTCTCTCTCACACGCACACACCATTGCCCCTTGGGATGAAACTGTGCCCCATCCTGTCTGAGGAATCATTTACACAGAGAATGTTATTATTAGAATGTGTGTGTGTGTGTGTGTGTGTGTGTGTGTGTGTGTGTGTGTGTGTGTGTGTGTGTGTGTGTGTGTGTGTGGTGTGTGTGTGTGTGTGTGTGTGTTGTTTCTCTGCCGGGAGGAAATGGGCGCTGTCCCTGTGAGCCAATCAGATTAGCCCAGGGTGACATCATCTTAAACACACACCCGAAGGGCTGACACAAGCTCCGTTTCATGCAGCGCCACGTGAACGCGCACATACACGCGCGTGCACAGACACAACACACACACACACACACACGCGCACAGTCGCACACACACGGTTATTCTCAGAAATGGGTTTTGAATTAGGTCATCCAAAAGCTCTCGCTAAAGAAAAAAAAGGGAAGAAAGAATCCACAAAAAATGGCTTCCAAGAACTTTTTTGTTCATCGTAAATCCATATCAGATGTGAAAAGGAAGTTTACGCTAACCAGGGCAGGGACGCACAATACAATGCTAATCAAGGTTAACGATTAACCTATCAGGGCGAGGTTGGGGGTAGAGGTTCAGACGTGAAATAAGTGAAGTAGCTATCTTGCGATCTTATCTTGTCTGTGGCCGGCGCAGCAGAAGCTTTCAGGGAAAATGTTGCAACACGGATGGAATTATTTCCCCTGCGTGTTTGCAACGCTGCCAGGAAAAGAGGCAGCATAGAGGAGCCCCTTTACTAAGTCGATATCCAAACACGTCCTGAAACTAAGCTTTTTCCTCAGTGTGCCTGTATTTGTTTATATTCAGGTGATTAATCATTTTAGGAACACTTTTGGCAGCTGCGAACGTATGAATACTTGTGGTGTATTCTTTCATTTCGTGTAAGCTGCTTACATTTCGGATAAAAAGAAGACAGTCTGAATTAATTTATTGGCCAGACAGACAGATAAGTCATACAGAGACTTAATGCGTTTAGGAAATCCAGAGAAGCAAAGAAAGGATTGTATTTCTTCACTGCAGCCAGGCTCGGATAACGGCCACTATTGCCCCCAACAGGTAAAATATGGTTACTGCGACTTCAGACAAAGGCGTACTTTGCAGTGACATAATCCACTTGTAGGACACACACACACACACACACACACACACACACACACAACACACACACACACACACACACACACACACACACACACACACACACACACACACACACACACACACACACACACACACACACACACCTGTTTTTGTGTGTGTGTGTATATGTGTCTACCATGCATGCACATTTGAGTGTGTGCATGTGTATATGAGTCTAAGCATACTTTTTTGTTTGTGTGTGTGTGTGTGTGTGTGTGTGTGTGTGTGTGTGTGTGTGTGTGTGTGTGTGTGTGTGTGTGTGTGTGTGTGTGTGTGTGTGTGTGTGTGTGTGTGTGCATGCCTTTGTGTGGGCTACAGAGCCATGGATGTGCGACGCGTACTGTGTTGTGGTCTCTCTTGTCTATTGGTGTTCAAGGTACTCATATTCCTCACCGTTGCCGCTGTCACTGTGACATTGATCACACTGTTGACTTCAGTCAATCACATGTAAGAAAACACACACAACACACACACACACACACACACACACACACACACACACAACCACACACACACACACACACACACACACACACACACACACACACACACACACACACACAAAAATATGCTTTGTGTGCGTGTGCATTTGTCTGTGCATGTGTGCATCTAAGTCTTGTGTTTGCCTCTCATACTTGGTATCGGGTTAAAGGCAGTGTGATGTTCCGTAGCCATGGTAACAGTGCGGGCTAGAATGTAGTCCTAAACCATAATGATTAGGGATGAGAACACATGCTGGTGTCAGTATGCCTTTAAGAGCTCATGCAGACATAGAAACAACACGGTTTCTTTACGTTCACCTCCTCTTAGAAGACAACTTTACAGACTCATATATAGGATGCATCACCATTTTAGATATGGTGACATGCTCCGTGATATGCATCTTTGACATCACAAATAAATAAATAATGTGTATAAATTTATATATACACCAGAATTATCGGTATTAGTCCACAATGTCATGTATTTGGCAGAATTAGAGAGATAGAGATAGATTTTGTATTGATACTGGATTAATCCTGAAGGAAATATAGCCAGCCAGTATGAAACACAATAAAAAGCAATGCACGAAATATAAATAAAAAAACAACTTAACATAAACACAAGATACGAAAAGGATAGTCAAATTTCAAGGTCCTGTATATATGGAACTTGGTAGTGCAGTAGATAAACAAATAATACACTGTGCGGATGGCTCCGGGGACAAAGGATCTCCCGAGTCCGTCGATTGAGCAGCTCTGTGTCGGTAACCTGTCGGCGAACGTCCTCCTCTGCTGCCTGAAGGTGTGGGTGGGTGACGGTTGTTGTCCATGATAGACACTATGACAGACAGCAGTTTGCACAGGGTTTCTCTCTCTGCCACCGTCACCAGAGAGTCCAGCTCCGTGCCGACCACAGGGCAGGCCGGCCAACCTCCCCAGCGTGACCAGCGGCATCGCGTCCCTCTCCTTAACGCCGGCCTCCCTCCCCAGCACACTGCCGCATAGGAAAGAACACTGGCGACCACGGACCGGCCAACATCCGCAGGAGTTTCCTGCAGATGTTAAAAGGGTCCGGCCTCCTCAGAAAATAGAGCCCGCTTAGCCTTTTCCTGTGTAGAGAATCTCCATGTTCTCCGATCAGCCCAGTGTGTCAACCAGCTGCAGCATAAGGTAGCCAGTGGTCCTCTTGACCCCCTCTCAATCAACCCCCTCATTTGGGAATGGCTGTGGGAGTGGCCTGGACCTAAGACAGTCCACCACCATCCCATAGTAGTCCACCGACTGCAGTTGGTTTGACAGGAAACCACACAACACACAAGTCATCCAGCCGGCCCCTAGACTCCCTGACATACTGTGGTCTGCCAGGGAGGTATTGTGTGGGTCCAGTGGGGGTCTTCTCTGGGGTCTGAGGAGGTGGAGGAGGAAGAGGGTCATCCTCTCCTGTTAGTAGTCCAGTGGGGGTCTTCTCTGGGGCCTGAGGGGGTGGAGGGTCATCCTCTCCCGTTAGTAGTCCAGTGAGGGTCTTCTCTGGGGTCTGAGGAGGTGGAGGGTCATCCTCTCCCGTTAGTAGTCCAGTGGGGGTCTTCTCTGGAGTCTGAGGAGGTGGAGGGTCATCCTCTCCCGTTAGTAGTCCAGTGAGGGTCTTCTCTGGGGTCTGAGGAGGTGGAGGGTCATCCTCTCCCGTTAGTAGTCCAGTGGGGGTCTTCTCTGGGGCCTGAGGGGGTGGAGGAACAGCCACTCCAGGGTCATCATTATATGTGATGTTAATGCTGCCGGCCTGAAGCCGTGGGGCACACCGGAGAGCCCCCACTGAGGGCAGATTCAGACCAAATCAGGCATCGCGATGAAAAACCCAGTTCAGCCATTCAGCCATTAAGCCATTCATTTGAATGGGGGGGGGGATTGCGTTTGATCGTATCACATGACGTCACACATACGGGCCATGAAGTGACACTCCCACTTTGCAGCAGCAGCCTGCGCTATACTCCGCCACGACGGATTTGGTGTGTATCCCGCCTAAGGCACGGGGATGAGGCTAGATGTCTTCCAACGTGTGGGGACCCTTGCCAGCAGCCGGCTCAGGATAACGATGTGCTGAAGGGGGTCCCCAAGCTCAGTGCCACAGGCTTTTAATAGTCTTGGGCGCACCTTGTGTGGGTCGGCTGCTTTCTCTGAGCAAAGTCTCCTCAGCTCTCCTCTGATCACCTGCGGTGATGATGTGTTGGCGGGCGGGTGGTACTGCCATGATCTGATGTGCTGATAAGCCAAAGGAGACAGCCTGGGGAGAGTGCCCGAGCAGATATATTGGGAGGGCAGGGGGTGACGGCTGGACAGACAGCAGGTGTTGAAGCTGGTACAGGTAAGGCCCGTCAAGCTGGATATCAAAGAGGTTTAACTCGTTCCTGTTGCACTGCCATTCCTCTGCTAGCGGCCCGCGGCGGCCCTCCTAACGTCCCTGACCCCCCTCTTGATGTTCTTGTCTTGGAAGGCCTTCTACTTCTTCTTCTTATTGTTGAGGAAGTCCTTGACATTGCTGGCTACACAGGGCTTGTTGTGAGCAAAGCAGCGCTCAGTTTTCACAGGAACAACAATGTCCACGCAAAAGTTCAGGTAGTCCATCATGCAGTGTATGATGCTGTCAATGTCCTCTCAGTGTGTGACACTGTCAACAGGGGGCATGGTGTCGTGGGCTGCCTTTGAACCCAAGGCTTGTCTCAATATTAGCTGAACCAGCATTGAAGGACTTCATGCTACATATACCCATAGATTGTGACAGTGCCACTCCTAGTGTTGACACAGACTGGTATGCTAAACCCAAAACACAGTCCCACCACGGAGGGGGATAATACATGTTTTCATGCCCTTGTGGAAGAGAACTTCAATGCACCTAGGTCAGTAAGTTGATTTTTACATTTACATTAACATTTAGAAGACGCTTTTGCCCAAAGTGACTTACATACAAACATTCACACACACGGACGGCGTCAACATGGTTGACGTGTCAACCATGTAAGGCGACAGTCGGGAGCAGTTAGAGTTAGGTGTCTTGCTCAGAGACACCTCGACACACAGCTGGGAGGAGCCAGGGATTGAACTAACAACCTTCTGTTTAAAAGTAAACTCGCTCTACCACCTGAACTACTGCAACCAAGGACGGAAAATGGACGGAAAACGTATGTCAGACTACCTCAGTAGTTGGCTAATTGGGATAGTGGTTTGGGGTGGCCGAGTGGATTAGTGTCTGTGTGTTCTTGTGACTTACGATCTGACAGGTCACCCTGCAGCTGGAGTATCTGAGGCACAGGCATCGTTAAGACCACGGCGTCAAACTTCTCCGGCTCGCCACCCTTCCTATGCACCTCCCATGATGCACCTCTTCGGAAGAGACTGGTCACATGATGGTCGAAGTGCAACTGGGCTCCTTCTCGGTAAGAGGAATGGAGGGAGGGAGAGAAGACAGAGAAAGGATGAGATAATAGGAAGAGATATAAATACACAGCAAGAAAGGATATATTTTGGATAGATAGATAGATAGATAGATAGATAGATAGATAGATAGATAGATAGATAGATAGATAGATAGATAGATAGATAGATAGATAGATAGATAGATAGAGAAGAGAGAGTGTGAGAAGTACGAACAAATAAAGAGAGATTTTTGAGGAGAAGATGGAGATGTATTGAAAAAATTAAGGAAGGACAAAATTTAAATGTTCATAAGTGAATAAGGAAAAATAGCTGTAATATGGACAGGCTAAAAAAAACATCATTGTGTGACGGACCAGTAGAAGTCAGCCGGTCAGACTGATTGATTGATCACCTGACTCTTTGAGGAAGTGCTTGGCGATGGAGGACATGCCCGCTGGAGTGACGTAGTTCTTGGTGCCATCCACGTCCCGAAGGCCTTCTACGGTAGCTTTCAGGGGTTTCAGTATTCCATGAGCTAGAAGCTCTGCATAGATGCTAAGTGAGGGAAATGCCAATGTTAAGCCCAAACACTTACCCAAACCAAAGCATGACAAGCAATGATCATCTAATTTAGTCATTTGATGACTACTTCATCGATTTAGTAGCGATTTAGAAGCGATTTACAGTAAATTGAGATCAATGTCAAAGGAGCAGATAGGGGTTGATTGGGTTTTGAATCCTGAACCTTTCGATCTAGGGTTCAATCTAGACTTTAAGACCCATTGTACCAGATAAACACAAAAGTGACAGCCAAAACAATGTAAATCCATGAAGAAAACATTCATGGAAGCGATGAAACACCAAAGACAGACAGACCCCGACAAAGACAGCTACCTGTGATGTGCTTGAGCGTAGTACTGTGTAGCACTGATATACTGTGCTCCCAGATCTGCTAAACTAGATGTGCCGTCTGGATTTCTACTGGTCGACATCCTTCCTCCTAAATGGAAGAAGTTGAGGAACAAACTGACATTGCCATTGTCTTCATCACATGTATGTATGCACACTATAATACACATACGTGTAAATTGAAATTAAATTGACTGTTAGTAATGCAAAGCTATATAGTATATTCAGCTTTGCGTTAACAATATTTTTGTATACTGGCCAAACTGGAATTCCTGGCTATCCACATTGTTGTTCATAAAGCCTAAAGTCTACTTGTATTTTGTAAATATGCCAAATCTAACACAATCCTCAGAAGTTCTGCCGAAGTATTCAATGGCAATATTCAATTTTAAATCGTCTAAACTTACCCGTGCCCCTTGACTTGTCCCACACTACTATTTGTACTTTGTTTTGCATTTCTCTCCTCAAAAGACAGGCGCATAAACTACCAGTTACCCCCGCGCCCACTATCAATACCCTGGACATGTTGACGTAAAGAAGACGACTACCAGACTTCCACAATTCAACTTGTTACATGAATATCCTTGCAGAATGTCAGCTTGCTGCCTTCAGTCTAAAAAATACGTGTTGGCCAACCAATAATATTCCCGGGGTTGATTTCTGATCCATGTGAGGCGGCACGTAACTATACACTTTTAAACAAGTTATAAACAAATAGAAATGTACAACATTGGCAATCACTGTTGGTGTAGTGCACATTTGTACATGTGTATTTAATACATTTGATTTGAAGTCGAATCGAGGTTGGATAAAGTTATTGTCGCATCTTAAATAGTTACATAAATAACAACAATGTAGCAACGTGATAATAAGCACAATTTTGACCAATCAGTGAGCGGGACCAAGAGGGCGATGTGACGTCCCAGGAGCTCTCGTGACTCCTTCTACTCCGCCTCTTTCTTCGTCCATGGTCTCCTTTTGATTCTGCATGACAGAAATCAGTCTCATCTGGGTAAGTAGACGTATTGGTCATAAAATACTTTGTTCTTCCAGAGTCTAGGCATGTAAGATAAATGTATTTGAGTGTACTTTGAGATTAGGACGTCATGTTTATGTTTCTCTGTGTTTGGTTTAAAATCACCAAAGAAGAGTCAGTGTTTTGATCATGGGTACAGGATGTCCTGCAAAACGTGCAAACTATCTACTAAACAGCCGAAAGCAGTTTTTAAAAAGTTGCTTGTTTATTATAAAAGGTTTGATATGTGAATATCGAAGATGCATCTTTAAAACATGACGACCATATTTGAATAATTCAAAGTTAACGAGCGGGACGAGCAGAACTTGATCCAGTAAACATGTACAGGAAAATGCGGTTAATGAGTTTACTTTTGGTTTATATTCTCTCAAACATACTCGTCTCTCTTCGTCTATACATACGCAGACTAATTATTGGGAAGAAATCATGTTAATCACCAAATGCAATTAAGACCATAGACATACTTCAGCTCTGCATAAGGTCGGATTTTTTTTAGAAAGGTACACAAACGATTCCGCAGACAACTGTGATAGACTCAATTATATTTTCAACAGAGAGGTGGATGTTTAACCTTTGCTTATCAAATGTAAACAGTTCTTTGAGGGCTCAGAAGTTTCTAATCTCTCCTGTGGTCCAACATATTAGGGTGAAGTCCTTTCTGTGAATTTCTATTTCCAAGCACCGAAGAACGAGACATTGACCAAAGTGGTCTCTGATAGCTATATTGTAATATAATACAATGGTCATGCCTTCTGAAAAAAAAACCACAACACACTTCTGAATTAATCTCTGGCCTTTTTGAATGTCTTTGTTTGTGTGGCCGAGAGTGACAGAACGTGTGGGAGCGAGAGTGAGAGAGCAATACAACTTAGAACGTTACAGACATAGAGTGAGAGTCATAGAGATTGATAATAAAGTATATTTTCATACATCTTCAGATGTGAGGATGCTGTCGGTTGCACTGTTGGTGTTGGCCCTCTGTGGCATGGCCCTTAGTGATCCAGTTTACAGAGCAGGGCCCCCCAGATGGGACCCTTACCATGGACAAGCCGTATTCCAGGGAAAGAAGCACGCACGCCTTCTGAAGCAAGGAGCTGGCCTCGACCCGGAGGTTGACATGAACATTGTGAGTTGAACGATCACACACACCCACACACAAAGAAGATGCAAACCAACATGACACACAAACACACACGCACACGCACACATGAAACGCAAACCAACCTAACACACGCGCACACCAACATACACACACCGAAACACACTCACACGAACAAACAAAAAAAAATGGACACACACAAACACTGTATTGAAGACTATGTTGTTGAGTGACTTTTTCATAAATGTTTTATTCGATCAGGTCGTAAATGTCTTATTACAATGCAACCGTGACCTGCAGTTTTCCAGTTTCAAGTTACAATTTTATTTTATTTATTAAGCAGGTTAAAAGACCAACCAGGTTGGTCCCAAAGTGCTGTACAGATTATTTTACAGTGCAAATGCACACACAGACAATATGCAGACAAAGAGACACAGGAAAACAGGAAATAGGTAATGAAGTACATAAACAAATAATCAAAACAATAAAATAGGAATATAACTGCGTATGTGATTACTGAAAACAATAAAACAGGTAATGAAAACATGAGGTGTGAACTAGTTGGTCCTCTGGATCATTTAAGGCTATCCAATCAAACAGGGAGTCAGGCGTAAACACCCAGCATTACGCTTCTATTCTATCAAAATACGTTTCATTCGAATAAGAAATTAAAATGTAATGTTTGTCAAAACAGTTCTGAGCAAACATTTTTCATGAAAAAATACTTGAGTGGCTGGTATTGTGGAGTCATATTTTAATCCGATTATATGTGAACAAAACTGGAAAAAAACATAGGGTGATTTGACCTGAGTGTGATGCTAGGGGGCTGAATATGATCAGGCCTCAGCGCCCCTTATCTATCATGACGAATGCTGAGAGAGATCTTTCATGATGGATTAGCAACACAACTGAGAACTGTTGGGTGGTGGCTATCATGAGATTTATAACCTTTGACGCACTTCATAGATAATATTTAGAATGAGTGATCTTTTTGATCTATCATTTAAATCAAGATGGCTTACTTTACGTAACCATGAGCTGTTTGTTTGTTTGATGCTTCAGTTGGTGATAATTAGCCAATTATAAGTTTGATGTAAAAAAAAACATTCTGGGTAACAGATCAACACCTTGTGATGTACATCGAAACAATAATCGGGGAAGCCTGGACACTGAGGATGTGAGATTTTCTCCTTGTTCCTTAATTTCTAAGCCAAACCGGAAGAGCACAGTACAGTAGGCTAGTAAAGTCAAATAGGTATTGTGTAGGATTCGGACAGTTTGAATTTGTAACGATAAACAAATATTAAATGAGGCCAGAAAGGAACATTCAATATTTGGTGGTAGCCTTTAACTCTATGGGCTGACGGTGATGTTGGACACATTGCTTTTCTCGCTGGCCTCCTCCCCCAGGTGAGGCTGTGGACGTTAGCAAACCAACCTAGTGCCTTTCTACCTGGGAGTCAAACACCCGATACTAAACTATATGGGGCTCCAAGATAAGTCTTGTCTTTATTACGACATTCCGCACCACCATCACTGTATCTAGCATCTTCTGATTCCTCATCTAAAGTAATTTCTACCCACGAGTCATCACCTATGACCTTGGCAGTAATAGTAGAAACCTTTATTGGTATTAACTCACCTAGGAGTATAGCAAATCACTATCGTCCTTCCTCAGAAGAGTTTTTGGCACCACAGTGTCACAAGGAAGTGTGATATCATAGACTTCTGATCGGGGTGTGTGTGTGAGAGTGTATTTCTTTTCCCTGTTTGTTGAACCTTAGCCCAAATACGACTCAATATGACTCAAGTCTCACGTTCAGATAAGAGTTGCCAACTCAAGCCAATAAAAAATGTCCTACAATCATCAAGAAGACCGTGATCAGATTACATCAGAGTTAATTGATTCAGGCTTTATGACTGTACAGGCAACATGTGATGTAGGAATGAGCTCATCTTAAAATACATTCCACCTGGAAAGGTTTTTTACCTGGAAGAGGATTTTGAGTGTAAACCACATTTTTGTTGTTGAAAATATCTGGGATGTTATACGATTTAACAGGAAATGGAATTTGCCAGATTAGGATCCTTCAGTTTCCAACATCTTTAACGCAAACATACCGGGATGGAGAAGCCAAGAAGAGGTGTTGACCGAAGCTGCAGAGAGCAAAGAAACTTAGACGTGCTAATGTCTCACCAGGTCAAGAAAGCATCAACAGAACCAAGAGTTATAGTGAAATAAAGATGGGATCAATAATCTATCATCCCAATTTGTAATTTGGACCACTGGGAAAATGTAGCCATGGAATTTATCTCATCATGAGAAACTATTAACAATTGGGGTGTGTGTGTGTGTGTGTGTGTGTGTGTGTGTGTGTGTGTGTGTGTGTGTGTGTGTGTGTGTGTGTGTGTGTGTGTGTGTGTGTGTGTGTGTGTGTGTGTGTGTGTGTGTGCATATGCGTGTTGTGTGTGTGCATATGTGTGTGTGTGTGTGTGTGTGTGTGTGTGTGTGTGTGTGTGTGGTTCTGTGCTCCAGTCTGAAATCATCCGTCGCTGGGACTACCCAGTGGAGGAGCACGACGTGGTGACGAAGGACGGCTACATCCTGTCCGTCAACAGGATCCCCCACGGCCTGCATCAGAAGGCCTCAGGTGGGTAGTACACACACCACCCTGGGACGGCCCGTCTCTAATACATCTCGAGACATTCTGGAAGGACGTAGGGCTAGAACGGGCGTTTGTTAACATCTCTCTCAAAACCCTCCAGGAGCCTTGGAGATTAAATGTGTAAACAAAAAAATTATTAAAGAGGTTTTTATGATTTAAAAAGGGACGTTCCTTTTTTGAACGGCAATCAATGGAATACAATTTGATTTAATGAATTCTGTGTACGGCTTACTTGTGTACGGCTTACTTGAGTGATAAATGTATTTGTGACGGATCATATTTGCATCACATTTAAAATGATTCAGTCAATTTTAGGCACAGCAATTAAAATGCACACAACCTATAAAGAGGTCTGACAGTATTTGTAGACTATCACGGGAATGGCAGCAAATGTGCGAAGCAGAAGAAAGGCTGGGGTTAGTTGGGTGATATTTGAGAAGCAAAGAGAAGGAGGTAGTGAAAGTAGGATTCAGCATGAATCTTTAAACTGGAACAGAGAGTAAGAGTCCTTGAGGTGGAAAAAAATACCCCAATGCTGTCATGAGATACCAAGATATCCAGGTTCAACTTTCAATGCTCTCTCGTCTCTATATATCTTCACCATGTCTCTTTCTCTCCATTACTCTTTCTTTCTCTGTCTCTATCTGTATCTCTCTATCTCTTTCTGTCTCACTCTCTCTAACTTTATTTCTCGCTGTCTGTCTCTATTACCAAAGCAGTTTAAATTTTGAACAAGGGAAAGATTATGGTACTGAAAAAATGTGATATACCAAGTAAAATATCAATTATCAGTACAAGCATAGTACAAATAAATTAGGTAATAGTGAGTGAGTGAATCTCTCCCTCGTCTCTCTGTCTGTCTCTGTCGCTTTCTCTCTCTGTCTTTCTGTCTTTGTCTTTCCATCTCTATGTCTAAAAGTCCTGTGGAAGGAGTATCGAGGCGTCGATGTAAACAGGCTTCAGTATCTTTTACTGAACAAGATGAGGACAACAACAGTGATTGTTTTTGTTTGAATTATTTAGGTTGGACTGATTCAAATGCAGTGAACAGGTGACCTCACCAAACCCCCTGGCTGGTTGTCATGGAGACAGGGAGATGTATTCATTCCCTCATGGGACTATTCGTATTCATGTTATACTTATTATAACTTGTCACAAACTTCGTATAATTTTATATGAAATTAAATTGAACAAGATACAAGGTATTTATAGGTATGGCAGAAATGACTTCAGGGGGTTTCATGCAGTAACTTCATCAACTGAAATTTCTGGGAACTTTGTGGTGCCATTTTTTTCCTTTAGATTTACATTTTAGTTGGAAGCAGCTGAACTCTGTGTGAACCGCCGAAACTGGCACACTGTCGACATAGCCAGGCTTTGGTTAATAAATATCATAAATTACTGAATGAACATCAAATAATGCTCCCCTCACCTCTCACACACACATATATATACTCACACACACGTCACTCACACACGCACACACGCAATCACCCCCATACACACACATACACACACACACACACACACACACCCTCTGGGGTTTTTTCCCTCCCCCTTCACTCTCTTCTACTTTTGTATTCTCTCTCTTCTCTCTCCTCTCCCTTGGTTTCATGTTAGCTCTCAGAACACACAGAACTCAACTAATTAATTCCACTGCACTCTCCATGAACCTGAATCGGTGGAGTTTTTTTTGTCATCCATTCTAATTCCTATTTACGCTGATGCGTACCATTAGGAGGTCATGTGACCAGGTGCTCTGGTTTAAAGCAGCTCTGTGATAGGCTGTTTGGAACGGGGAAGGCGGGACCATTAGGGTTGGAATTGAAGTAGCAAGCCTGGGCTGCGATTGTGCGCGCACACACACACACACACACACACACACACACACACACACACACACACACACACACACACACACACACAACACACACACACACACACACACACACACACACACACACACACACACACACACACACTAAACTTTTGTTTAATGCAGATACATACACACAGCTGGTCAGCAGGGTCGTGCATTTATGATTGAGTTCATTTGTAAAGTTTTTTTTCAAGATTGAAAAAACCTTTTATGGGTAAGCTTTTATTTTGAATGTTTTTAATTGATTAATATATTACATATATATTCGCCTTATATAAATGTAATCCTATGTGAACTATATTATATGAGGTTTGTAATGGCCTATATATACACACACATATATACACATATAAATGTGCATTTATACACACACAGACATAACCCATTACAAACCTAAATATCAAAATGAAGTTTCACATAAGATTATATTTTTTTGGTATGTAGGCCTATGCAGGTTTTTTTATTCCACAGTCATTCATCCATTGCATTGACATAGTATTGTCAAAAGCTATAATTTCTTCCGCTGATGTTTCTTAATCGCTCACCTGCCCACCTGTCAGTTCTAAATCCTATCAGTTATATTTACACATTTGAATCCCCTAAATATTTCCTAAAAGAAGAGGGGTAGAGATAGGTATATTCTTAACCCATTTCGTATTCGTAATAATACATGTTGCATGGTTCTCGATGTAACCTCCGATATCACAGACAAGCCTGTGTTCTTCTTACCTCAAAACAAAAAGATGCAAGGGAAGAGTTTGATGATTGGACTCCACTGCCACCTGCTGGACAGTGAGGAAATCGGCATATTGCGCTGTTGCAAGGGTCTGAGACTTCTGAGTTGGTACTGTTATGCACATAAATATGGTATAACAGTATTAATCATACCTCCTAATCTCCTAAAACATTCGTTTTTTCTTAACCCGCTGTCCATTACTAGTAATCTACTAACTCACTAACAACAACCAAAGAACAGATTCCCAGTTTCTGATCTACTCTTTTATAGCTCTACTTTTATCTCTATCTCGTCCAAAGTGATTCACAGTCATTCATTTGTATTAATGAGAAGGAAGAGGTCTTTGGGCATCTTTATCTAAGATGGTTAGGCTAGAGGTTAGCTTGTACACAACTAGGGGCCACATCTCTCGTTTTGTGTTACCACGTCAACGTCAATCTACCATGTCAACATCGTACCCTAACCCTAACCCCTTGTGGCGATCGGAGCCAGCTAAAGCCTGGACCTACCCTCGCGACCTCTCTTTGAGAGGTCGCGAGGGTAGGTCCAGGCTTTCGCGAGGGTAGGTCCAGGCTTTCGCGAGGGTAGGTCCAGGCTTTCGCGAGGGTAGGTCCAGGCTTTCGCGAGGGTAGGTCCAGGCTTTCGATGGCCTTTGTAAAGGTTGGATAGTGGGGGAACAGCTCCTCCAGGGGAACCAGTTCAGTCCAGTTACTGGTGTCCTCCGTGGTGCTCCCCCAGGTCCCAGGCCCGCAGTGCTCCTGCAGCATGGCCTGCTGGCGGCCGGCAGCAACTGGATCACCAACCCGCCCAACTCCAGCCTGGGCTACGTGCTGGCGGACGCCGGCTACGACGTGTGGATCGCCAACAGCCGCGGGAACACCTGGTCCCGGAGACACGTGGAGCTGGACCCGGAGCAGGACGCCTTCTGGAAGTTCAGGTACCGTCAGAACCTGTGTACGGTACCGGGGGTTTAGGGTACCGTACACGGGGGTTTAGGGAGCCCCTTCCTTCTTATACTGGAGGAATGGTTCCCTCCATTCCTCCTCTGTTTCCACCATCTTCTCCCTCCCTATTGCTCCCCCCTATGGCCTCCCCAATCCTTCCCATCCTCACTCCCTTTCCTCCTCCCTTTCTCTCTCTCTCTCTCCCCCTCCTTCCCCCTTCCTCTCTTCTCTGTGTTTCCCCCCCCCCCTCCCCCAGTCTTATGAAAGATGAGTTCTGAACCGTCAGACCAGTGAAAGTATGGAAGTGTAAAGTGCAAGTATTTAGTTTGCTCATACCCTCTGCCCCTGTCTCTACCGCACACCCCCTCGGTCCCTCTTGTCTGCAGTTATGATGAGATGGCCCAGAAGGACCTGCCTGCCATGGTGGACTACATCCTGAAGATCACGAGCCAGGAGAAGATCTTCTACATAGGACACTCCCAGGGAACCACCATAGGTACCCTGCAGCCAAACGTAGAAACACACAGCGAATACCTACACACATTATAAACACACGTGCACACATACACATGCAGACAATTCACAGTTGCCTTACATTTGCATTTTAGGGAAATTCTTAAGGGTAGGGTGGGCAATTCTGAGAAACCGGCCAGAGTTGGCTCGATTTTAAAAGAATTCATCCAATCCCAGCCCTTCCTTTAGGCCTCTGTCCAAGCCAGTCCCCCAGAACAGGTAACTAGCTCACTAGCTTTAGCAGTAGGTCTGCCTAGCCTTTGTGGAAGATCATAACCAAGGCTGCACTCAGTTAGTTAGGTAGACAGACAGCTAGGCAGACCAACAACTAGGGCTTCCAAACATTGCATTCGGGCCAAATTAAAGGATTGGGCAGGCTTATTATTGGCCTGCAACAGTAAAAGTTAGTATAGTATAAAATAAATTACACGCTTGAACATACACACACACACACGCATATACACACGCACAGCCCTGTCTGTGTAGATCAGTCCAGTCAACCCAGTCTTTTATGTACCAGAACATATTTACGGAATTATCTTTTTCCCCCCTTCATTTTCCTATGTTGTTGGTTCAAATATGCCGTTTCAGTATCACATCTGGCTTTGGTTCTCCACTCACATGCCCATGCTGGAGACTCTGGAACTATTATATCACATTGAGATTGACATAGAAATCCCTGTAGCCCGTTACAGTCAGCGTTCGTATACCGTTACCATACCTATCTCCGAGTTGGATCTTTTAATGTTATGCTTCTTTATTTATATTTCTCTCCCTCTCTCTACCTCTCTCTCTCTCTCTCTCTCTCTCCCCAGCCTTCCTCGCGTTCTCAAGCATGCCAGAGCTGGCCAGTAAGATCAAGCTGTTTGTGGGTCTGGCTCCAGTCGCCACCGTGGCCTTCGCCAAAAGCCCCATGGCCAAGCTGTCGTTCCTCCCCGACTACCTCATATGGGTAAAGGCCTGACCCACTGAAACCCATGCATACATTGATTGCATGAACAACCTTCTTCATGTACGTACTGGGCGAGTTACTGGGTTTGATCCCCAGTGTCGGCAGCCCACCTAGAGGAGACATCCTTGAGCAAGATGTGCCTAGCCCCCCTATCGGCTCTTCAAAAGGATAATACCAGTCTGGGGGATCACACCAGGGTAGCCGTCTCTGCTGGCTTCACTTAAACATCTTATAGTATAGTTTCTTAAAGTATTTGTCAAAGTTACGTCCTTTTACGTATTCTGCCAAAGAGCCTTTAGCATGCACGCACCGGCCATGAATGTAAACAATGGCAATATAGCACCTTGGTCTATTGCAATCAATGCACGTCGCATCAGTGTGGACTTTGTTGACAAAAACTGTGAATCGTCATTATTGTCAAAAATGACTAAATGTTAATAGTAAATAAGCTGTTCTACAGAAGAATATAAACACTGTTTGAAGTTCAGATAAGCTTATATGAACACATCAAAAAGGAGTTCTCAACGGTAATACGGTCAAAGATGTTCAGGTCTCAGCTCTGACCTGTGATAAACAGTGTCCGCGTGTGGAAGTATGACCACGCATTCCTTTCACCATCTCTGCAGGACCTGTTCGGCAGGAAGAACTTCCTCCCCCAGAATGACATGATCAAATGGTTCGCAGAGAACATCTGCAACAAGGTGGTCCTCAGCGAGCTGTGCGGCAACCTCTTCTTCCTCCTCTGTGGCTTCGATGAGCTAAACCTCAACATGGTGAGAACATATATTTTTGTTGCATTTATATCCATCGTCCCCAATCTATGAGCAGTCACTCTATAGAGTTGAGTCTCACTGAGGTGAACCCTAGGATGTTGTAACGACATGCTCCATAGACAGGTGCAGGAAGTAGGGTGTATCGACTAACTATTTTACCATTACGGGTTTTTGATGCTTTTATCCAAAGCAACATAAAGGTCATTCAGATGAGCAGGTAGGGGGTTAAGGCGTCCTGCACAGGTAGCCTGTGAACCGTGGGGTTCAAACCCTTTTCAGCTGCCCTAGCCTCCCCCAAAACCACGGGGGTACACAGCCATGAGACAGAACCCCGAGCGGCTCTGGGACCTAGTGATTGCTTACAATAGTTACAACGCAAAATGAGGAGTTCCCGAGGTGATCAGTGTAGTGTACTGAAATTATTTTGGCTTATACTTTTTTGGATACTTGTATTTTACGTGTGTGTGTGTGTGTGTGTGTGTGTGTGTGTGTGTGTGTGTGTGTTGTGTGTGTGTGTGTGTGTGTGTGTGTGTGTGTGTGTGTGTGTGTGTGTGTGTGTGTGTGTGTGTGTGTGTGTGTGTGTGTCTCTCTCCCCACAGACCCGTGTCCCCGTCTACACCACCCACTGCCCCGCCGGCACCTCGGTGCAGAACATGATCCACTGGTCCCAGGTCAGTTGCTCGATCAATCAAACGACGTGTTGATTTGTTTATTAAGGAGATCCTCTTGTTCTCGGTGGTAATAATGTAGATCTAGGTCCACTATCAGAGCATGGCATTACCACTGCCGCGGTTGGGGGTTTGAATCCCATTAAGGCCATCCAAGCTAAGAAATGTAGGCACAGTCGTAAGACACTTTCGATGAGGAAGTGGAAACACACATATATATATATATATATATATATATATAATATATATACATTACAACATACATACATATATAACATACAATACATAACATATATACACATACAATAACATATATATATATATATAATATATATAATACATACTATATATATACATATACATAATATATACATACATATATATATATATATATATATATATATACACATATATATATATATGTATATATATATATTAGTGCTGTCAGTTTAACGCGTTATTAACAGCGTTAACGCAAACCAATTTTATTGGCGTTAAAATTGCGATAAACTCTCTTTAGGCTTGGCAAACATTGTAGTTTTTTCAGCTGCTGTCTAGCAACAACTAGTCACGTTAGAAAAACTACAACACCATACTGCATCTAGTTACACCGGAAACAAAACAACAAGCACGCCGCGCGAACTTGTTGGATGGATACGGAGCGGGTGAAAAACTCCTTAAAAGTGTGTGTGTGTGTGTGTGTGTTTGTGCGTCACTCTGTTCGAGCCTGCACGAGAGTTCAATGTTGTCATTAGCTGTTACGTCTTTCTGACCAATCGCAGTTCAAGGCCCACCTGGGCTGTACCACTTCAGGAGGGGCCGCTCAGTTACTCTCCTCTAGACAAAATCGACTTGGTTGCGACGTTGACAGTTTGTGAGTGTTGCGTCTGTTGAGTGAGTGAGAGGTTGCGGGCGCACAGCGTTATTCGATAGCCTGGTAATGTGTATAGGCCTTCGTACGGTAGGAATATTCATACTGGTTTAAATAATAAATGTTATACTATTTCCCATCTTTGCTGTGCAAGAGTTTTGTTCGAAAGTTCAGTGATTAAAACAAATAAAGGCTGGGCTATTGAAGTTTTACGGTAGGCCTACCACTGTCATGCACCTACCCGATGTCAAGTGGACCGGGTTGAATTCACTGCGGGTCTCTCTTCTTATGTCCATCTTACCAAATATATTTCATTACTGTCCTTCTCAACACTCTCTGATCTCACTAAAAGACTAGCAGCACGTAATCAAGGGATATCTAGAACAGAAATAAATGCGATTCATCGTGAGTTAACTATGACATTGATGCGATTAAATATTTTAATCGCTTGACAGCACTAATATATACATAGACTGTATATACATATTAATCAGACTTTTCTTCTCCCCAGGCCGTGCATGGTGGAAGGCTCATGGGTTACGACTATGGGTACAATGGGAACATGGCTCACTACAACCAGGTCGGACCACCACGCTCCCATCACATCACACAAAAGCTCTAAAGATATTAGGAAATAGCGTGATAATGCTTGAAAACACAAATCAATCCTCTGTTGCATCGTTACCCTACGCACACATCTTACTCACTATGTTTGAGTTCATGTTTGGCTCACATCCACTGGTCTATCCGTGCTCCTCTTTTCCTTTTCCTCTTCCTTGCCTGTCCAGTCCACTCCCCCTCTGTACCACGTGAAGGACATGACGGTCCCTACCGCTCTGTTTACCGGGGGACACGATACGCTGGCGGACCCAAAAGACGTGGCCCTCCTGCTCACTCAGGTTGGCGGGGGGGGAGCCCCTTTCTCTGGCTTTTTTAGAACTGGGGATCAGTTCGATAGCCTGGTAAAAAACTGGGGCTTTTTATGTATTGTAAAAGCACTAAAGAAAAGTACAAATAAAGGCAATTATGAATGCAGATTGCATTGGTACTGGTACTATTACAGTACATGCGACTAAGTATAGTATATAGAAGGACAAGCCATGGATTAGATGTTTTTGGGGTCTGTATTTACCATTTGTATTCTGTGCCGTCCTGTCTCTCTGACCTAGGTCTCCAACCTGGTCTTCCACAAGAACATCAAGCACTGGGAACATCTGGACTTCATCTGGGGCCTTGACGCCCCTGAACAGATGTATCCAGACATCCTCAAACTCATGCAGCTCCACCGATAAGTCTGCAGGAAGGGTTCTACCTATGTGTGTGTTGGTGTTTTTGTGTGTTTGTGTGTGTTTTGTGTGCCTGTTTCAGACGTCAGATTTAACTGTTTTTAATCACAACCAGAGGTCACTATCGTGTCGTACCTCTTGTGTGTAGTGACTTATGAACAAAACTAAGCATCTATGAACAATGGACAAAATAATATTTTGATGTGAAGGGAAGAAGGAGAGGAATGGATTGGTGGAACCACTGACTACTTTATCTACTATTTTTGGTTGACTTTGTGTGTGTCTGTCTGTCTCTCATAGGAGACAGTAGCCATGTTTCCATCCACAGTGATTCCGCATTACTGGGCAATGCGCATTAAAAGAAATTCGAATCATGTGTGTTTCCATCAAAAGAACGGACTTTGGTGAAAACTACAAATTCGCGCGAGTTTTCCAAGTCACGCGAGATTTTCCGCGAGTTGGCATGGCAACCAGCCTGTAAACATTCCGTCGTCTTCCGGCCGGTGTTTTGATGTTTTACAATGGAGAGAGGACTTCAGTCATTAATTACACTCGTTCAAGTGGTGCTCGATCTTGCGGCGCAGTTGGTCCTGGCCATTAGAGGAGCTGTCAGGAGGAGAAGACAGCAAGCTGCCTTAATTAATGCCCTGGCCCAGCGAGAGAACCGTCTCCGCCACCGACGTCCCTATGAGTCGGAAAGGAGGCGTCAGAGGGACTTTTGGAGTGTGGTGGTCTTCTGAGTGACCCGCAAACACCGGAAGCAGTCGGGGTGAAAGTGCGCTACGTCACACTTGATTCGCATACAGCTGTTTCCATCCCATTCGAATCAACCAAAACCCGGCCATAGCGAGCGTATTTCATTTTGTGCGAATCAGGGGATTTTAATGCGAATCACGGCGTTTCCATCATCATTTTCCGATGCGATACATCTAGATGCGCATCTAAACAGCTGATGGAAATGCACCTTGTGACACTGAGGCCTTGAATCAGATTTTATTCTACTTTTTTTAATCTGAAATCTGGACTTTATATCTTTGTTTCTTTCTCAGAGTAGCAACTACGAACAATTTACAGAATAAAGTTTTGATACAAAGGGTAGGAGAGGAATGGGTAGGTGGAAGCACTGACTACTTTTATCTGGTTACATTTTTTGGATGCGTTTGTGTGTTTGACTTTGAGTTAAGATGAATGTGCATCTGATTTTATTCCAGTTCCGTTTTATTTTAATCTGAAAACGTGACAATGCGTCTATTGTTTCATTATCAGAGTAGGTACTTCTATGTAATAAATTACCATTTTTCTAAATTTTCTTAACCTTTATATTGTTTACCAGTGTGCATGAATTAAACCCTAAAAAGGTTTGCTGTTTAAGCACAGGCCTGACAAATTTTAAGTCGAATAGGGAATTCAAAGAAAATGTATTTTATAATTAATCCATTTGTTGATGTACAACCATGCATCCACAACTAAAGCAAAACTGTTGTTACATAAACAGAGCTATTGTCCCAACATCTTTACCGGTGTCATTTTGAATGACCGTAACAGCTAATATCTGAGCCAAGTAATCGTACGTGTGTGACTTTAAGCAAAAGATTGCTGTTCTATTACTGCAGTAGTATAGTGTTGCTGTCATCAGCTGACCATCTGTTCCTGCATTCTTTTGTGTCTTTAGTTTGTTTAAAGGAAGTTAATGCTGCATACAGTACATCAGTCTTTATCAACATCTGTGCATCTAGGGTCTGTATCGCATGGGTATAATAGAGGACTTTTATAGAGCACTGGTTGATTATTGATTTGCAGTACTCTGTTTGGAAAAACAACCGGGTAAGACTGCTTTGGGACCGGTGAATTGGACAAATAAAGAGCAGTCATTAAAGCATGTGGGATCTATCAGTTATTGACCCTTTAATATAGGATCTAATCATAAATGTGTATTCACACTTCAACAGATAACGCCCATAAAAAGTAGCCTATAAAAAAGACACTCAAATACATTGAGATACAATTGTGATACAGTTTTAATTTAGAATTCTCATAATCTCGTTAAAATCTTTCATGAATAGCTACAAAAGTTTCCTTTGTTTACATTGAAATATGAATATACATTTGACTGTTGGTTTTTGTTGACTGTAAATATCAATGGGGTTTTAAGAGGGGACTCAATAACATGCATTTATGGGAAGTAGTGATCTAAATGAAAAAAAACAAACAGTTAATACAGAATGTTATGGTACATAGTTGTTGATATTTACATATTTGCGTTTGTCAGCTCACTGGGTCCGTTTACTTCCTTTCCGTCTCCTTGTCTCCTTGTCTCTTGGTGCGCTCAGCCAGCCTTCTTAAGCATGGTGATGATCTTCAGGAACTTCTTTTTATTGGCTATGTCCAGCGCTGTGTGTCCCAACTGGAGTACAAGAGGAGAGTTGTAGGAAATAAAGAACCTTTTTCCAGTGGATAGTTTTAATACTGATTAATGACGAGACACAGAGGTAAAGCCGTGTGTGTGTGTGTGTGTGTGTGTGTGTGTGTGTGTGTGTGTGTGTGTGTGTGTGTGTGTGTGTGTGTGTGTGTGTGTGTGTGTGTGTGTGTGTGTGTGTGTGTGTGTGTGTGTGTGTGTGTGTGTGTGTGTGTGTGTGTGTGTGTGTGTGTGTGGTCGGTCACCCACATTGTTTTTAACGCTGGCGTCTGCCTGTTTCTCCAGCAGCAACGGCACCAATCTGTGACTCTTCTTATGGGACAGGTAATGCAGGCTTGTGTTTCCTTTCTGTCATGAAACCAGATCAAACTCACATACATCATCACATGTAACATCAGATAGCAATATAAGAGTCAAGCAATACAATGTCCAACACCAATTGGGTTGTTGAGTATACTTCAGTATTTTCTACCGTCACCCAACCGGAAACTGGGGTTCAATTCCCAAGAACATTTCGTCACCCGTTCCATCAACCATCCATCCTCTGGCCAATCAAACAGCCCTGTATGCCAGACAGACATGGATGGGATTGGCTACAGCGAATGAGGCGGGTTCCACTCACATAGTCTTTGGCGTTGATGTCCACACTGCTGCTCAGAATCATCTTCATCAGCTTCTCGTTCTTCCTCTTCTTGTCCTCCTGCACACAGACACGCAAAGGAAAAAGTAATATTTACCAAAATACTAAGGATGATCTTGTTTCACACAAGATCCAGGATGCTATGCTTTTATAATATATTAAAAGGATGTACTTTATTATTCTCAGGTGAGGAACTTCAGGGGTAACATCCCATCATGCTGTACATGACCGTACGTACGGTGAGGTGCAGTGTTCATGAAGCGTGGCGTGCGCTATGGTTACCATGATGAAGAATCCTAGTAGCAGAATGGGCATGAGGATGATGATCATCAGGTAGTCTAGAGCAGTGAAGGTCCTCTTGGAGACGTAATGAAGACATGTCCTCTGTTTCTGTTCATACGGACAGAGAGCGGGGGGGGGGGGGGGGGAGGCAAGGAGCCTGTTTCAGTCCAAGCAACGCTTTGCTATTTCTTTCTAAACCCGGGTTCCAAGGTGCACGATTGGCTATTCAAATGGTTGTGTGAGGATTTGAACATTTATGAGTGAGGACTTAACCACTAGAATAAAGTACCTGTCTCAGAGTTTAGTGCTGCTTGCATTTGCATTTTGCGTGTCAATAATGGCAGTCGGGCCAAATATCAGCTTCAGCTTTATCTCCAGCCCAGTCTTGATAAATAACGACAACCCAATACACCTGCTATCCATGATGTTGAAAATAAATTGGTGTACCTTGGGGCTAACGGTGGATAAACATGATCTGTGCTGGTGCATGGTAATTCCATTTGCAAACACAGCATTGAAAGCACACAATATTTGCATGTGGTTTCATTCTTTTGCTTCAGTACCTTGTTTGTCAAATGGACATCTGCGTGGTTGTCGAGCAGGTATTGGACCACCTTGAGGTTGCATCGACGACACGCGGCGATGAGGGGCGTGTCTCCGGTGCCCTCGTCCTGGACGTTGAGCTTTGCGGGGTCTTCTTTGAGAAGGTGATAAAGCTTGCGTACATCATCGTCAAAGGCGGCCTGACAGGCAGGCTGGAGAACAGGAGGGGAGGGGAGGGGAGGGGAGGAGAAGATGGGGGAGATGAGAGGTGGAGAGGGGAAAGAGTTGAGGGGATGAGAATAGAAAAAAGCAGATGGTGAAAACTTTTTGCCCTACACTGTGACACATAAATGGAATATGAAAGGGAAGAGTGTGTGTTTAAGCAGTGTCGGCTGGCCTGTGCCAGACCAATTAGGCTCTGGGCCTGGGTGAGGCTGCACACCTGTTACGCATTGAACAATCAATTTGCGCAGATTATTGCCGCCTTCAAAACAGCTCGGAGGTTCGGAAGCTCTTTAAGTAAACCTTCCCTTCTTCCGAAATAAGAGTGTTCAGCAAACGCCTCTCAGAAGTTCGTAGGCTATGAAGTTTGTAGGCTAGGCCATAAAACCGGAAAAACACAGTGAGACTAGACTTCATAAAGACAACAAGTATGGATGCCAGCAGAGGCCTCTTTGCTGAATCAGATGAATTCAGTATTAGAACCGCTTGCGATGGTTGAACATGAGCTAGAATTTATCAGGTGATGTTTATAATTGTAAGCTATAATGCATCATAATGCAAGTGTTAGAATGGGTGTGAAGTTTGCCTCTTGGTGCTTGCTGCATGTTCACTTTAGTCTATCAATGCAATGGACAGCCATTGTTGTGAAGTGATCTCGGAGGACTCGTGTTGCTTTACTTTCGCATGAATCTCCGACCCAACAGAGTGTTCAAAGCACTTTCTTCCGAGCTTCAGGTCCGAAACTCCCAGGAACTCGATAAGTGTTTTGAAGGCGGTATAACCAGCACACCATTACACTCCCACATCAACTCTTTGAATAACTTCACCTTTAAACTCTGCAGTAAACTGGTTTTCAACAACATCATCATCCTGTGTCTTGGTTTCGAGGAGCCTGGAAAAGCCAGCTTGGTGAAGTGTAGCAAAATACATTTCTACAAAATCCATTTAAAATATTTACTTCAAATTATACAGACACAAATGGAAAGTTTGCATGCTATTCTTCTGTTGGTTAATCTACAGAAGAATATTTTGCTTTTGGAAGAACAGGTCTTCACAAACAAGTCTGACCTGTCAGGTTTTAAATAACCGCACCTTGTCTTCGCGCTGTCACTCTCAGCACATAGGCTAGGCTACATGGCCTACTACTTCTCAGTCAAACCGTGTGTAGGGCTGCTCAAACATAATATAGGCTTAATGGCTAGGAGTAGGTATGCTCTGATGTATTCAACCTCAGCCAACCACGTGTTGTCAATGAAAACTAATTCAGAGGTTTACGGAGATATACACAATAATATAGACATGTTGTAGCCTACATATGACCCAATAGTATTTCCAATGGAAGATGGTTCATGGTCTGTCTGAGACACAATATTGAATCACTTATTGTGTACATACGTGTATTGTGGGTATTCCAATTTGAGGGTATATATATATATATATATATACACACAATGTTTGACTTACACTATCCCTTCTCCTGCAAGTGCGGACTTCAGTTCAATAATTAAATCATACTCCATTGGTCATCATTCTATTATTCCTGCCACATGTAGATCTGCCTTTAAAAATGACTATATTTATATTTTGTGTACATTTATAACAAGTCTACTGCAAGACCAAAACATATGATATATGGTGGAGGGAAACCCTGGTACCATAAGTATCCATCAAGCATTTCTAAATAATGAAAATTAGAGGATATTGGAATAGGCCATCAGTTTTTCGATGTGCCGTTTCTACAGGTCTAGTCTATACTGTCCTATACTCCACCAACACTACCAAACTAGCTCGTGTTTCATCACAATATATTGATAGGCTGTTCTTCAGATTCATGTTGTAACTTCTACGCGCTTAAGACAGAGTCTGGTTCGGTCAAAACGTGACGAGATATGCGGCGCAGGCTACCAGATGTTGCCTTTCGCCAGGTAAGCTATAGTAGGCTAAAGATTACCCCCGAGTCTGGTCAGATAAACGTTCATAAATAACGAAAATTACTTAACACTACACTTACCTCCGAATACACAATCCCCATGGTTGAGCCGCTGCGGTGACGCAATGACGGCGGGGAAAAGGTGCGACGTTAACTCGCCTTCTCTACCGGCGCGCTCTTGGCTCCGCGATGAGCGTTCACGAGGTAGATGATCAACATGTTCACATTGGCCGCGACCAATCCTGTACTGGATAGGGCACTTTCAGTTTTTACTATTAGTATTTTGTATCTTTTGTTGTATTTGACTGTTTGTGCTTTGGCAGTGTCAATGTTACGTTTTTCATGCCAATAACGCTCGTTGAATCTGAATCCATACTTTTTTACTAGGGCTATTTAGGAAGTAGCCTACAATACCTGCAATATTCTGCCTGGTTTAAGCTGACTGTGTAGAGATGCATACAGTATAAAAATGTTGCCTTTGTGCGGCCTCTAGCGGAACATTTGTTTAACGAGCAAGCTATATCATCTTGTATCCAACAAATCGATTGGCACAAGTTCATTCACCTATTTTCAGGCAATTTGAAGCCATACTCAATATAACATCAGAAAGACATAAATAAAAAAATAAATAAACACATGGCAATAACGTGAGATTTTGTTCAAATGTAGATACAATGCGGATTATATGTGAATGCATTGCGCTCTGTGGCTATAACAGCCTACATGTTCCTGTATTTGTAGTGCGGTTTTGTGTGTGTGTGTGTGTGTGTGTGTGTGTGTGTGTGTGTGTGTGTGTGTGTGTGTGTGCGTGTGCGTGTGTGTGCGTGCGTGTGTGTGTGTGTGTGTGTGTGTTGTGTGTGTGTATGTGTGTGTGTGTGTGTGTGTGTGTGTGTGTGTGTGTGTGTGTGTGTGTGTGTGTGTGTGTGTGTGTGTGTGTGTGTGAGAGAGAGAGAGAGAGAGAGAGAGAGAGAGAAGAGAGAGAGAGAGAGAGAGAGAGAGAGAGAGAGAGAGAGAGAGAGAGAGAGAGAGAGAGAGAGAGAGAGAGAGCATGCGTGCGTCAATTTTTGCATGCGTGCGTGTGTGGTTGTGACGTGTGTTTTTTTTATGCGTGTGATGGTCTCTGTGTGTCTTCTATACTTTGCTCCTCCCCTTTATGTGACACATTCCCCTTCAGAACTGCAGCTGTTTAGAAAGGATGGGGTTTACAGCTGTGGTAAGGAGTCGTCTCTTTCGAACGGCGACACAGCAGATAGTAGAGCCCAGGAAGCATTTCGACCTACGAAATGTATGAGGATGAGCACAGTTGCTGGTATGTGCGGTGAATTTAGAATAACTACTTTTCCCATGCCAAATTTCAGTTGTTTTTCAGAGGCCTGGTTACCCACCTCTGTGATACACATATACACAATTATCATCCTGTTTAAAACTTATTCAAAATGTATTTATTACGAATTATTAATTTTCATACACATATTCTATATTCTAGTGGTGTTTATATCATAGCTTAATGACCCCACAAGGTGTCGGTATTTGTCCTACAACTGCTTTGAGTCTATTACACAGTGTTCATTACCATAGTGGAATCCTAGCCTGGCAAGAGCCAAAGGAAATGATCAATTCAAGTCCTCGCTGGTTTCTCTCAGTCCGTCCGCGACAGCTGGACCAATCAGAGGCTGCCGTTGTCATTGGAGGCGGGTTTAGTTGATAACGCAAGAGAGGTGACGGGGAAGGTGGCGTGCAGACTCTGCTCATTTACATTTTTCATAAAATTGGCTGATAAGCCTTATCTTTCAACCACATAGAAACAGAAATAACATTAAAAAAACGTTATATTCCGAATAACGAAGCTGATATCAGGGTGATTATATTCCAAAGGACCTGGACAGCGGGGACACACACCAACTCGCTACTGGCACATTCAAAGCCTGTCCAACAGGACACCGTAGCCTCACCTAGGTTGTTGGTGAGGGAGGGGACCTTCAGTCCACTAAATCATAGACAAAAAAATAATATGATAATAATAATAATAATCAAAATATATATATATACGAAACGATATAGCCTATGTAGTAATTTTTCAATTTTATTGGACCAAAAATCAAAGAACGTTTTATGTCAAGAAAGCCATCACCAGTCAACCCTCCTTTCCCCGTCCAGCGGCACAAAATCCATTCTGGGAGCTGTAAAATTAACATGTATTAATATGTAAACAATGGGATTGTGGTCCACAGCATATAGTCCCATTGTTAGTAGGGTCGCCAGCCCCCCGCCACCCCCATATGTGTTTGTAGGCTACATCATTTCCATTCGCCCTATGCCGAGTCGGCCTACGGTAGCAGTTCAAAAGGGGCAGTTCGTTTGCTACTTCCCATCACTAATGTAAGTCAGCGAGTTGAACCAACCCTTCCCTGCCAGCGGACAGAGCTCGGCGGCCACCAGCATTCATTCTCTGGCGAGGGTTCATCCATCTCTGTCTCTGGCACTTTCCGAAACCACAGCTTTCCAGACATTTCATCGCCGGTAAACGAATTGGGATTTACATCGCTGCACGTTTGGTTGGTCGCACATGGATTTTTTTAGGTATCGCATTTGTTGTGATCGCAAGCAACAGAGTCGATGACTACCGTAAATAGGTATTGTGACATTTATGCTCACGGTCGCCTATGTCTCTCTTCCCCTCTTCCTCTCTCTCCCCCCTCTCTCCATACCTCTACCCCTATCCTCTCTCCCACTCCTAGCATGTGTCCCATGTGGCAGCGCCGATGCCTCCCAGGTTTCGAGTTGTGAACCAATTGGTAAGTAAACGCACGGTTTTTATCCTCCATATTCATGATTACATCATGTATTATACTTGAATAGCGACGAGGTGAGACACGGGTGAACGACAGCCAGTGTTGTTTATTTCCAAAATCCCACGGTCGTGTTCGTCCTGTGGTGTACTTTCACTGGGGAAACGTGTTTAGAAAGAAAATGAATGACGACACGCGTCGCGATGGCCAAATCTTTTGAAAACCTCTGGCAGAGCAGGTGGCAGTGCGCAGGTGCATGAATGTTGAAGAGCAACATTGAACTGATTCATTATTCAAGGCAATACTACAAAGAAATATCGTATAGCCGTCGGGTAGGCCTAGCTATAGTAGTCTATTTTTATTCTGATTTGTATAGCCCGTCTACGTTGTGTTTCAG
>OLKM01000235.1:279854-302354 GCA_900291075.1 Melanogrammus aeglefinus
CCGCCGCCGCCGCACAGAGACCAGTGATAGGAGGATGAGTGGGGTGGACGGTGATGAGGTCAAGATAATCATAATACTGATGAGGATAATGGGGATGTTATTAATGGAGATAATCAAAATAGTGAGGATAATCATGATATTCAAGGTACTGCAGGTACGATTTAAGGATTTTAAGGAGAGCGAGAGCAGAAGGGCTTGGAGGAGGAAAGCATGTAAGACGAAGGAGTGAGATTTAAGGAGTGAGTACCGACAATGGATCAAACCCTACCATGTTTCTAAAGACTAGCAGTTTGAAGCTCAATTTATTTTGGTGGGCAGTGACGGGAAAAACAAATCGAACATGAAGAAATGAAGGACAGAATCCCAGGAGGGATTCAAACTCTGTAAAGAGCTACAGAGAGACGTAGAGGTCTATTGAACCGGGCTGCTAGGTCTGCATTCAGCCACCTTGGAGCAGGTTTATCCAAGGCCGAGGCCAAGGTGAAGCAAGAGCTCCATCGAAGCGTACAATCTATATCAAGCACCGATATGCTCACTCAACCCAGTCTCACGGAAATACCCGACACTGTCACGTCACGTCATTTAAATATTCATTCGTGATCTGGGACACGTAATTTAAAAAAATTTGTGCGAAAAGCACAAATTTCAAACTCATTCTAAAAAGAAGAGATGAAGCCGCTACCTTTTTTTCCGTCGCGGTTTGCCTGCAGAGCAGCGCACCTGCATTAAATATATCCGTGAATTGTCACAATTTCTCAGAATCAAAGGTGAAAGTAGTGGCCAAAGAAATTTGTGCTTTTTGGCACAAAAAATATAAAATGACGTGTCCCAGCTCACGAATGAATAGATTAGATGACCTGACGCGTATTTCCGTGAGACTGAGACTGTCGCTCTAACTTCCTCATGCATCTCTCACTGTGTAACAAAAGAGACTTAGCCACCCACCAATTGTGGTCACACCTCTTCCTGAGCCGAATTGAAAGCCTGAAGTGCGCTTTATTTTAGAGTGCATGAACTACATGAGTGATTGCCGTTTGTGTGGTGGTTTTTTTGAGCACTGTAATGTTGCCTTGTTCAACTCTTAACACAATCAGTGGTTATTCACCAAATATGTTGGCACACGTTTTCTTATGCACACAGCTCTACTAATAGGCACTATTTATGTTATTAATCCTGTGGAGATGTAGAAAAAGGATTGATTTAATGACACAATAACATACCAACAACCGCAAAATAAATACAGTTGTAGACATAGTATGCAAACACATATGTACACAGTGAACGGTGACATGAACTAACTACATCTAGATGAACGACTGAAGTTGCTAAATTCCCTTATTATTCATTAATTTATAATTTAAATGTTTTTTCATTCATTAAATCATGGAGAATTATTGATCAGATGTGTGTGTGTGTGTGTGTGTGTGTGTGTGTGTGTGTGTGTGTGTGTGTGTGTGTGTGTGTGTGTGTGTGTGTGTGTGTGTGGTGTGTGTGTGTGTGTGTGTGTGGTGTGTGTGTGTTGTGCGTGCGTGCGTGCGTGCGTGCGTGTGTTTGTAGGTTGTTTGTCGAGAAACTCCCCAGCCATAGGGACTACCAGCAGTGCAGTGTTCCAGAAAAACAGCTCATCATGAAGGTAAGAGTTGCCGCAATTCCTTTTGACTAATGTGATGTCCACCTAGTGTTCACTTTTCACACAATGCCTTGCAAAGTATCTTTTGTACAAAAGAAAAGAGCCCTATCCACTACTGCTGGATATATTGATTATGTTTCCCATCAAAGCAATTGATTGATTGATGTCATGAAGGCAAGGAGGGAGGCAACTGGCTCAACTGCAATTAAGTTTCAATGTTACCTGTGCATTAAACATAACTGTAGTTGTGTTAGTAATATAGAATACAATTGTGAGCTTTTTATCAATCATGGATTTATTCTCCTGTCTTTTTCTGTCATCTCTCTCACGCGCACACACACACACACACACACACACACACACACACACACACACACACACACACACACACACACACACACACACACACACACACACACACACACACACACACACACACACACACACACACACACACAGAAACTTCAGGATGTGGCGTTTCCCCGTAAGGACGAGCTGAAGAAGCTGCTCCATGAGAAGTACAACAAGGAGCACACAGAGCACCTGAGAGCCCAGGTGTGTGGGCGATGCCCCCGTCTACGTGCTGCGTGCGTATGTGGACGTTTGGGTGGGTCATACCATAGGTATACTAGGACTCCCATCGTCCCATGGACGGACCAGACAGCAGCCTTCCATTAGCAAGCCATGGTTCATGAATGCTGTCCATTGGCTGGATCTGTGTGTGAGATAAGCAGATTAGTCAAGTGTCTAAATCTCTCGCCAAGCAGACGGAGCGAACAGAGGTGTTGTTGTTGTTGTTGTTGTTGATTTGCTGTTAAAGCACTAATGGGAATTATTCAGTGGAACGGTGTGCACATGGTGAGTGTTTTGATAGAAATTGAGTGCATCGTTGTAATGGAGAGATACATATCGATAGATAGGGGAGTGATGGGATATATACTGGGGACTCTATTATGATCCTTCTGTGTGTGTTTCTTTGAGTATGTAGAAAAGAGCCGTATCAAATATAAATTAAATCCCATCATTATTATTATTATTCATTGTTATTATGGAGGTTTGCCGCTGTGATTTAGGTAGTGCTGTGTTTAAGACTCCATCAAATCAAGTGTACTTCTTAAGCTGTATTGGTGCGTATGTTGTTTTTATTTGGTGTTATATTGTAGGTTTGCATTTGTGCCAGGTCCCTTTCGTGCTTGTGCGTGTTTCATCATTGTTTCCCATTGAGTATTAATACACAACGTTTACATGTTACAAATTAGTTTTGATTTGGAGAGGGTTATAGAAAGTTTTTGGTCAAGACAGTTTAAATTATAATTCTGCCGGACAAAGATATCTGTTCCCTTGCAAGAGTCTTCATTGCAACTCATTGGGTGTTTTCCCATAATTTCCCCATGTCCTTCATTGAGATATAACTCATTTCGAAATGAACCCCCCCCCTCTCCTCTCCCAGAGCCAGTCAGTGGTGGTGGATGGGCGTGTCCAGCATCCACCTCCACACCTCTCCTTATTGGACAGGGAGAGACATCGGCTCTCCCTATTGGAGGAGGAGAAACAGAGGGTTGCCTCGCTCAGGCGAATGCAGATAGAATCGGAACAGTTCCGCTTCTTTGAGGACCAACTACGACGGCAGGAATTAGCCAATCGGAAAGGAGAGGAGTTGGAACAGAAGGTATGCATTAAATATCCTAGCTAACTGTAATATTCATGTTTCAGATGGACCCACCAGCATAAAAACGTGAAAGTGCACTTTAGAGTAACTACTTTGATTTTGTATTGCTATTAAGTAATTTAGCTGACACTTAAAGAACACAGATACACGCCATTTCTATGGGTATTGGACATTTTTGCTGGAATCCAGTACCTTTTGACTGGGACTCTCCCCAGCTACTCTACATAACATTACCAGTACATTATACCGCCCCTTATTTATTTACAGACAAGTCCCAACTTGAAATAAACACGTGTCTGATTGATACACCACGTTCATGAATCAATAGATTGTAAATCTAATTATTTCCTGTCTAGCCAACGGAGGACGGATCTGTTGCTTCCCGTCTTGTTAGTTTCTGTGGTGGCCCAACAGAGCGGCCCGGTTGCTTTATTTGAATGAATTAACGTAATGAATCTCTCTCTCTCTCTCTCTCTCTCTCTCTGGCTCGCTCGCTTGCTCTCTCTCGCTCTCTTTCTACTTTCCAGACCGAGCATAAAGTGCCTGAAGTGACTGACGGTTCCTGCCTGTCCAGGCAGCCAATCAAAAACAATGTGCGCACCCAGGGGGCTGACCCCAACAGAAATAAATCGGCTGTGCATGTTAGTAGGCCAGCTGCCTCTCTCACTGGAGCACAGAGTGAGTATTAACTCACTCACACACACTTACAACCAAAAAGCTAAATACAAGCTTGCTTACACATCCATTTGTTAGTTCCAGTAACAACAAGTGTTTCAGTCTCCAATGTATTATGCTGTATTGTGAATGTACCTGCAATCCTGTAGCATATCCTGTATTGACTCAGTGTGTCATTATCTGTGTAACAAACCTTATTATATGGGTTCCCTTATCTTTTTTTGTTGTTAGCCTGATTGTTTGCCTCTTTATGGTTGAGCAGAAGTAATTGTTATCAACAGTATATTGTATTCCCTGCCAGCTAGTTGATTGCAGGGCAGTGCATAACACTGCCAGCAGCTTTTCTCAATGTAGTGACTAGTTCATATTGTTTTCAGAAACTGTTTGCTCCAGGGTCCCTTCTCATTTCCATACCCCAGAAAGGTCACGTCCGTCTCTCTGTCTCTCTGTTGCTTTATTTGAATGAATTAACGTAATGAATCTCTCTCTCTCTCTCTCTCTCTCTCTCTCTCTCTCTCTCTCTCCTCTCTCTCTCTCTCTCTCTCTCTCTCTCTCTCTCTCTCTCTCTCTCTCTCTCTCTCTCTCTCCTCTCTCCTCTGTCTCTCTCTCTTCTCTCTCTCTCTCTCTCTCTCTCTCTCTCTCTCTCTCTCTCTCTCTCTCTCTCTCTCACACCCTCTCTCTTTCTGACTCTCCAGCCCAGCGTATTGAAGGTTTGAGGAGAGTTGCTATTCCCAGAGACCTGACGTATCGCTTTCTGTTATTGGCCGACTCCAATACGGCTAGGGGGATCGAGACCTGTGGAGTCCTCTGTGGAAAACTGGTAACAACCATCTTACTCACTGGCTAAAAGACTATCCAACTGATTGACTCACCAACACACTCGGTGACACGCCAACAAATTAAAAAGATTCAGAAATAACGATTGCAAACGGTAAGATAGCTAGTTTCTCCTTACGGCCGACCGCCATGTTGTTTTAGACTAAATTCAAGAATTTTATTACGAGAGATTGGCGAGATTTTCGTTTTTTTTTTAATCTATCGTTAGTTGTATGGTCTCTAATCCAGCATAACTGGCTAGCAAAATGACCAGTGAACAAGAGTAGCTAATCCAATAGCGAACAGAACAAGTAAACAAACAAGTCAACTGAAAATATATGCTAACAAACAGGCCCCAAAGGATAATAGCAATATTAACTGAATTATTGTTTCATTTTTGGTCTGAATCATACTATCTTTTCAGTTTAAAAAGTCAATATTGAATGTGATTAAATGTCTTGGATGTGAATGGGTTGAAAAATAAGCCCTTGACAAGCCCATTATCTGTAATGAATTCTGAACCCCTTATTTTAGCTCATTATAAGCATTCCTTTCATGGTGACAAACCATTGCACTGGTTTAATCTATGCAATATGAGCCCTGATATTTTGACTCTATTTATACTGAAATTTATACTGTTTCGACTTTAGGATTAGAAATACTCCACAGTTTCACTGTACCGGAACACTAAAACCTCCCTCTCTTCTCCCTCCCCCCTTTCCCTACCCCCTCCCTCCCTCCCTCCCTCCCTCCCTCTCTTCCTCCCTCCCTCCAGACCCAGAATGAGTTCCTGCTGACCCATGTGGTGGTTCCTAAGCAGTCCGCCGGGCCAGACTTCTGTGACATGGAGAACGTGGAGGAGCTGTTCAGCTTCCAGGACCACCACAATCTGCTAACACTGGGCTGGATACATGTATGGACACGCACACATCCACACATCCACACATACACACACACACACACACACACACACACACACACACACACACACACACACACACACACACACACACACACACCACACACACACACTACACCACACACACACACACACAGTGACCTCCATTGTAATATGGATATTATTCTATCACCATGGAAACCAAACCCTCATATTTCCATATTTTCACCGTGCATATCGGGGGTGACGAGGGAGAGAGAGAGAGAGAGAGAGAGAGAGAGAGAGAGAGAGAGAGAGAGAGAAAGTGAGAGAGAGAGAGAGAGAGAGAGAGAGAGAGAGAGAGAGAGAGAGAGAGAGAGAGAGAGAGAGAGAGAGAGAGAGAGAGAGAGAGAGAGAGAGAGAGAGAGAGAGAGAGAGAGCAAAATTGGAGTCAGTAGAGGAATGGAGAACTAAAATATTAGTCACATGCTGGGTGTGTTTGCATGTTCTCAAATAATAGGCTAACACTTAGCAGTTGAGGGTTTTGGTGTGAGGATGGCTGGTTAATTTTGGCGGAAATATAATCTAAATATGAAGAAGCCGAAAAACCTTGGGGCTTCTTACAAATGTTGCGTGTTTGTATTGTTTTGGGCGAGTATATTGTCTTATTCCGGTTCTGCTTATTTAGCCTGGGATGTGTGCTGATATTTGACACGAGCGCAGCTATTGTTGCCCTCCTACCTGCTTGTTATTGTCTCGCTGGGCTTTGTAATCGATCTGTTGTCCCTGTAAACACTGCTAGAACACAGCCACGAGGTCAAAAGAAGGTTCGCTGTATTACATTTACATCTGGTCATCCAGCAGGAGCTTTCAAGTGGTGTATTAACATCTGTTAAGCTCCGTGTATCAAAGCAGACTTATTTGCATTGCCTTTAAGCACAGTTACAGCCTCAATGGGCTTCACAGGACGACAATAGACCACAGCCCTAAGTCTTTCATAGATTTCTGAAATACTTAAGGTTATAATGTATATATCCATATACATACAGGTATATATGTAGGGGCCAAAATGTATATTTAGTTGCAATATATATATATTAATTATTTGCAAACATTACTCAATCAACCCGAAGTCAGCTTCAGAAGGAAGCAGAATGTACATGCACATAGAGACCACCCTCCTGAACATGTGTGCAAAAATTGTGTGTTGATGGCTCCAAAAATGAGCTCACAGCGCCAATTTGAAAATTTGTAAAAAAAAAAAATGCTAAGCTAAGTGCTAGTTCTCAATTTTCATCGCAAGTCCGCGTAAGAAGGAGGCAAGAACTTGAAACTTGCCAGGAACATGGAGTACCCTTCCCTTTACATGTGTACATAGTTTGTGTGTCTCTCTATGTATGTCAATGTGGCGTGCCTATGTGTGCGTGAGCCTTTGCATGCTTTGGTGTGAGTGTAGTTGATGTAGTGTATTGGTACAGTGTTTGTCCCTTGGGACGCCTGTTCGATTCCAACCTGAATACCTCTGGGACTGATTGCAGTCCCAAAATACATCTTGGTTGTATGAAAATGCCTCGGTGGCACTCCTTTGTACAGTCATCCTATCATTAGTTCAAAAAACAACTTTGGAGATCAGACTCCCTCAAATGATTGTTTCCCTGTTTGGTTCCAGACCCACCCCACCCAGACGGCATTCTTGTCCAGTGTGGACCTTCACACACACTGCTCCTACCAGCTCATGCTGCCTGAGGCCATCGCCATTGTGTGTGCGCCCAAACACAACGAGTAAGTCCCCCCTCGTCACGGACACACTCCAGCGAACGCACACTCGTGTTTGTGTATAATAGATGTACACTGAGTCTGAGCGTGGGTGTCTCCTAGCTCTCGCTGCCTCTCTCTGGGTCTTTATGCCGCAGGAGGAACATGTGATGACTGTGATTTACCGCTTTCTTAAGGTGGAACATGTTTCGTTTGTAGATTGAAATCCGTTTCTCACTCTTTCTCCGCTTCGCTTCTTCTCTTTCTCAGTACGGGTGTTTTTAAGCTGACCAGCCCGGGTATGGCCGAGGTGTCGGCCTGTAGACTGAAAGGGTTTCACCCTCACTCTAAAGAGCCAGTTCTGTTTACCGTAAGTGCACGTGTACATCGTTAAGACGTTCTTTTTTTGGACTGTTGCCTTTGTCTTTATGTGGCTTTTTGTCTCTTCTTGTTTAATCGATTTTGTTCTTTGTCTTCCTTCAGATCTGTAAACACGTGGTCGTGAGGGATTCAAAAATTAGCGTGCTGGACCTCAGGTGACAGACAGAGGGCACTGTTTCTCCACCTACACACATCCTATTTTTACAGTGTTGTTTACTTGAGGCTTTTATTAATATTTATTTATCTCTTTTTTTTTACTGTGAATTGGAAGTGCTTGGCTTTATCGTGTGACCAATGTGCTAATCAAGCGCCAGAACGTGTTGGAAGTATCTTGGCTGTGAGCTAGTGGTGAAAAAATGATAAGCTTTTGTGGTTGCTAAATTTAAGCATTTGACAAATTGAGCAGTGCATTTGAGGATTGCTGAGGAGATGACTTGAGTCGGATTAAGGTGAAGAGTTTTCTTTAGGTGGGTGAGGGTGGTTTTAGCAAAATAGAGAGGGAAATGTGAATTAACAATTCTATTCTTTTGTATTGCTTATTTTATCAAACGTGTATCTGGTGGATCTTAGGCCAAAAGGGTACCTCAGCATACACGTCTGGGCGATTTATAAAACGTCGTCTAATGGTGTTACAACCAACGAGGCGGGAAAAAGCCACAAAGGCCCAGCGACGAAAGACGCTTGCCGCCGTCCGACGTTCCTCGTACACCTGCGCTTGTAGAACGCCATTTCCTTTACGGCCAGGCTTAGTGCTCACATGTTTGTCATGCGTTTAAGCCACAGAATGCAAGCCGTATGCTATATCGCCATAGTTCACCTGAAGTGAGCTTTATCATTCTTATTTTATGTTGGTATTGAACATGGAGGGGGGTTCTGTGATTTGTGCTTTTTCATAAAATAACTCTAAACAGTGACCTTATGTCCGCTATCTCAGAGTCAGTTAACCTTGATAACTAACAATAACAAGCTACATTCACACTCCCAACATTATTTGACGTAACAGACAAAGATTTCCCTTACCGTATAACCTCTGCTAGCTCCTTAATAACCTTTAGCTGACTCCACTAAGTTGCTCTGGATCAAATAATTTCCGTAATGACTGAATGGTAGTAAACACTGATCACATTTGTTCCTTTATTTTTCAATACTAACTAATACTTTTCAATAATAACAACTGAGAAAAAGTACCCTTTATTTGCGGGACCAAACCCTGAATCGGTACAACCCACAATGCTTTGCAGCACCTAGTCGAGGGCATCTGTGCTTTGTCTGAGCCTCTTCCCTGGTTTAAGCAGTCCTTTTTCCCGTGCGATGATAAAAAGACCTGAGGCAGAACGTGAGGGCGGTGAAGCTGACTACCTCAACCAACCATGTGTAGAGTTGCGCCCCAGGCTTTCCCTCACAGTTTAGTATCATAGCTGGGTTTTGTTTTATAAGTGCGGGGGTGCCCTTAATATCTTGAAAACATTTCGAGTTTTGACAGTAATCTGGGTGTGATTCGTTTTGTCTTTGGGTGGACAGTGTGACGTGAGAGAGAGGGCCGCATTGATGCAGTACGTGTACTTTTATTTTTTAAAGGGGTTGCTCTTCCTCCATTAAACATGGATCTATGGTTCCATAGCCTATACTCCAGCTCGTACCTTCCGGCAATATAACGCCTTTTATTTACCTAATATTCTTCTCGCTCGTTTCAAAGGTACTCAAAGTGCAAAAATTTGGACATTTGCTTGGAAAGCATTCTTTTAATTCCCATTGAAATTGGCAGAAATCATACCAGGTGGCATGATTGGCTGTTGTTTGAATGGAAAGCGCTCTGGCACCATTAGGAACCAATCGGAAAAAGGCGATAACTCGACCATAACTACAGGCCTGGCCTAGAAACACTTGCCAACCAGCCGAAACACAGTTGGATGGTATTTTTAGTTTGATTTATTTTGATCTGTAATGAGTTTTTAGTAGGGCTGCATGGAATCCACTTTTTACATGAGTGATGATTGTATTCCTAAACTAAAAACCATTGCCAATACAGGACAGGGCCGTCACCATCACAGGATAATGTAGTGGCTAGGGCGTTCTGGCGGTTCTGGGTTCGATCCCGGGTACAGAACAAGTGGGCTGAACTGCTCCATCAGAATACACCGTCAATTTGTTTGGAGGAAAGCACCTCCTTAATAACATAAAAGTTTGAGAGGAAAGTCTCTTCAGATCACATTTTTATAGAATTTGTTTTCGGGGTGTTTTTTGTTGTTGTAATATCTGTTTGGTTTTCTGTGATCAAAAATGTTAAAATGTTTGTCTCTGGAGTAGCAGTGGCCTATTTGAATGTTTTACAGTTTATTTTTTGCATTTGAATTTGAAATTTATTGTGATCTTGTTTCAAAGATCAGGAGTTACTGTATATTGTTTACTGAGTTGGTGCAAAGAGAGAATTGTGCAGAACATGCGTGTGCCAGTTTAATTCAATTAAATAAACCAGTTGGACTCCCATGTATTAAAAAAAAGTAAAAGTCCAAATGGAGCCCTGGATAATAGTGCCTTCTTGTGAAACCAACCAAGATATCAGTTCATAACCAAATCGATTACACCACGCCTGTTTTTGTTTTAATCCGGAATTTGCATTGACTAGTGCGTTTTTTGTCGTATCTTTTAAGACACTACATGATTATCATCATTCGTGCTCACTGTGGTAAATATAATAATGTTTAGAATTGAATGTTTAGAATTGAAGAGAAACCTATGATTCCTGCCTTACCTCCATTCAACTAATTCCACTATTAGTGGCGTCCCCCTAAGGTGGAGTGGTCGAGGACAGTTGGAACACAACCTCATATTCAACAAGGTTATGAAAAAATGGATCTTGTTAGTGTAATAATTGTAAGGGTAATAACGATTACACTTACAATAACGATGGATTAAGTGTAATAATCCATCGTTATGATTTATCACTTGTTATAACGAGAATCTAGCGATTGGAATATTTAATATCTTCATTTGGCAGCTTGACCTTATTGACGTGCCCGACTATGTGGAAACAAACTAACGATTTAATAACTTGAAAGGGTCTTGACTTGGTGTACCATGCCTTTTTCTTATTATTATCAGTAATGTGGGATAATGTGACGAATATGGCAGTTTCAGGCGAAGCAATAAGGGCCAAAGCTGCTTGGGGTTACACCTTACCCAAAACGTGTGTCTGAGGTTATTTACTAAGATTGGAATACACTAGCCACAGGCATGTACTCTACGTTTAGCTCCACGTTTAGACCTGTGATCCAGGTTCACACCATGCATACAGTCCAAACCACATGGGGAACACCTTGCGGACTCATACGGCGTTTTCAGGTTTCTGAAGTGTTAGCTCCAGCATGCTAAAGCCATGGTCCGTCTGTCCCGCCGTGTCCCTCTGCAGTGCCAGTCTGGACCTGTGTTTTTGTCCCGCTTTAGCCAGGTCAACAGTGTTATCCGCTGGGTCTGACGGCTGACTGACACTCCTGGGCCCACACTGCTCTTTTTCACTGCCAGTTTGTTCAAAAAAATCTAATAAAATCGATAAAACCTGAAAAAAATGGCGTTGAGCTACTTTTTGCGGATGGTTCACAAATTGAAAGAGGAAGAACCACAGTCTTAAAGGTCCCATGGCATGCTTTATGGATGCTTTGATATAAACATTAGTGGGCCCCTAACACAGTATTTGAAGATGTTCCCGAAATTCAGCCGTGGTGCAGAATTACAGCCACTATGAGCCAGTCGCACATTGAGCTTTCCCCAAACGTGACATTTCAGTGTTTGTAGCTTTAATGCAACTGATGAGGAGAGAGGGTGGTCAAGGAGGAGGGTGGGGATGTGGCCCTGAGCAGCTTGCGGCCATGGAACCATGAGCTGCTTACAGTGGATGTATCGCAATGGCGAGGCGCACACAGCCTTGTTCTGTAAATACTGGGGAGTCCTGGAGCTCTATATCTAAATAATATTATATTATAAGCCTACATAGATATCTATATCATATCATATATATTATCACGGCCAAAAGCTGTGTGCTCCTCCAGAAGATATTGATCTCAAACGACTGCGTTGGGTTCTCCGACGTCTCTGGTTCTTCTACGTCCACATCGATCTGAAGTAGACTGAACTGCCCGCCGCCGGCTGCCCGCTTGCCGCTGCCGGGCGGTGGTACTTTGCGTCGGCGGTGCCTCGCGGCATCGGGCGGTGGGCCGCGGGGCTCAACGATGGCTGAGATAACCCCACCTTCTATCTCGTTGTGGCAATACCAGACACGTCAAAGAACCGACGTGTTATGCGCCATAACACCAACAGCAGCGTTACAGCCTGTGTAATCACGCACACACACATGTGGCGCCCGCAAGGTCTTAGCTCATTGTCTCATTCTCCGGGCGGGCGACGCAGAGAAAGGGGAGGTAGCATGGCCCCTTATGACGACGAATGGGGCCCCATTCCAAATCAATTTTCAAAAGCAAGCAGGATACCTAGCGCTTGTTTTACACCGAACGAAAGATTTAGCCACTGGGGGACCATAGGCGGGCTAGGGGAACTCATATTAATTTTCATGCCATGTGACCTTTAAAATTAAAATGTGGTTGATGAATTAACTTGTATTGACGTCTCCCTGAACAAGATATTGAATACACTTTGAAATCAACCGATCCACAAACATTGTTTTGTATACAAGCTTTTATTGTCTTTCCGGGGCAGTCATATTCATGTTTTCACATGTCATCATCAACGTTATCACATACAAGTCTTAACCCTTCAGCTTTTGAATGTTCCTCATGGCTATATCTTTGAAGCTTGTTTTCAACCACATTGGCCTCAGCAGACTTTTTCCATGAACGTTTGGCAAAAACCGTTAACCACCAGTTCAGCTTTTTGACCTGGGAATGGCCCCCGCCGATTTAATTTAACACCCAACTGGCAACGTTCAAGCTTTTATTATTTGTTCAAAAATAAAAACATTTGACAGTAAACAATAACAAAAAAGGGAGATTCACTCGAGGGAAAGGGTGAGCAGTGCAAAAGACAGAACGTGGGGTTACATTTAGGAGAGGGGTGGAGGGGGGGGGGGGGGGGTTCGAAGAGGGGTAAAAGGACAAGCACCACATTCACAGTATTACAGGCAGCAAGAGAGAGAGAGACAGAGAGCAAGAGAGGGCTCTGAACTGAGCCCTTCTGGGAGGGGAGTCTTCTTGTTTTGAATAGGCACTTATGGTGATTCAGGCCTCAAAGCAGAGACTTAGACAAAACGAAACAAGGACTGGGTGTGTGATTTAAGCCTGTTTATCGTTTATGCAAGAAAAACATCAGAAAAGATGGGACTGAGCTGAATTCTAAAAGGCTAAGTGAGCCTTGATGATCAAAGGTTGAATCCCAAAATATGACAGCTTCCTCCATCTCTTCGGCTTTAGTGTTTTTCTTGTGGAAAACGGGACTGGGCTTTTGAACTATAGGTTGTGCCAGACTAGGCTACACTGGGACATAAGGTGGCCAGCAAGGGGGGGAAATCAATCAGGTCTGAAGAAGAGGGGAGGGGAGGGGCCGGAGCTTTCTAGAAGCACTTGCGGTGGACAATGCTTGGGCCTGCTTCATCGTACTCCTGCTTGCTGATCCACATCTGCTGGAAGGTGGACAGGGAGGCCAGGATGGAGCCTCCGATCCAGACAGAGTACTTCCTCTCTGGGGGCGCGATGATCTGGAGAGGGGAAAAGGGAGAGGGTCAGATGGATGGATGAAGGTAAGGGTGGAACAATGTTTGGGCGGGTTGAGGGATGGTGAATCAATGGATGGAAGATGGTAGATTGATGGACAGAAGGATCCATGTTCTTCAGTCCTTCGGTCAATTCTTGGTCGCTTTGGTGATGGAAGAGACGGCATAAAATACAAGAGATGGCTACGTATATCCGAAGTAAAGTAGAAATAAGATACACAAATCTGCCACCTGCAAAGAATTGCGGCTGTTGTAGGGAGATTTGATCGTTGCGATACTTAGAAAGTGCGAAAGTGGCCACCCATGGGAAACGTCAATGTTGGATGGGGTGCAATTTGAAATGAAGTGAAACTTAAGGTCTGGACGGAGGCCTACCTTGATCTTCATGGTGGAGGGGGCCAGGGCGGTGATCTCCTTCTGCATGCGGTCAGCGATGCCGGGGTACATGGTGGTGCCACCGGACAGCACGTTGTTGGCGTACAGGTCCTTACGGATGTCGATGTCACACTTCATGATGCTGTTATAGGTGGTCTCGTGGATGCCGGCGGACTCCATGCCTGAGGGGGAGGGCGGGAGAAGGAGTGAGAGAAAGGGACATGATTGGCTGAATTGATCGAGCTCAGCCAGGGTCGGATTGGTGCTCAGTATGTAAAGTTATCTGTGAATAATAAAAAAAATAAGTTGGTCTGAATATTTCGAGGTTGGGTCATTTCCAAGGCATTTATATGAAAAAACCAATTCGAATTTGGGGTGATTCTTTTCTTTAGAAACTGACCAATGAATGAGGGCTGGAAGAGAGTCTCGGGGCAGCGGAACCTCTCGTTGCCGATGGTGATGACCTGTCCGTCAGGCAGCTCGTAGCTCTTCTCCAGGGACGAGGAGGTGGCGGCGGTGGCCATCTCGTTCTCGAAGTCCAGAGCCACGTAGCACAGCTTCTCCTTGATGTCACGCACGATTTCTCTCTCAGCTGCAGTGCAGATACAACAAGAGAGGAACATTGCCGTTAGAAGCGCATTCGACGGTGGGCAACTGATCCCAAAATTGGCAATCGTCAATCGTTTCCAATTGTTGCAAATAAGCCAACAAAAACATCTACTGCTTTATTGGAAGTCAAATAATGAATAATTAACGACGATCCTTCTCCTGCGTTCAACTAAATTCCAGTATCAAAATTGTAATAGTATCAAAACAACACAAACTTTTGAACGTTAAATATAACAGCTGTGTCTTTAAACAGCTGTGAGCACGCTACCAGTGGTGACGAAGCTGTAGCCCCTCTCGGTGAGGATCTTCATGAGGTAGTCGGTGAGGTCTCGACCCGCCAGGTCCAGCCTCATGATGGCGTGGGGCAGAGCATAGCCCTCGTAGATCGGCACGTTGTGGGTCACACCGTCGCCAGAGTCCAACACGATACCTGCCGGGACAGGAAGCCAAAAAGTATTACCAGAAACGTATTGGTATTGGATCAATACATGCTCGTTAATTGAATTTAAACGATTGCAAATTGGTTTCTTTGGACTCAATAAAGAAAACGTCCACGTAATATGAAGCCGTTGAAACTAATTTAAGTGCCCATCACTGCCATCTAGTGGTGGGAAAATGTATGATTGCATTTTTAGGTATCCTATAATCGTTCCTACAAAACATTAAATAACTTATGGCTGTTCACAACATAACGTTACATTATTTGATTACTGATGTACTGTACCTAAAAACAAGGAGACTGTTTGGCTGCTTACCTGTGGTGCGACCGGAAGCGTAGAGAGACAGGACAGCCTGGATAGCTACATACATGGCTGGAACGTTGAAGGTCTCAAACATGATCTGGAGCCAGAAGATCAAATGTTAGGGCTGATTTAACTATATTGTTTGTGCTTGTACTGAATTAGTGTATACTAAGTATGTGCAACTACTCAACTTGTGTTTGTACTTGTAATGTGTGTGTGTGTGTGTGTGTGTGTGTGTGTGTGTGTGTGTGTGTGTGTGTGTGTGTGTGTGTGTGTGTGTGTGTGTGTGTGATGTGGTGTCGTGTGTGTGGTGTGTGTTGTGTGTGTTGTGTACCTGGGTCATCTTCTCCCTGTTGGCCTTGGGGTTAAGGGGGGCCTCCGTCAGCAGGGTGGGGTGCTCCTCAGGGGCCACGCGCAGCTCGTTGTAGAAGGAGTGATGCCAAATCTGACCAATAGGAAAAGGAGGAGAAAATGCACAGGATTGAGGCAACGACCAATCACAGCACAGAGGAAAACATTGCCTTCGGAAACCCTAGCTGTAAAATGAAACATTGCAATCAATTTTGAGTTAGGATCATCAGTGGGCATGAAAGTGATCGGCAATTAGGTTTTACTTTGTAAATACCACACATAATAACGCTTTGAAAAGAGAGTAGAAAATCGATTTGGAACTAGCGGTGATATTGTTTGCTGGTGATTCTGCACTGATTTACATCCGGAGATGACCAGAAACTCTCTAAAAATCATGGGCACCATGCTGGTTCCTCCTCTACTAGATCCAAGATGGGGTCAAGGACCATCAGCTTGAGCACAGAGAGCGTGTCTCTGTGTGAGCTCCTGGGGCTGAGATGGGGACATTTGTAATGGATGGGTCCCCAGAAGGCTGCTTTGTTAGGAGGAGCCGTCACGAACATGAGAAACAACACCATGTGCTGTGTGCCATCTGTTCCATTGAGATGGCCTGCACGTTGTGTGCTGGTGTGTGTGTGCGTGTGTGTGTGCCCTGTGTGTGTGTGTGTGTGTGTGTGTGTGTGTGTGTGTGTGTGTGTGTGTGTGTGTGTGTGTGTGTGTGTGTGTGTGTGTGTGTGTGTGTGTGTGTGTGTGTGTGAGCCCATGTGTGGTGGGTGTGTGTTTGTGTGTTTGTATGTTTTTGTGTTTGTTTGGAAGACCTTATTAGTACTGTTGCAATTCTGTGTGTGTTTGTGTAGGGGTGTGTGTTTGTGTGTGTGTATGTGTGTGCGCGTGTGTATGTGTGTGTGTGTGTGTGTCTGTATGTGTGTGGGAGTATGTATGATGGAAGTATGTTTGTGTGTATTGTCGGGACACACGTTAGTATGTGGTAGAATGTGTGTGCACTCTTGTACATTTGTGTGTGTGGTGGGTGTGTGTGAGGGTGTGTGTGGGGGTTGTATGAGTGAATATGCGTGTGTAGGTGGGAGGTGTGTGGTAGAGTGTGGGTGCACTCTGTACATGTGTCTGTGTGGGTGTGTGTACGAGTGTGTGTGTGTGTGTGTGTGTGTGTGTGTGTGTGTGTGTGTGTGTGTGTGTGTGTGTGTGTGTGTGTGCCTGTGTGTGTGTGTGTGGTGTGTGTCATTCCCTATGAGTCACCAGTGCTGAGTGATGAATGTCAGGGTCGGAGAGCGTAGGAGGAGGAGGAGGACTTCAGTGCAGGAGAGAAACCGGCTTCCTTCTTGTAACCATGGAGACCAATCGGCTTGGAAATATTCTGCTCACATTGTTTGGACTTTTCGTAGACGTAATGGTCTGGGAGTGGCCGGTGCGTCAGGGTGGATGTTTTTGTGTGTTTGTGTTTAGATTGTGTGTGTGTGTGTGTGTGTGTGTGTGTGTGTGTGTGTGTGTGTGTGTGTGTGTGTGTGTGTGTGTGTGTGTGTGTGTGTGCTGTGTGATGTGTGTGTGTGTGTGTGCGTGTGTTGTGTGTGTACCTTCTCCACTCGTCCGTCCAGTGGTGATGACTTCCCGTGCTCGATCGGCGTACGTTAAGGGTCAGGATACCCTCTCTGCTTCTGGCTGCCTCGTCGCCCACGAGTAGCTGTCCTTCTACCCATGCCCACCCATCACTCCTCTGGAGGGAGGCGAAGGAGGGAGGGAGGGAGGAGGTGACGGGAGGGAGGGAGGGAGGGAGGGAGGGAGGGAAGGGAGGAGAAAAGATGGACAAGGAGAGGTCAGGAACTTTTTAGACTTTTCCTTTCTAGACATTTTTTGCTGAAAATATACTTATTCAAGACATTAAGAAAATGCTATGAAAGAATGTATGTGAACGCTGTGAATGTACTTCTACACCTTTAAAATGGAAACAAGTTGGGAACTAAACAGCAATAATTCAACATACAACTCCAATGTTAGAGAAACATGTCCAACTGCATCAGCTGTTTTTCATTGGTTCAAATTATTGCTCTCTGTGATTACACTTTCCATATTTTGAACATGAAGATACATCATCTCACACCAATTAAAAAGCTGAAAACAGAATTTTAATTTGTGTTATCAACTCTCACATCCAATCCAAATCCACCCTCTTTCATGCATCCTGGTTGTGAACCAATGGCGTCTCACCTGGTGCCTGGGCCGGCCAACGATGGAGGGGAAGACGGCCCTTGGAGCGTCATCCCCGGCGAAGCCCGCCTTGCACAGGCCCGAGCCGTTGTCACACACCAAGGCAGTGCTTTCCTCATCGTCACACATGGTTGCTTCGGTTTCTTAGAGGAACGGTCAACGACGATAACTGTCTTCTCCGAGGGAGAGCTGTCACTGGAGCAGTGAGAGAAGGGGGAGGGTCACGTTACTCAGACAACCAATGAGGTTTAAAGATGAAGCATATAGTGAAAAAACACAAAACCACATTGAAGCAAACTGCCAAAAGAGGAGCTGGGAGTTGTGTTTGTACAGCCATCGTCTGGCCTAGCGTCTATTCTGAGGCTTTGACTGAGTGATGGATGCTCCTATCATCCGGCTGCATTTCCCTCGACAGCACTAAAGTCCCTCCCTCCTGTCAGTGGAGTGATGTCTAGTCCTGTTAGTGGACTTAATGTTAACATGCAAATTGTCAACAAAACCCCAGGCCGCAGTCATATATGGTAGGAAGGATTCGACAGCCATGGGTGTGTGGGTGTGGGTTGGTATGCGTGTTTGTGTGTGTGTGTGTGTGTGTGTGTGTGTGTGTGTGTGTGTGTGTGTGTGTGTGTGTGTGTGTGTGTGTGTGTGTGTGTATGGTGTGTGTGTGTGTGTGTGTGTGTGTGTGTGTGTGTGTGTGATTAAATGTCAGTTTTATTATTAAAAGCATTTTATGCTTTATGATTATAAGTATGGACTATCAGCTGTCCTTCCCAGACGTATTTGTGTAATTTCTACGAAAGTGATCAATTGAAATATGGCAAAAATAAAACCAATCCAGCTCAGTGTTAAATTAAGAAACATGGGCTGCTGAACTTAACTACAATATTGAATATGTATCTTCTCTGTATATTTACATTTCCTCTTAGGTAGGAATCCCTTCTGCTCTCCTCTCTCTCTGTGTAGCGTACTACGGGCGACCAAGGAGCATGGCACTCTGGGAAAAACTTCCTAATTAGGTCATGGTGCGGAATCATGACTGTCTTTGGTCTGGTATGGCCTCTCTCTCTCCCTCTCTCTCCCCCTCTCCCTCACTCTCTCTTTCTCCCTCTTTTTCTCCCTCTCTCTCACCCTCTGCCTCTCTCGCCCCTGATGCTACCTCTCTCGCTAAACCCTACGTCTTCTTTCTTTCTGACCTCTCTTTAATTCTATCCATTCTTGCCTATTCTCCTTTCCTGGCCCTTTTCCTCTTCCTCCTACTCCTCCCCCTCTCGGCCCCTTTATACTTGTGTCCTTAGCCTACCCAAACATTTACAAGAGAGAGAGAGAGAGAGAGGGAAAGGGAGAGGGAGAGAGAGAGAGAGAGAGAGAGAGAGAGAGAGAGAGAGAGAGAGGGAGAGAGAGAGAGAAGAGAGAGAGAGAGAGAGAGAGAGAGAGAGAGAGAGAGAGAGAGAGAGAGAGAGAGAGAGAGAGAGAGAGGAGAGAGAGAGAGAGGGAGAGAGAGAGGGGGAGATGGGGAGAGAGACTAATGGGAAGAGAGGAAGGAGGGATGAGGTGCAGGGTGTAGAGGGGAGACTGAGAGAGAGAGACTGATAGTGGAGTACCATATTTAGTCATAAACTGTGGGAATCAAATGTTTTTCTCTTCCTTCTGCCAATGAAGGCTAGTAGCAGACCTTGCAGCTGCAAGTGTGTGTGTGTGTGTGTGTGTGTGTGTGTGTGTGTGTGTGTGTGTGTGTGTGGTGTGTGTGTGTGTGTGTGTGTGTGTGTGTGTGTGTGTGTGTGTGTGTGTGGTGTGTGTGTGTGTGTGTATGTTTGCATGTATCCATCAGTTGCTCTGCACATGCTTTCTTGGCAAGGGTTTCACAGCCACCGTTGACTCAACTATTACGCCCTGATTACATTTAAGCTGATCCCAATCATGCAGTCATGTTACACAACTGTGCCTCTGTGGTGGAAGTTGACATTTAATTGTATTGTTCAAAGGATTGAGGACATATAAATTCCAATGGGGAATGCCAAATTCCAAGTTCTGGATTTGTTTCACGATCAGGTTAGCTGTCACAACATTCCTTTTGCCCCAAATTTCAGATTTCCAGAATACTTCCATATCTGATTTAACTCTAGAACATTGATCAAATTCCAACACACCAGCCAAGTAAATGTCATCGAACGAAGGTGTGAAGGTTTGTTAAGCCACTTTGACACACAGGCTAACGAACATCGCCTTCAACCAGATGTTCCTCATGGCCAAGGCGCTCCATGTCAAATCCAACAGCCTACAACCCTAACCCTAACCCTAACCCTAACCCTAACCCTAACCCTACCCCCTGTGGCCTCATGTCTCAAGACACTAAAAGACAAGTGGACCGCAGGCCAACGATGGCTGGGAACACTCCACAGAACGGGAACCAGTGCCATTGAATCATCTGCGCATCTCACTGAGACACCCAGATCCACCCCCCCCCCCCCATCCCCCATCTGCCTTGTTTCAGCTCCACCGTCCGACCTCACACATTGAAACTGCGGGGTGGGTACAGTAGTGTGTACAGTAGTAGTCCCGCTCAGTCATGATGGAGCATGCAGGAGCAAAGTTAGAACTGTGGTTTAGAACATACAGCAGCAGATTCTTTCAGCGTCCCTTTCCTCCATGTCAACACGCTACACACCAATACGCCTTGACCTTAAAACCCCTTGAGATCCCCCTGATGGGTTACCACCATAAAATAATATCTTCTGTTCTCTTCTATTCTAAGGCAGTTAGAATCCTAATCCTCTCCTGTTCTGGATGTGGACTTTGTGTCAGATTCCGTTGTCCAAGACTATAGTAAGATAGAGGCAGATCCGGGCGGTGGCCAGAGAACCGCAGCAGAGTACAGCAGACAGATAAACCGGGCGCTGGGCATCACTCACCTTGGCTGTGCTGGGCTTGGCGTGGGGAGTGGGGACGGGGCCTGTCTGCAGTGAGCTGCTGGGTTGAAGTGGGCCTCACCTACCTCCCCACACAGTTTATCAACCCCTGCCCCCCCCCCCCCGCGCCCCATCCCTGCACCTCCCCGCCCCCCCCGGCCGCCTCCTCCACCTCTCCATCACTCGGACCGCCGCCCCCCTCCCGCCCCCTCCCACAATTGCCATCCCAAACATGGAGTGGGATCTCCTCTCTCCTCCGGGCCAGCCTCGCTGTCCTGCCCCGGCTTGCTTCCTTATAGGGCAGGCCCCGGGGGAAGCGGCCAATCACATCGCTCGGTGGGCCCAACAAGACTCGCTCCCATCATTCAGTGCATTCCAGCGGCCGTCGTCCCCTTTTCTGTGAAGGGGAGAGAGAGAGAGACAGAGAGAGAGGGAGAGAGTGAGACAGAGGGAGAGGGAGAGACAGGGAGAGAGACAGAGAGGGATATGGAGAAAGAGGGAGAGAGCGAGAAAGAGGGTTGCACAGACACAGATGCATGCACAATCACACACACACACACACACACACACACACACACACACACACACACACACACACACACACACACACACACACACACACACACACACACACACACACACACACACACACACACACACACGTCACACACACATACACACACGCCACATTAACACAAATAAAGAGTTCATTCAGTTAGGTATGTGTAGTGCAGTTGGTTATTGGATAGAAAACAGGGATACACAGGAAAAGACAGACACATGCCTGGACACACACGAATACAGAGATATTTACACGCACACACACGGACACACACACAAAATAAAAAAAACACATACACAAACACAAACACACACACAAACACACACAGACGCATGCACAACACACACACACACACACAGCACACACACACACACACACACACACACACACACACACACACACACACACACACACACACACACACAAACATGCTTGGTAAGTGGTGTGTCAAGTGTTGCATTGACCCTGGTTGAAGCCCCAGACGAACCTGTAATGCATTCTGTAAGGACCCCGAAGTGTGCAGGTGGGGGTACCCGATGGCACGCCTGAACAAAAGTAGTATCGCGTGGCTCAGGGAGTTCCCCAAGGCCACCGAGGAATACAGCAGGCCAACGCTCTCCCAGTCATGTCTGCACCACGAGCCCATGACCTGCCACTGACACTGTAGGGTAAGCTATGCGTGTGTGTGCGTGTCTGTGTGTATCAGTCCTGTCACTTCAGTTGTGCATGTGTTGACAGGAGCCGTCTTCACTTTTATTTGATAAGTGTGTGTGTGTGTGTGTGTGTGTGTGTGTGTGTGTGTGTTGTGTGTGTGTGTGTGTGTGTGTGTGTGTGTGTGGTGTGTGTGTGTGGGTGTGTGTGTTGTGTGTGTTTATGTCTGCGTTTGCATATTGCAACTCTGTGTTGGTGTGTGTGTGTGTGTGTGTGTGTGTGGTGTGTGTGTGTGTGTGTGTGTGTGTGTGTGTGTGTGTGTGTGTGTGTGTGTGACTTTTTGAATGTGTGTTTGTGCGTGCAACCTTGTCTGTGTGTATGTTTGTGTCTTTGTGTGTGTTGACATCCGACTGTGTGTTCACAGCTCTTGTATGCATGTGTCGTTTTCAAGAGGCTTAAACAACAGCATCCATGTGTGTGTGTGTATGTGTGTGTGTGTGTGTGTGTGTGTGTGTGTGTGTGTGTGTGTGTGTGTGTGTGTGTGTGTGTGTGTGTGTG
>OLKM01000235.1:309854-423499 GCA_900291075.1 Melanogrammus aeglefinus
ATACTCCACCACCACTCCCTCGGCTAAAGATGTTCTTCCATGTTGTTGTTTTCCCTTCCAATAAAGAATGTATTGTGTGTTTTGTGATTTGAAACACCTTCACCCTCCTACGGTCTTACCTAATTGCCCATGACTAACCGGGAAGTTCCTTGAGATTAAAATCAATTTCGAGGGAGATCTGGCCAAGTGAGCACAGCAGTACACGTTTAAGATTATATAACAATAGGACAGAGCATGTCAAAGCAGAACAAGAACCATGATGGAAAATAAAGACGATAAAGAAGAAAAACAGGCTACTTTCCATGAGCATTTGGCGAAACGGCGATCGCGCCTTCAAAGGCCTACTTGCAGGTTAACCGGAAGTTTTGATTAATGGGTACATAAAGCACTCAGAATAGGTGTATAATTTATAAAATGAGTCCAAAATAGTGTTAAAGTACAGTTTTTGTTGTTTTTGGCAGTAACAGGTGCTTTCTAATGCCATTCGGCGATGACGTCACGTTGGGGAGACCAGACGTGGTGGAAGGTAGCCTCAGCCTAGTACAAGAACTATGGCGTCGAAGAGGTGACAAGAACTACAAAAACATGTATGATGGCCCACAGCAGTATGTCATTTTGAACCTGTCAGACGTGAGCGGGCGAATGAGGAATTGCCGATCCAAGCCAATTAAATGCATGGTCAGAGGAGAATGAGTGGAGACAGAGATGCTATCATTTAGCAATGCAGCAACGAGCGCTGGAGCTAGTCAATGAACAGCAGTGCACACAATAACGACACTTTTATTTATTTTTACTGTCAGTAAATAGCACCAAGTGAAAGTCAATGTTTTCTTTATATCTAGTAACAGCGACTATGTCGTAAGTACATAGGCATAATGCTAGCTGTGGGCTAACTTAGCCTATCGGACACGCAATCAGTGCACTTGCAAATGAGTGCCTGAAAGTATAACCGACGTGGTGTGACATTATTTAACCATCAATCTACCCCAAATACGACCAGAGAGATGTACATTGAACACATACACAAATCACATCGTCCAACCCGGCGGATGCTGACACACAGCCCACAACCAGCAAAACATCACCACAGCGAGTGTGCTCTCTCTCTCACTCTGGCACGCCCGTACACAAGCACTCCAACTTATCCAACGCCAAGGCTAGGCTGCTTCACTAAGACAACGACTAACCACAAGGCCTTCATAACCATGCAGTATGCCGAAGCCGGAAAGGGCACAAGCACAGTCGCACACACTCATCTTATGTAAAACAATCCGTTTTATCAACAACATTCAATTGCTGCAAAGATTTAAAGACTAGCCTTACCATAAGTTAGAATGGACCCAAAGTATTAGGTTGATACAGTCTGGTTAAGCTTTCGCTTGCTATCCGTTTTTTGTATGACTTCTCAACATTACGTCTTTCTTGTGTTAGGCGCACAATTGGCATACGTGTACAGGATTGGCTGGCTCCACAAGGCAAATAATAGAACATGTTTAATTATCTTTCTATCTGTCTGTCTATCTATCAATCTATTAACGCATGTGTCTAGTTTTAATGTGATGTATTTTGTGTTTGCCAGTCAGACTTGTCTCCCTTGTTCTGTGTGATCTTGTAGGCTATACTGTGTGAGCCGAATCACCTAAATGAATTCCCGACGATATGTGTAGTTTGGTATTAATAAAGACTTGACTAGGCTATCTATCTATCTAGGCTATTAGTCAACAATTATTCACCGAAGGCAAAATCAATAGTTGGGAATAGCCCCCTAGACCGAAGGTTTATTTGTTGTTATTAGCGGACATTTTGCGATGTCAATCATGGGATATTGCCCAATATCCTGAGACAGCGAACAAATCAAATTTCGTCATTTTAGGAGGTTTACGTGTAGCATATACTAACTATACATAATATCTATGTATTTATCTATGTATCGGTTTAATCTGCTGAACACTCTCTTACTAGTCTCTACTCTTAAGGGTCTCAATGCAGCTTTGGTCCGTGTCTCCCCAACGTGACGTCATGCAATGCATTCTGGGGGAAATAAGAATCAATAGCAAACCGCTAAAATAGAACCTACTTTTTCGTATTGCATTCCGTTTTGTGATGCCTAACAACATTAAATACAATAAATAACAGTTTAAATCTTTATAACCAACAAGCAAATTGCACAAATTCATTGGAAAATAAACCCTGCAACACAGCCTTTAATCTCGCTGTCACCCAAGTGAGGGATTATGCAGCTAGCTCCTAACCCCCCTAAATGCTTCACAGGGCTGGTATATAAAGACTTGAGTATCAGCAAGCCCTGCCCACATGGTAATTCTACTGTCTAGTAGTAATCGTTAAAAAGTAAAACATTTAGTTTTCTTAGCATTAAGAACCAACTTCATACAATGAGTCAGGGAAAAGGAAACTGAGTAGTCTAAACATACTTACTACCTGTTGCTTTTGGTGTCACAAGCCATTTTTCTGCGGCCTTGAAGATTTATTGAGTGGAACAAGAGGCGGTTACGACATGACTTTTTGACATCTGCGTGTTTTTTAAGGGTGCATGTGTTTATGTATGTTTGCGTGTGTGACGTCAAACAAATCGTGTTCTGTCTGTTAAGTGGAATCATTTTCTTTGTGCAGCTGGATTAGAAGTGGCTGGGTTGTAGGCCTGTTGATACAAGGCAATGTTGTTACAAATAACGTTTTTCTTATGCGGAACTGCTACGGTTTTCCTCGATTGTATACACATAAAAAATTTAACTATGCACACAATTCTGAAAACTTGAAGCTCATGTATCAACTACAAGACTCCCGAATGCTAAACTCTAAGCACAATTCCACTGTTTTCACACATATAGAAATTCTACATCACATTTTTGCAAAACTCCAAGCACAAATCTTATCATTTAGCATACATGGTTCACCTAGAAAACACTGGCCTCCAAAACGCCACACCTAATTACCAATTAGTCGGACTCTCTCTTCTCCTGTTCAAAATCAACTGGCAAAACCCTTCTATCATGTGTCAGAGCATAAAATAGGCCTCAGGTGAGCTCTACTGGGTTGGGGGAAAAAAGGATCATCATGGAAAGCAGAGAGGAAGAGGAAGATGAAGGGGACGAGAACGAGAACGAGTGGGTAAAGGCAGTGGAAGAGGAAGAGGAAGGCAAACGAATATTTAGAATGAAATCTGTTCAACTTTGGTGGACCATGTGATAAATCATGGCCTAACAATGGCTGAGGCTGGCCAGCGAGTCCAGCCGAATTTGAGCCACTTCACAGTAGCTTCAGTTATCCAGGCATTTCGTGATGAATAGGTAAGTATCCACTTGAGTATTCTTCTATACTCTCTACACTAATTACCGTAATGTGACGTTATTGTTTCTATGTGTATGTACAGTGCTTTGAGAAATATATAGTGTAATGTTTTTTGTCTTTCATTTATGAAATTTGTGAAGCCTATATACTTTTCACAGATTGGAAAGATGACCAGCAAGAGGAGGCAGAGACCGGAAATTTACAGAAAGGTAAGAGGCCACCATAATCGACATGGTGTTGGCTAATATTGCAATGACACTCTAATACAATAAGTGAAATTAAAGACAAAGTCATAGAAGACAATGTCCTATTCCTACATTTGGTTCATTCCTAAAATGGTTGAATAAATATGCTGCTACCACTTGTTCTTTGGTGCGTGTCTTCACATGAATGGAAAATGTCAGTGGGTGCCAAATCTAGGTGATTCCTGGTATCGAGAGTCAGACGGTAGTTCCCTATTTATTTGTTAGCCCACCGCTTCATGTTCCACCCTAGTTGGGACACGATCGGTGAACACGCACTGAACTTTCTGGTTGGTGTTTATTCAAAAAATCCAAAAGACATTGGATGTCTTTTGGATGATATCCAAAAAAATATTAATATATACATACGTTAACTTATTACATTACTGCTAATGCTCCCTGTGAGGTATCTTCCCTTCACCCCATCCCAATTATAAATATATATATATATATATATATATAATATATATATATATATATATATATATATATTATATATACATATAATATAATAATAATATACTCTTATGCAAGACCGTGAGAAGAGGGAGGATTTCACCTTCTCACACTCCCATCTAGAGTGATCATAATCAGAAAAGTTATTCTGATTATTTTTCTCAATCATTTAAACACGTTTTCTTAAACTATAGCTCAATTTCTCAAAACCCTAACCACAAACCTGAGAAGAGTTAACCAATATGAATATCTCTTAGGGAGCATCAGTTACCGTAAACACTGGTGTGATTAATTCAAAACACTTCCATCAAAATACTATCAACATATGTATTGGCTTCATGAGGCCATATTCCAACATATACAATTGTTTAGAAAAAGCTTTCCTTTTTTAAAGTTGCAATTCGGTGGTACATATATTATAAAGACTGTTGCCATATTGTAATACAATACTGTGAATATATCATATAAGTATTGCATTGATACAATCGTATCAGAATAGGATACAATGCATGTTTGTCTATCCAATAAGCTCCAATGGGCTAAACTCACAATCCCAGCTTCTCAGAGTCCTATTGTACGCCTATAGTAGATACTGCAACATTGTTCTGAGAATACACCAGTGTTACCTATTTTGGCAAAAGTCACAGAACAGTCATTTCACTGATGAGTAAAATGAAAAACACTACAGTAAGAAAATCTTTCGGGAGATGTAATGATGGAATCAGTGCAAGTACAAAAAGGTAACGAAGCAAATATTTATTTGTTACTGTAATACAGTAAAATGGTCAGCTGAACAGACTGCATAAAAAGCTTTTTGTTGGCCAACACAAAAATCTAAATAAAGGAATATAAATAAGGTGAAACAGATTTAAATGTGAATCAGTCTGTATCCGACCTCCGATCCTGATCAGGCCAGACGACGTGTCTTCAACAAAACAGAGCTCACCTGAGGCCTCTTTTATGCTCTGACACATGATTGAAGTGTTTTGCCAGTTGAGTTTTAACAGGTGAGAAGTGAGTTAGACTTATTGGTAATTATCTGTCAAGTTTTCAGAATTGTGTGCATAGCTAAATTTTTTTGTTTGCATACAATCAAGAAAAAAGTAATGCAAATGGATCCCTTTAATAGGGACATGTGACTATTTCCAAACTGACTGGAAGTCCCCACTCCCTATCTCTCCAAGACAGATAGAGGGCTGCGTCATTGGCTTTCAGATTGGATACGGCTTAGTTCAGCAGGTTGCTATGCCTTCGTGTCTAACCAGCCAGCGCAAGGTCTCGCATAGAGAGAGGGAGGGAGGGAGGGTTCACCCGAGGTCAAGTGCAGTGTCATTCAGAGCCGCACAGAGAGGACAAACTTGTCAATGTCAATGGAGAGAGAGAGAGAGAGAGAGAGAGAGAGAGAGAGAGAGAGAGAGAGAGAGAGAGAGAGAGAGAGAGAGAGAGAGAGAGAGAAGAGAGGAGAGAGAGAGAGGAGAGAGAGAGAGAGAGAGAGAGAGAGAGAGAGAGAGAGAGAGGAGAGAGAGAGAGAGAGAGAGAGAGCGAGAGAGAGATGCAGACCTGTATTTGTTTAAAGAAAATGGACATTGAACAGCAATGATGAGCAAAAAGCAGAAGAAGGGAAAACGCAAAGAAAGCGAGTGATGCTACTGGGTTTGAGCGGTGTACACTGATTGTGAATTGCAACTAAGAGAGATAAATACCGTAAGTATAGTCAAAACCCATAATTGAAACAAAAACAAGAAAAAAAACTGCCACGCTGATTCATAAACAGCTCTCTTTGTTCATTACAATCTTTTCCACAAATGCTTAATCCGAGAATAAACGTTCTCAGAAGTTTTACACGTCAATTACACCTTAATGGCTGCTTGTGCAAGATCCTTCACCCTGTGAATTTGACACGTCGACGGTGGAACTATTTTATAGATGCATCTAGAACAAGAACCAACAGCGTTCAAGCAGTTTTGGCGAACCAGCCAGAACGTGCATTTCGATTTACCTGGATGATGTTGCTCATGCGTATTTGTGTGTGAATATTTCTGTGATTTTGTGTGTGTGTGTGTGTGTGTGTGTGTGTGTGTGTGTGTGTGTGTGTGTGTGTGTGTGTGTGTGTTTGCACGTGTGTTTATGTGTGGGCGTGTGTTTGCACGTGCATTTATGTGTGGGCGTGAATGTGTATGCGTGCGTGCATGTGTGTACCTGCGTGAGTTGACGTGCTTGTATGTTTTTATTATAGCCCGGTTGTTTCTCTCTCCAGTGTGTCAAACCTTTGTTTTTCCAGGCAGACTGAAGAAAACCACAAGATGAGACTCACACACAGTGATCAGCCCTACCTGTGTGGCAAGGCCTTATAAGGGCCTCTGACTCTTTACCCTAGAATCCGGCTGCATCCTGAACCCGGTGTAACCCTGTGCACTATGTACCAAAAACTACAGCGTGTAGTGTTCACCGCCCGCCTTTAAGTATACAAGCCAAAAGTATGAATATTTTTGGGCATACTACCGTGTCCCAGACTTGAACCTGAAGGTCAGACAAAACACAAACTAGTCTCGCCTAGTTTCACCTGCTGAAAAGCACCTGGTGTAGTACAGTATATCTATATGTTTAACTCTTGGCAACCAGCCTTGGAAACAATGTGATGAATCACCTTTGAAAGCGAGCAGCGGTTTGGTTTCTCTCTCCAGTGTGTACAACATGTGTATGTTCCCGGGAGCCTGTGAAACCGTAAGAGGAGACTCAAACACGATGATTAGCCCTACCTGTGTGGCAAGGCCTTTTGAGGGCCTCTCACCCCCTATCTTGCTGCCCCTCCCACCGCCTCTCTCGCACTCTCTCTCGCTGTTTCTCTCACCCCCTATCTCACTGCCCTTGTTGCAGATGAGGTGACTCTCGATGAATGGAGAATTTTGATGGATTCTGTCTTCATATTGTCTTCGACCATTCATGTTGCTGGTGGCCGTTATCTGTAATTGGTTAATTGGATAAACCATACTCGTTTTGCTGTAAAAAAAAAAGTGTCCCCATCTTATGGCTTTAATCCACTTGTGCCAATGAGAAATTTCTGTGACAACTGCGAAATGCGATATTAGACCAATAAGAATCAAGTACTGTCTTTAACAAAACCGTGTTATAAGAAGCCTTTCACTATTGATGTAACTCCCAAGCCAGGACATGAGAGGTATGTGTTTATGTTGGGGAACACTGCCGGTCTCCACATTGCGCAGCCTGAACTCACACCCGGATGCCAACTGGATTCACACACAAGCTTAATTTAATTGTTTCCTAGAATCCAAAGACTTTCCTAGTAATCTTGGAGATGTAATTTACATTAACATTTTGGGCATTTAGCAGACGCCTTTATCCAAAGTAAGACATTTGTCATAGAAGTGAAACGCATTAAGTGCGTACAATAAGTGCGTAATTAAGTGCCAGGACATACAACAACTGACGGTGGGCGGAATGGACTGGATGGCTATGCAGAGTCTGGGTGAACCCTGAACAGGTGAGTTTTGAGACTTTTGCGATCCTGACATTGGCAGGGAGCTTGTTCTACCACTGAGGTCCCAAAACAGACAAGAGTTGTGACTTCGCTGATCGCCCTTTGCTTGCTCTTAGCTATGGCGTTACCAGAAGTCCAGTTGAGGTAGTTTAGCGGAGGGATCACATGGGAGAGGGGGGTCACATGGGAGAATTAAGGTTGCTTGAACATGAGGCGCGCTGCCGCGTTCTGGATAGGCTTCAAAGGTTTAATCGCAGAGGCAGGGAGTCCAGCCAGGAGCGAGTTGCAGTAGTCGAGGCGGTAGATGACCAGCGCTTGAACTAGGAGCTGAACTGCTTCCCTTGTGAGGAAGGGCCGGATCCTGCAGATGTTGTTGAGAGCAAATCTGCAGGATTGGGCCACCACGGTGATGTTTGCGGTGCAGCATAACTGATTGTCCAGTACCACATTGAGGTTTCTGGCGATACAGAAGGAGACAGAGTGATGTTCTCAACAGTGACCAGTAAGTCACTGTGTGGGCAATCTTTCTCTGGCATTAGGAGGAGCTCAGTCTTGTTGAGGTTAAGCCTCAGGTGATGAGCAGTCGTCTAAGTGCTGATGTCTGCCAGACGTTCAGATATGCGTGTTGCAGGACCTTGACCGAGGAGGGGAAAAAGAGAAATAGAGTGTCGTCAGCATAGCAGTGTGAAGTCTGATTTATGAGATCAATCTCTATCCAAGGGAAAGAGGTTACATCATAACCTGCCTACAGATACATGAGACATTAGAGGCTGGCAAACACCAGGAAATCAGGAAGAGGTTTCTGACTGTGTCAGGTGTGTCTGTGTGTTTGTGCAGACGTGTGTGGGTTTGCCTTCAGGGGAAAGGTCAGCCATTCAGTCATACGCATTGATGTACGTGTGTGTATGTGTTTGGCATGCGTGTGTGTGTTTTAGAACTTGGTTTCAAAGAAAATCCAACATTGTGTCTCTCTGTCTGCTGGTTCTCTCGTGCGGGTCTCTCTAGATTGAAAGCAAACAAGAGAAAAAACAAGCCATTATGTGTTTAGTCTGCAGTGATTCGCCCTGTAGGAAACATTCCCCAAATTGCTTCTTACATTAAACACTAGAAAACACATACTCCATGCCTCACTCTGTCACGTATCCATACATTCTCTCTCTCTCTCTCTCTCTCTCTCTCTCTCTCTCTCTCTCTCTCTCTCTCTCTCTCTCTCTCTCTCTCTCTCTCTCTCTCTCTCTCTCTCTCCTCTCTCTCTCTCTCTCTTCTCTGTTCTCTCATCTCTCTTCCTCATCGTCTCTCACTCTCTCTCTCTCTCTGTATCGCTAGTTCATGCTATAGATCTCGTCTGATCTTCTCTCGTCTCTCTCTCTCACTCTCTCTGTATGTCATGGTAGTTTCAGATGATAATGTGTTATGAATGCATGTCGATAAATGAAATACAGGAGTTCATTCAATGTATACATCTTTGTATCACAATGATCATTGTGATATCGATATTGTACATTGTTAGCTTGAGTTTGCACTTAAGCTAGCGGGACAAGTTGTTGGATCCTGTCTCACAGGACCAGCCTCGTGGGTCTATGTGCGACAGCGTAGTGTTTGCGTATAGGGCCATATCTTACCCATTTAGGTTACAGCCGCATGTCTTGAGAAACAAAAGGAGCTCAATGTCCGCCCTCACATTATGAGATGATATGCTATCGCTGAGATATGAGAGATTTTGTAAACAATGGGATTGTGTTAATCGTGTTTTCTCGGAACAAGACAGGAAACTCTGATTTTCCTTTTTGATTTTCCGTTTACAAAAATAGAATGATTACATCAACGCAAAATGCAGAGGTGGAAACTGTTAACTGTCTGCCCTTGGACTTTTTGGTCCTTTTTAACTATTAATACGTTTCAGCTTTTTATCAAGGCATCCCGATGTGTTTAAGATCACCATTTCATTGACAGAGAATGTACTGAAAAGGGGCTTTTATAAAGAACAACCAAATGCTAAGCAGTGGGACGTTGAACTTGACAAGTAATTTATAGTTTCCCTTAGAGTTCTGCAGTTACAGCCCCCTCTAACACACACACACACACACACACACACACACACACACACACACACACACACACACACACACAACACACACCACAACACACACACCACACACCACACACGTCAGCCTTCATCATTTGTCATTTTCTCAAGGAATGGATGAATATTTTTCTGCACCTCTGCATTGGACACTCGGTATGACTTCTAATGTGAAATGTAAAGCAATGTAAATTGGTTTTTACAGTGCGAGGACCAAATGTGTGACGGTCATTCACAGGCATGGATCGATAGTCATCTTTTTGTAGTTTCACTAATACAGCACTAACTGTCAGAAATCTCATGACCTCGCCTAGGTCTAGTCGTATTCCTTGATTCGTATTACTGTCCTTTACTATGCACTGATTGTGTGCTGTGCCCTCTGGCACTGAAAGCATCGTAAAGCATCATGGCACTTAAAGCATTCCCCAAGGATTCAGTGTGATTAATTGAAGCTTGCTTTTCCTGCTAAATAATTTGTCTTTATGCCTCTGTGTGTGTGTGTGTGTGTGTGTGTGTGTGTGTTTGTGCGCGTGTTTGTGTGCACGCTAGTGTGTGCGTGTGTGTGTGTGCGTTTGTACGTGTGTGTGCTTGTGGATGTAAAGGTTTAGAAGCTACCCTACACGCACGCACGCACGCACGCACGCACACGCACACGCACGCACGCACGCACGCACAGCACCACACACACACACACACACACACACACACACACACACACCACACACACACACACACACACACACACACACACACACACTTTAGCATATGGTCTCTCTCTCTGTTACTCCAATATAGAGCTAAATAATGAAAATTATCTGTAACATGACTCAACTGACCCATGTAAACATACTCCATGCTACTTTCAACATGTTGGCTCAATAAATTAATAATTGTTAGCCGCCAACTGTGTAGTTCGCAACAACAACCCATGTATAAACACATTCCAGATGGTTTCTCAACATTCTCTGGCTCATTCAACACCCAACAAAAAAGGCTGTATTTCTTTTCTTTCTGGGACTCATCCAGATCAATTATTTTAGGTCATGTTTGGAGGATTTTGTCCTGCAAGATAGGGTGACCATTTCCATCTTTCATCAAAAAAGGAGGACGATTTCCAGATGCATTTGAACAAGAAAAAAATCCAAACTTACAATATGTTCTACCCTACACATTTAGTGGGGTGATTAGGAAAATATATATGCAGTTATAAATACCAGCACAAAGCTGGACATGCAGTCAACCGAAAGCGGGCAAAATAGCGTCCATCTTTGGGTTTGGCCGGTCCACGGACTAGCTAAATGACTAGCTGACAAACAAACAGATTCACTAACTTGCTAGCTATCTCACTTACAAACTGACCAACCCACTGATTCACAATATCCATACAGATGAATAAATAATAATAGACATCACAATCAACAACCCAAAGCAACAACATACTAATAAACTATTTGAATCTTTCAATTTTAATTTCTAGCCTAACTCTAACCCTTTCAAGATGATATCATTCAAGGTGGCTCAGCGGGTAGAGCGCGTACCACTAAAGCACATTCCTAATCACAGGGTGTGGGTTCGATTCCCGGCCCTGGTCTTTTGCATCATGTCCTCCCCTCTACCGCCCATACCTCCCTGTCTATCTCACTCTATCATAAAGCATTCAAATGCAAAAAATAAAAATCTTAAAAAAGGATTATATACTTTAGAAATTCATCGTGACTCTGACCTGGAAATGAAACATAATAAGTCAATCGATATCTGCATTAGCCATCATCCAGAGCTCCTGGCGCCGTGCAGGATCTGCAGGGCTGGCATGTGGAGCTGAAGCTTTGTCACAGCTTGTTTGGAGGGATGACGTGGGAAGGGTTTATGGGTGAAGGATCTGTGTTTCATGCAGGGGTGGAATGATTGATGGGCCTCAATTGTTTTTGTTTCAGTGGATGGAAGAATCCAGGTGGGTTTTCCCTCTATTGTCTGAGCAGGGAGGGAGGAACGAAGGGAAACAGTGAAAATAACATAACGATATTTGTGCTATTTATAAATGATCATGGTGGAAACCTGATTGGGTAGTTGAGTTACATAGTTTATTGAACTCCCCCCTTGGGGCCTTCAAATTAAGTCTGCATCTGTCATTGGTTTATGTGGGCAGGGCGGTCTTGACACAGCAATATACCTTAAGAACATTGTAAAGCGCATTCAGCTGTGCAAAGCATGTTTACAGCGTTAGTCATAGAGACCGGACATCCATAAAGACATTGCTCCATACTGGGGCGCATTCCCATAGGTTGTTCTTTAGCGATATTATGCTACAGCTCGCTTCGTAAATCTCTAGACATTGTGTTCTTTGTCCCACTAGAAAGAGGGGGAAGTCAATTGGAGGGCCCATTCATGTAGGTTTCACCCTGAAGTACTGTATATCACAGCAAAGGAGTTGCACGCACGCACGCACGCACGCACGCACGCACGCACGCACGCACGCACGTGCGCACACGCACACACATTCACAACAGTAGCCTTGTAGAGATAATTTCAGGTCCCCATATTCAGGTTTGTTTTACGAGTGGCTTTTCCTGGGTATTTTTTTTATTTTCAAATATGACCATACGTTGTTCAGAAGACTCCAGAAAATCTGGGTGAGGCTCTCACTGGTTCGCTCTTACCTAACCGGTTGAAAATGAAGCAAAAACTTTTCTCCTCTCAAATAATTTATGTTATTGTATTACCCTAAATGTAAACCTAAAGGTAAACTTCAGATCCAAGCTTTTTATTTTGCTCTGTAGATTGGTACTACTTTCCCAGGCTTCTTGGTTGTGTTTTTTTGGGGAATTCTGCTGACTTCAGTGCTCCTTGTACTTCATCAACAGAAACTGCCTCCTGTGCGCTCTAAAATAATAACATCCTAACATCTTTGGATTTTTGGAAAAGGTATTCGCCTGGCTCGAGGCCAGACTGCTGTGCAGTGAGAAATAGAATGGGAACTTGTGAGATTGGGATATACTGTTGTGTTAGCCTCTCACAAGGAGAACAAAAACAGTCTGTAAATTAATATAAAATAATAATAAAAGCGTAATATACTGTCAACTATAGGCTAAGAAAATCTGTGTTTCAAAAACACCACAATGACAATATCATTTTACCATTAATTGCTAAACAATTGCCAAAACTGCTACTGTTGTTAAATTCCATTCCTCATGATGTCAAATACCTATAGGCCTATGTGCATCTGTGTGTATGTCTGCATTCTTGGTTTTGTCAGTATGTGTGTGCGTGTGTGTTTCTGTGTTTATCATGTATGTCTGCATGATGGCCTGGTTGTGTCTGTGTCTGTGTGTTAGAGAGTGTGTGTGTATATGTGTTTATCTCTCCATGCTGGCAGATTGTGTGTGTGTGTGTGTGTGTGTGTGTGTGTGTGTGTGTGTGTGTGTGTGTGTGTGTGTGTGTGTGTGTGTGTGTGTGTGTGTGTGTGTGTGTGTGTGTGTGTGTGTGTGTGTGTGTGTGGAGGTTCTTCATTCTCACTAGAAACATGTACGTGTGTACATTCATATTCTGTTACAGAAGAGAAGCTTGCATATAATCCAGGTGTACTTGGTTCCAAGACCGTCCATGTTTTATCCAAGATGTATGAAGGCTCTCTGGATCTTTTGGCCCTCCATACAAGTCACACACTTACCCAAGAGTAAAGTAATCAGCACAGTCCCACATGAGACAATATTTGAACGCTTTTGCGTGTTAATGTCTCAAAAGAAGCACAAGTTCATGAGGACACACAGGCAACAGTGTTGTACCTGCCATGTGCTCTTAATGACATATAACACATATCTATAAAGAACAACACATGACAAACAAAATGAAACAGAAAAGGGTAATTTATTTTGGAGCAGGTTGCGAAGTGTCTTGCTCGTGGGCAGATTGTGGAGGTGCTGTTTTCACGTCTGTTTCTTCCAAAGACCACAAGGTCAAGACACAATGTTCAATCCTTTATTCGCAGGCTCATGCAGGACACCCCAACAACCATCATGCTACCTGGCTGTAAGTAGCTCTCTGTTACTCTGTGTTACTCTCCCCTCCGCTATGTGTCCCTGCCCCATTATGAGTGTTCTCCTATTTTGTGGCCTATTTCATCACCAACAACAGTCTATCAAAACGATTGACAAGAGCGGGGCTATCAGATACTTTCCAATCATAACCTGTTTTCTTAGAAAAAATACAAAAAGAGGTTACCGCGTTTCCTATTGGGTTACCGATATACAGTGGTCGAGTTGTAAAAAAAAGCCAGGGGATGGTGGATTTCAACTTTTAGGGACAGATCTTTTGTGCTGATGACTGCGCATATGGTTGGAGACCAACGGTGTGATTATTATTATATTACATATTTTTTGGGATAAAATAAGAGTGATGAATACTGTCATCGCTCTTATTTTATCCCCCAAAATGCAGCTGATCGGACGCATGATACGATTCGGAGGCATGCATCACATTTAAGGATTTAAAAACTGATTCTTATTCTTTTTCAAAAATGCATTCAGCAGAGAAGGAAGAATAGCTTTGCTTACAGGTTGGAATGAAAGGTAGAAAATGGGACAGAGTTGCCTGCGGAAGCGATGTCTGAGATGCAGACAGCTTCACGCTACCAGTGTCTGTCTCGTAAGGTGTGGAGTGTGAGCTCGGGAAGGCACTATTGCACAAGTACGCAGGCGCGCAGCAAGCGTGCCTGCGTGCTTGCGCAACAGCATACTGCCCAAGAATGCAGTATCGCTGTCAAAATCTGTCCCTGGGAAAAGCAATGTTGCGCCGAATTGAAAAAGGAAACCGGTAATATTTCCACATTAATTGATAAAATAACAGAGGATGGGAAGGGGGGGATGGCTGTTTCAGAAGGGGGATGATTTTGATCATTTAAATTCCAAAGGGGGGTGCCATCCCCCCCTCAACTCGAGTGCTGCCGATATACAGGATTATACAAATATTATATCATACAGACTTATTGCCTCTTGCGCAAGCACAGAATGTACAGGCTACTGTGTAGTTAGCCGTTGTCTTCGTGGTGTGTTTTAATGCAACTTGTCTGCCAAACGGGTCAGACGAGAGGCAACGGATTGGTCAGATATTCTTCAAAATATGCTGTTACGGCCAAACACTTACGGGAAAAGAGAATTAGCAAAGAACCAGATGGAGTTGGTGAAGTCTTGTCACCGGATGTAAGATGACCCCACTTTGTCAGACGCATTACCAGAAAACCGGCCAGTCTTATATTGGGGTTAACACAATCACTGCCTATGAGCCATGAGAAATGCATGCAGACACCAACTCTTAGATTTCCAAAGAAGTATGATCACACTTTATTATTGTTCCAGAAAACAGTGGGGGTGAAGGCGAAACATATTAAGGCCCAATCCCATTTCTACCCCTTACCCCTTCCCCTTACCCCTCCCCCTTGTTCTGAAGGGGCAAGGGGAAGGGGTAAGTGGAAGGGGTAAGGGGTAGAAATGGGATTCCTCCATCCTTCCACTTACCCCTTCAAAACAAGCAGGAGAGGTAAGGGGAAGGGGTAAGGGGAAGGGGTAAGGGGTAGAAATGGGATTGGACCTAACTGTCTGATGATGAATGCAAGCTGTGGTCAGACACAGGGCTCTGGCAGGGAGGGGGATGAAAACAGAACGAGGGGAAACCATATTAACTGTTTAGGAGTTAAAACATTCTTCTTCATACTTCTGTTTGAGATTTCTAAGTCAACCCAATCATGATATAACCTGTTACAAAACAGAGCAGGTGGAGGCTGTGGGTGGTGGTACTCGTTGAAATCCAAAGTTAACTTCACAGAGTGTATGTTGGACGGAAGGACTTAAATGGACTGTGTACTGTAGACCAGTGGGTCAGACCAACACGTCATTGGTCAGCTGATGGGGTTTCCTAGCAGAATGAAACACAATCATTTTTCGATGGAAATAAACGCTCAAGATTTCCTGTTTAATCTCAGCCAAAGCGATCAGAGCATTCAGAGTATTTCTAAATACTTTATTTTTATATGTAGCTAAAAGTCAAATTGACATCATCAAGGTTCAGTGAAAACATAAACTTCATTCTATTGTATAAGTGGAAATGAAGCAATGAGAACTGTGACCATTTTTTGGTTGCTTTTTCATTTTTGAAAATACATGTATTTTCATTAAACCTGAAATTCAAGTAGTTTCACTGGAATATGACAAGTTGCTACGATTCGCCAAAGCGCGATCAGAGCATTCAGGAGTATTTCTAAATACTTTATCTTTATATGTAGCTAAAAGTCAAATTGACATCATCAAGGTTCAGGTGAAAGAGCAGTAAAATAGTTCATTTCCATGTTATTACTGTACAGAAGCCTAAACTGCTCCAAAAATGGTTAATTGCGGAAAACGCCCCCCAATGGGACCAGGGCAGAGAGTATGTAGCGACCACTTTATAGAGGCTGATTACGTTGAAGAGGGAGCTTTTGCTGAAGATGGGAGATTTGTTCGCCGTCCCACCAATCGCCTGAAGCCAGATGCTGTGCCAACAATTTTTAGTGCCATTTTAGTGGCTATAGTGCTGGAGACATGGACAGACCTGTCACATCGGACCCGGGCGCTGCTCTTATGCGCAGAGAAAGAGCGCAGAAACGCGCTTGCCAGGCAGAGGAACGAACAGTAAACGTATAGCTTCTACTACTAGAGAAAAGAGAAATGAGTACACTCACCTTTTTGAAGATTGTCTTGTTTGCAGACTAGCTCGCTCCATGCTCTTGATAATTTCTAATCCATCGCAAAAATAATCCATTGTTATTGGAAATAATCCATGGCACGACAATTAATTGTATCATGAAATGATGTGGTAGCCCAGCTGCTGCACCCATATATATATGTATGTTAGAATGAGTAGCCTAGAGTAGCGTAAAGTAGGCAAAGCCTGTCATGAATAATTTACATTCTAACTGACAGAATATAACCGAAGCGGACGTTCACTTTATTTCAATATGCCTACGCAATAGTTGATGTTTGTTTTTGTGTTTGTACAAGAACAAGGGCCGCCGTAATGTATGAGGGGCCGTATAGGCCATAATTCAAACTTACCTCTCACACACACTACTGAAAATTAAACCTCTCACACTCACTACTGAAAACCTCTCACACACACTACTGTAAACCCTCACACTCACTACTGAAACCTCTCACACGCACTACTGAAAACCTCTCACACTCACTACTGAAATTAGACCTCGCACACTCACTACTGAAAACCTCTCACAGCATGGAAAGATCTCCTACTCACTACTGAAACCTCTCACACACACTACTGAAAATTAAAACTCTCACACTCACTACTGAAAACCTCTCATACTCACTACTGAAAACCTCTCACACACACTACTGAAAATTAAACCTCCACACTCACTACTGAAAACCTCTCATACTCACTACTGAAAACCTCTCACACACACTACTGAAGAATTAAACCTCTCACACTCACTACTGAAAACCTCTCACACACACTACTGAAAACCTCTCACACACACTACTGAAAACCTCTCCACACACACTACTGAACACCTCTCACACTCACCACTGAAAACCTCTCACACACACTACTGAAAACCTCTCACACACACTACTGAAATACACTTACACACACACTACTGAAATACACTTACACACACACTACTGAAATACACTTACACACACACTACTGAAATACACTTACACACACACTACGATGAAATACACTTACACACACACTACTGAAATACACTTACACATACACTACTGAATTTTGGAGATGGTCTGGCTTGTATTTTATGTTCAGTATATTTTCATTAATGCCTTGATGATTTATTATCCATAGCATTCCTTATGATTAGATGGGCTTATTATTTCTAGAAGACTCAATCGCAAAAAAATAAAAGAATACACATGTGTCGTTAATTTTATAATGTTTTGATGATATATAATAATTATTATTCCTATGATTAGAAGGCTTCGAGACTAATAGAACAAGTTATAATTGTATTATAATTGATATTAATTTAGAGTCGTGAACACTGTTCTGAATTATCTGCATTTCTGCATAGAATGGCTAGCGCAGAGGAAGGTTTTCAGTAGAGAGGTTTAATTTTCAGTAGTGTGTGTGAGAGGTTTTCAGTAGTGAGTGTGAGAGGTTTTCAGTAGTGAGTGTGAGAGGTTTTCAGTAGTGTGTGTGAGAGGTTTTCAGTAGTGTGTGTGTGAGAGGTTTTCAGTAGTGAGTGTGAGAGGTCTAATTTTCAGTAGTGTGTGTGAGGTTTTCAGTAGTGTGTGTGAGAGGTTTTCAGTAGTGTGTGTGAGAGGTTTAATTTTCAGTAGTGTGTGTGAGAGGTTTTCAGTAGTGAGTGTGAGAGGTTTAATTTTCAGTAGTGAGTGTGAGAGGTTTTCAGTAGTGAGTGTGAGAGGTTTTCAGTAGTGTGTGTGAGAGGTTTTCAGTAGTGAGTGTGAGAGGTTTAATTTTCAGTGTGTGTAGTGAGCGTAATTGAATTATGGCCTATACGGCCCCTCATAGTAATGTATCCTGTAGGCATATCAGAGACAGGACTTTATTCGATTTAACTTCCTGTTCAGTTGCAATAACGTGTTTGGATGTTCTCGCCGAAGTGCATAACTTGTGGATTACCGCGTTCTGAAAATGCAGTTGCATCGTTGATGAATTGGTGAATAAACTCGGTGGTGCGAACTTCTAATGTGTGTGTAAGAGGTTAGTATTGATGATTGCATTTGTTTCGCTCAATTAGTAGTGTAAACTATTAGCAGATCCTTGCGAACCGTTGTGGGTACAGCTGGGTACAGCTAGTGACAGTAGGCCTATCTGCTTGTTATGTTATGCTATGCTAGCACTGTATCGCAGCTTCTACCATGATAATACATTGCAGAATAACTGAGTATGGGTGTAAAAAATTGTGTAGTGTGATCAGTGTAGTCCCCTACTCCCTCCGCACAACCTATCAAGACTGTGTTAGTTTACCTGCTGTTTATTGGGCGCTTCAGTGTTTCGGCTCGGATGTCCCTCAGCGACGGTTCTAGGCCAGTTTGCCGAAACCCAGTTTGCCGACTCCAGTTTGCCGAATCCCAGTTTGCCGACTGGCTATGTGAATGGGTGTATCACATAGCCTAGTCGGCACACGAAAAACCCACATTGCCGACAATAATAAAAATAGTTACAATAGTACGTCGTTTCTTTTATGCATAGCGCGAAGCGCATCATGAATCGCAGCTTCTTTGATGTATTTCCCCCAAAAATCAAGCGGTGGAAGTCGCGCTTATCTGGGAGGGGTGACTACAGACTAGTTTATAAGGGGTAACATGGATTGTTTTCTCTACCACTTACCATTTGGTTAAGATTAATATTACATTGCTGACAAACTATTTACTCGAATTTTATAATGGATGGACCAACAGTTGTTTTTGCGTATGAAAAAGACATTAGAAAACACCAAGGTATCTTAGACAATAGAAACAATTTATTAAAGTACGATTTTCCATAGTTTATTATTGTCGGCAATGTGGGTTTTTCGTGTGCCGACCAGGCTATGTGATACACCCATTCACATAGCCAGTCGGCAAACTGGGATTCGGCAAACTGGAGTCGGCAAACTGGGAGTCGGCAAACTGGTCAGATACCTCAGCGACAGCATTGCAACCTCTAACACGTCTCGCTCTAATGACAGCATTTGGCACGTCGGATTGGGCGTGATACATCTGTTATCTTTGATGAGATGTCCCAGGTTCATTTCATGGCAGCAGACACTCTCCATGTCAGTGGACACAAACCCCACATAAGCACCACCGATTGTTTCCTGTGCGCTCAGATACATCTCTCTCTCCGTCATCTATTTCTCCTCGAATAGTCATGGTTCTGTTTGGGGCACTAAAACTCCCACTGCTCTTACTGGCTCAAAAGCATAGGCAATTGGATGGCTGGCCTCATTGGTCAATATCCTTTTTGTTGAGGCAGTAAGCTATCTGTGAGGCTGTGAGCCGCTATGTAGAATATTACCAGCCATTCTCGTGACGTCATCGTATTCTGAAAACAGAGATGGCGGCGCACATGGCTGAAAACGTTATAATTAATGCAACTTGTTTGTGCTTTATTCTGAATAACGGGTCATATTTCCGAATTGATTTGTATTTATGGTATATTTAAATATTTAACTAGTGCTATAGACATGTTTTATTTTTTTGCTTCATTTCCACTTTAAGCATTGATGAATAATGGACAACATGTAGGCTAATAATGAATCAAAGAAAGAGGCTGTCTCTTTCTTTGTTGTCTGTGTCAATTGACAGACGGGCGTTTTTCATTCTTGTGTTTCTATGGTTTCCGTTAGGAAAGTTAACAGCTCTAGGCCTACAGGTTAGTGTGGTTTCATCATATTTCACTTCGGTGTTGTTGTTAATGAACATAGGCCTACGAGGTGAGGTGACTGAAGAATGCGTCGTCCGCATGTGATTAATGCGTCAAAAACTCACTTCATCCGGTTTCTCTAAATTGCCTTCCCTTGTATGACAGATACGAGGCTATTGTAGCTGCATTGGTTTAATAAACGGCCACGCTTCATACTGATGTCTTTTGAAGATTTATTTTCTCTTAAACTGAGCTAAAAACGGTAAACCTTAATAATCAGAAAAACACCGTGACAACGTTAGCGCCATAAACCTAATGCAGAAATTCTGAAAACCCACGAGTCCGACTGGTTTTATATCTCTTTTGGCGCTTTTCCCATAATTCCCTGGGATAGGACCCCATATGTAAACAAACTATTAGTAGCCTACAAAAAGGGGAAGTACTAGCAATGACACAATATCTCCTTTTAACAGTAGGCCTACAACTTAAAATCATTTTTAACCAAAGAATAAATCCATGAATTCAACAAATAATAAATCATGAATTCAACAAATAGCCTACTGTAAATACATATTTATAATCTCTGTAATGTCCAGACTCTCGAGACAGTCACAGCTAGCTGTGAATATTTGCAAAATATTGCGTGGAAGTAAATGGAAGTCCTCTCAATGGGTGGCTATTTTTTTCCCTTGTTTGTCTGTTTTAACTTATCAATGGGCTCTATGCACAACTCCACTACTTCCTGGACTTAGTGCTGCTCCTTTATTTCCTGTCTTACATTATTGGACAAACTGATTAATCCAGATGTGTCTGAGTAGTCACAATGGTCAGACACACCTGGATTAATCAGTTTATCCAATAATGTAAAACAGGAAATAAAGGAGCAGCACTAAGTCCAGGAAGTAGTGGAGCTGTGCAAAGAGCCCATTAACATTAAAAAGGGCAGATGAATAGGCAAACCAAAATGGCTAAATGGCGTTCAGCATTTAAACGATATGCCTAAGAGCCATCTCCTGTAAGCATCACCCAACTAATTCTCTTTAGTTTTTTGACAACCACATGTTTATTTTTTCCAGTGGCCCGTGTTTTGATTTGACTTTCAATTCATAAAGACGTGAAGTATGGTATTACATGAATCTAAATCTCAATTGTTATCTGAATCTGCTGTTCATTATAACCCCCCCCCCCACCACACACACACACACACACACACACACACACACACACACACACACACACACACACACACACACACACACACACACACACACACACACAAACACAGTGAGCTGTGATGCCATCAGATGCACGTGACTTCTCACCACAGATCAAAAAGAACGTTTGCCATTAGGGAGGGGTTTATAGGATAATCGATTTATTATATAGTATTTACAACATTATATTATTTTGTGTAGCATCACGTTGTGCAGGTGACGCACAAACATTATTCTGCTTCAGATTCTACTGTCAGGACTTTCACAGTACTTAAGCACAGTACTTAAGGATGTATTGACTCATATTGAACTTCCAAATCTGACACACACCTTGAAATCACACCATGTACATGTAACATCCTGTTTCACATTTTGCATTTTCCCAACTCAATATTAGTCAATTCAAATTAAAGAAAAGTTGAATAAACAAATACCTGCATTACCTTTTCCAGCGATTTGTGACATAGTTAGTTTCACCGGCAATGCTCAATACTTTGAGCAATATGAAAAGCACACGAGAAAGTAAATAACTAAATATAATAATATAAATATATAATAATATATATAATATAATAAATGCCTCTCAATAAAATTAATATGTATCCCTTGTAACACATCCAAAATGCTTTGCATTGTTGTCTTATAAATTATTATAAATAGTAATAATTATAAATGTCTATACTTTGATGAGCCTCTCATGACATGTCTGCCATCTTCCAGCCACAGGCCTGAGAACCACTTTTATGGCTGAGGGGCATATATAGATGCTTGACTTGCTCTAGTTGTACTAGTTACGTCGGCATAATTCACTCTGGTTCTCTGTGGAAATAATCTCCCATTGGCTCAATTTTCCATTGTCTTTAGCAAAGTTCTTGTTCCTAGTTTACATGCACAACAATTGCATAGCACATACACAAGTGCAGATGACGGTCCTCATGTGTTCACTCGGGGTGTTCGTGGTGTGGAGGCTGTCGGAGCAGGGTGCCGGCCAGCCGGTCCCAATGGGTGAAGAAGGGGGCGTAGTTGGACTTGAAGGTGAGGTGGTGTAGGTCATGGTGGGGGGCCCCACCGTAGAGTCCGAATGGCACCAAGTGTTGCGGCGCCCAGGGCAGGTCGTAGCCAGAGTGGGTCTCAACCGCCAGCCAGATGTTGAGCACAAAGAAGGCCAACTCCGTCAGGGGATGGCAGCGGAGGAGGTAGGGGTTGATGCCCGCGAACAAGGCAAGGGACAGCACCTCCCAGGCCCCGGAGTGCTCTGTGGTTAGGGCCGAGGTCGCTGTGTAGCTGTGGTGAACCTTTAGGGGAGAGATACAAATATTATTGCTTTTTGAACCAAGGTAGATTCTTTACAGGTCTCACCAGCGGATAAATCTATTTAACCAATCGCATTCGGGTATCTCTGTTATAGTCAATTTGTAGGACACAATCTTGTCCCACAAGTTGTAGTAGCCGACAAGTTGTAGGGCAAGAAGGAGGTATCAGCCTATTTGCGTTTGATAACATCAAGGTGTGTTGTAAGTATTGCAACACTTTCATTTTTGATACCAACTTTCTATGAAAAGGGCGATAGGCTATTTTAATTATTGAACAGGGAAACTCACGTCTCCAAAACACACCCACTAATCATAATCCCCTCCTACGTGAACAGCCACGCGTGACTTGAGAAAGGCGAGAAGGGAGAGATTTCTGTTTGATCCACTCTACCTCAGCAGTGATTTAAGGAACTCTGTAGCGATGACACAATTGCGTTGCCTCACGAATACGCTGCGTTACTTTTAATGCATACATTTTTTATTGCTATTATTATCGATCTATTTTTTTTATCTTCTTTTTTGGGGGTTTCCAATAATAGGGAAACACTGTGGTATTAAAGTGGTTTGTTTTCCATTCAAGAAAATAATCAGACTATTAATATGTCTACTGCAAATACATTCCTTCAGAAAGTCGTTTACATTGGTTTATCCAAAAAGGCATTGGAAAGAACCTAAAGCACAACAATAACTAACCCTAACCCTAAATTGCAGAGCTACCGGCATTATTTATTCGAATTAAGATGCAGAGTAGCCATAGGAATCAGAATAACATCATGTCACGAGGTGCAGGAATGGCACAACTGTACAAAGTCACAAAAACACCCACCTTGTGGAACGTGCGGTACAGCCAGGGGATCTTGTGGTGGAGAAGATGCCACACAAAATACTGGAAGTCAAACAGGAGCAGACAGGCCAGCATGCCTCCAACCAGGCTGGGGACGCTGGGGGCTTCCTTAGGCAAGTTCACCGGCCTCCAGTAACAATGCAACACCGTCGTGGGCAGGATGAACACCACGTGGTTGTAGAGGCAGAGCGCCAGGCAGCTCTTGATGCTCTTCAGGGTGACGGTGTTGTTGGGCTGGGTCTTGTAACGTCGGATGAGCGGCACCCACACGGAGAGACAGTCCATCAGCACGTAGGGCAGGCAGAAGAAGAGGTAGATGCTGAATGAAAACAGCACGGGGAAGAAAGGCGAGCCCATAAGACCTTCATGCCCGAGGACAAAGTCCCAGGTTGTCTGGAGTAGTAGATACATTCCTTGTCACTTTTGTTTAATTGAAACCTTCATCCATTCATTGAGTACTTAACGGAGCGCCGGCCCTGAGTGAAGTGAATGGCACTTGCGGCAACCTCCAGGTTATATGCTTAGAAGCCCCGCCCCCGTTCTTCCGTTGGATGCTGATGTGAGGGACTTTCCTTTCTTCCATCCAACAATAACTCTTATACCAATTGATGTCAGGCAAGATAACTTCATAGAAATGAGTTGTTCGGACGATTAACTATTATAATTTATTTAATTTGTAATGCACTTTTCATCGGCACGATCTCAAAGTGCTAAAACTATTAATTTAAGAGTTCACACATAATAAGGCCAACCATAATTTCCTTAATACATAATACTGAGTTGAACTTAATGTATTACTATAAACTTCAGGGAATAAAGTAACCTGAAGTTTCAGGTATAAACTTTAGGTTTGTATTGCACCGAAGAAATTACTGTCGAGCGAGCGCATTACGTTAGTCAGTGAGTATAAACGTATGAACTTACAGCGCCGCCTTGTGGTCAACAGAAGAACCGCGTCGTGTGGTTTGGACATGGTTGCATCACGCATCAGGTAGCACTCCTCTCATTTAGTATTGCACAAATATATTTTATTCCCGCTCTACATGTCGCAGAGCAGTAAACCAAAATTTATAACAGGTAAAATATTAAGTTTCATTCAACATTTTACAGTTGCAGAGGTATTGTTACAAGGCATTGATGTGTACAGTCCCACATTAAAACCAACAGTTCACATTTGGCATGAAAATAAAACGGGGTCTACTTCAGCACACTTGAAGTACTGAGGTTTGTTTACGCATAAATAGACTATATACATTTAGGAGTCTATGTATTTGGGGCTTTTGCCCAAAATGCTATGCTCAGTTTGAGAGTCTTGCTAAGGGTCACAAGGGATATTTAGTGACACATACACGTTATCATTTAGTTATCCCATGTACTCCATCCTGTTAACAATAGCCTTCAAACCAACATGTCCTGGCAGAACTTTGTTGAGCCTTTCTTAAGCCTATTGGTTGGAATCCATATCTCCAGTATCAGTGCACATAGACCTGATGACATCCTTTGTTCTAGAGTTCAGTACAGTAAAACACAACTTTGCGATTCCAACTGGACAGTGGGATACTGGAACCAGGACCTTCTGGGCTCCAGGGGGCAGGGCTGTGGTCTGTGCTGCTGCGCTATCCTCTCACCCATAGGAACACTCTTATACTAACACGCTCCGTTTGGCCGCGGCTCATCTTGGATTCAAGGAGCGCACATCAACCACTGATATGAATTCTCACTACAAATCAGTTGTTAGATATTTTTTGGGGTGAACTTTCTTTCCTAAAGCAGGAGCGTTCGGTGTCCGTTTATTCCGTCCCCTCGCGGTCCCTCTGGAGCTAGCATAGCTTGGGTTAGCAACATGCTGGTCTGAGTCCGACTGTGTTGTCGTTCGATATTAAAGCAATAGTCTTGTTAGCCTTTGACCTTTCTTCCCTCTGGGGGGCCCCGTCTCACTCCCCGGTCTCACGCCGTGTGCAGCGGCTCCAGAGACGGCCCGCCGTCCACCAGTCCGACCCCTGCCTCCGCCGGTCCGGCTGCCAGGCCCAGGGCCGCGGCGGCGGGCAGGGCGGCCAGCAGCAGCCGCTCCAGCTTCAGCTCCAGGGCGTCCAGCCGCCGGTCCACGTGCTCCTTCAATCTGCGCTCCATGTCCTCCAAGCGCCGCTCCATCGCCTCGTCCAGCTCCCTACGCCCCACACACACACACACACACACCACACACACACACACACACACACACACACACACACACACACACACACACACACACACACACACACACACACACACACACACACACACACACACACACACACGGGTGAATTCCACTGGTTACCTAGTCAATCTGTTATCGATTGCTAGTCTAATCCATCAGATGGAGGGAGGAGATAGTCTAGCGGCTAGGGTGTTTGACTATACGGTTTACTGGTTTGTTTATTGTAAAGTAAAGACTGTCAAGATACAATTACTTCATTCAGTCCATCCTCCGATAAGCAAACATAACAGTGCAAAAGCCTCAAAACAACAACACTTATTAACAACCACAATGCCAAACATTTCTAGAAGAAAGCCTCAATCAAAAGAGAGTTCAGTTAAGTTCTCGGTAGATTTCCATACTAGTATGTTGCGTCCCCCAATATGAGTAAGAGACCTACCGCCTGAAAGTCGCGCTGACGGTCTGAGACGGACTGGAAACACAAGTGACGTCTCTAGACTTCCCACTTTCTCTCATTTTCTACCCCTGACAAACGTTTCCATTCATCAGACTAGTGGGACATTGTTATAATGGATTTCGCTGAAACCAACTGCTAGAAATTGACTATCTAGATGAGAACCAACACTTGGTAGTGTTTGTTTAGGTTATTCTTTTAAGCAAGTGTTCATAATTTTTTGTAACTCTATTTATCATAAGCATTGCCTACCAATTCAAGCCATTGTGTCAGTAGCCTTCTCCTCAGTGCTCTCTGGCTGCATTGTGGTTTGTTTAAGGCCCTTATATAGAATCCACCAATGACATTTAATTGGTGGCCACATTAGCACAACAAGTTAACGTCATCGTCAAGGAAATTCATCAAGGAATCAAAAAACATTTAACTTTACTTTAAAAAAGTATGATTTAGATTTTTTTGCCAATAAGGAACTCACGCAGTACCTTATGGTGTAATAGTTATTTTTCCTTGATTTGAGTTGATGACCGTTGACAAACCGTAGACATCCAAAAGTCCTACCCTGAAGTGATAACAATTGAATCGCTTGTCTTATTAGATGAATGGTCTGTTTGTTCCTTGTATACTCCGATCTGACAGCAAACTGACTGCCTCTGTGGGAGGTCTCACACACACAGACCAAATATCTAAAGCTCCAGGCATGATTTTGTCATTGAAAGATTGTTCAAATGAACCAACTATGTGTAGTATAGTTTTCATTGGGATCATAATACTAACTTGAAGAGCATTGCATACGATTTAATCTGGATGAATGTTGACTTGTTCTGTGTCACTAAAACTGTATAGCCCTCTCCTTTCAGCGACCTCTTAACTTCCACTATATTAAGCGACTTGTCACAAGATTCTGTCTGTCTAGGAAATATTTATAAGAAAAAACATCAGAATTCTACTTATAGTCCCGTCTACTGGAGTTAAACTGAAAGATAACGGATCCACGCCGCCTGGTTGAGGTGTTCGATTCTCATTTCCCAACTATTCTGAATGTCCAAAGGACATACAGGAATGTATGAACTCACATCCCATGCAAGACACTTTGAACGAAAGTGTCCCTCAAATATAATAATATGATACAATAATTATGATAATATAATCTGACAAAACACATTATAGTGTAAGTGGACCCTATTCATGGTGGAATAGTTTATTTTGTGTTAATTTGTTATGAAAAATATTTGTTTTACATAATTTATGTAAAAAAAAAGAAGAAAGAAAATAATCCAAAAAAGAATAGAAAAATCGTTTTTTGAACTGGGCCACCCACCAGGTTCCGTTCTTCGCTGCGTCGTCCAGCCTCAGCTGGGTCACCTGACCGCACACGCTCTGCAGCATGGGCAGGAAGTGAGTGGGGCCCAGCTCAAGGCCGCCACCACCGCCCCCGACTCGCCCCGGGGCCTGGCCGTTCAGGAAGTGAGACATCATTTCTGCAAGCTGGGCTCTGTCGATTGGTCCCTGGGCATCTGCAAAAACACAGAGATGGTGCAAACTTCCAAATTGTATTGCAACTTATGTTGCCTGCCTTACAGCCAGTCTGAATAATATTTTTTAGGGAACCAAAGCAAGCACCAGCCCATACTTGTATCCTTAGAGTCTCCAGGCGATGAGGAGGGAGAAACATCCGACCCCAGAGCTCCGTTCTGGGCCGGAGGAGCTGGACCTCCTGGGGGCCGGTTAGCTGGAGGCTAGGGGACAAGAGGGTCAAGAGTATCCAATGAAAACCCACCTTTTGGGTTTGACATAAGCCTACCTATGTCAAGATATGCCGAGATATATGTAAACCTACATTTACAGACAGCAGCTTTTGTGACAAAAAAAAAAAAAGATAAGGTAAATCCATTGTATTTCATCGCTTAACCACGGTTACTTCAAAGGCCCTCCCCCTAGTCCATGGCTATGTAATGGCATAGACAAACTTTTACTAGGCATGACATGAAAAAATTGCACATTATTTGGTTTTTAACATGCTTTAGTCCAAATGAATGTAGCCTGAGTGACTTTCAAAGCGCAATGTGCAGGTATATTTCATATCAAATTGCCTCATACTTTGCCCACACGTTCATTTATTTGGGCTGTCAACCTGCCAGTTGCCTGCCGGTTCAACATTATGGGCGGACCAGATGGATTATTACCATGCTGGGTGGTGGAAGGGGTCCATTCCGGGCCATGGCTAGGGGCCCGGCGCCGCCTCCAGCCAGGGCTGAGAAGGCCCCACTCCCCATCAGGAGGGGCAGCAGCCCACCCAGAGCACTGGCCTGGTTCTGGACAAAACAACCACAACATTGTTCCGTAACATTGTTATCAGTTCAGAACTCCACCCACAGCACAGTTGAAAAGGAGGTATTGAAATTGCGACGGAGGCTGTTCAGTGAAAGCCTGGCTCTACCTCACCTTCTGCTGGACGTTCACCATGTTCATGAGGCTCTGGGCTCCGGGAGAGAGGCTGGAGCCCATCTCCCCCATCAGGGTCTGGACCCGCTGCATGTCGATGCTGGGCCCCAGGCCTAAGCCCAGGCCTGGGGCGGGGCTACAGTCCGTATGAGGCGAGGGACCCTGGGGCTGTAGGCCAACCAGGATACGAAATACCGCAACGTGGCTCCTCCCGCCCAGGGAGAGAAGCTAGAGAGAGGGTGAGAGGGAGGAGGAGAAGAAAAGACGGGAGAGTAGGGGTTAGGGGTGAATTCATTTACACACCAGGCCTCACATTGGTGGAACACTGAGTGGAGACTGATGAGACACGATTGGCTATTCTACTGCTTGACTCCCAGCCTTAAGGTGGAGCGTCTGATATCTTGGGTTTAGAGCATGGAGTGCAGGTTATTTGTGCGCGGTTCAATGCCTTTGAAGCTGCCAGAAGGCCTAGGCCTCCATCTAAATTCCCAGACAGCTTGTATTTTAGTCTCTCTCTCATACAGTCTGGAAAAAAGCATCAACAAAAAACACACCAGGAGAGAAGCATAGCCACTCCTATTAAATAGAGACAATGAATCAATTCCGTTATATTAACCAACCTTTACTTCGCAGGAGACACATGGGGATTCTAGTATCAGGTGCGTCTTATAAAACGGTCCCCGGTCTTCATCCCTAGAACACAATGGAAAGAAAAACAGGTCACATCAGCAGCTTTCTTAAGCACAAGTATTCCTATCCATTCTTTGTGTGTACAGAACACTTCTCAAAGAAGAGATGCTACTATTGTCATGCTAACAAGAAAATTCCATGTGAATGTTGTCATGCTACATTGACAAATGCTCCCCAATGGCTGAAATTGTATCTCCTGGCTTCAAGGCTTTTTTAATCGACATTCAACTTCGTCAAACCACATTGGCCACACAGTAAGTTTTTGGTTACCCGTTGGTCTCTATGCCGTTTTCCCTTTCTCCTCTACTGGTGCCACAGTAGTCCCCACTCTGGGAGTAGACCTCGATGGTTCGGGCCTCGCTCGTCACCAGCAGGCTGGTGATCAGGGAAGGGGGCTGTGACGCCGAACACAGTGAAATGACGCAAGGAGAGCCCTGTTCCCCCTGCTCCAACAGCACCAGACAAGAACCCCTAGGTCGGAGGATAAAAAGATATGGGTCAAGTAGTGTGTGTTAGCGTCAGTAATGTAGAATATAACCAAGAATATATGCCAGTTTTCATTTACACCATGCAATCTTTCCATAGGTGTGGAATGGACCTGCATAAACGTACATACTCCATCAGTTGTCTACCTCTGCAGAGATGTACAATAGGACAGATCATGTGATGATTTGATCAGGTCGGAACGGTTTCTGTTCGTGGCCCATTAACCCATGAGCATTTGTCACGCCATGAATATATCATAAGCATTATTCATGTTGTATTCCGTTAGGAAAGCCGCGAGTGTTTCAATAGACGTACCCGTTTGTTGTGGCGCTGTCTAGGTCAGTGAGATGCTTGTCCTGACTGAGATGAATGGGGAGAAACAGCTCAGACAGTTCCTGTTCACTTCTGCAAGCCCATGTCGAGTGTCCGCTCACCATGGATCCACCTGTCCCCGAAGTGTCGACATTTGCCATTTTCTAATTGATTTTATTGAATAAAGTCTAGAGTCTACAATTGAAGGAGCATCTCATAAGGTTGACTGCAGTCGTTGAATGGGAAGTGTGTTGGTTAGCAAACTAACATTAAACTAGCTTGCCAACCGCTATAATAATCACATACTCAGATGTCTGTGTCGGGTTATGTCTAAATTATAGTTTTATATTAGAATACATTGATATCTATGTCTACAAATGTGTCCCTATGTCCATAAACCCACAGCCTTCTGATCACGGTTCGCTCGCACAGTGAGCAAGCCGAGCTTGGTTGTGGTTGTTATGGGAAGACGTCATTCGGAAGCGACCTCCTCAGGACCCAATGTAGTGGACCATCGACATTCCTGTCGTAAATGTTGTCATCGCCTTACAAACAATTATAATCTAAACATAAGGTTTGAGTCAATAAAAAAAGCTCGGATGCTGGTTTCTAATTAATAAATCTTTTGACTAAAGGGAATCTAGTGATTTAATAAACCATTGTGATGGAAAAGTATTTAAAGTATTCTAATATAATAATAATCATAAGAATAATAATAATAATATATAATATATTTGTATGTATATTTATATTGTAATTACTAATGCTTTTGAAAGGATTCCACAAAGAGGGACCTATTCCTACTACAAATAGTTGATGAAATGACGAACTGAAAGCTACTCTAGGAATGTACATGCTCTAGAAAAAAGGTAGGCCTATGCACAAAATTATGAGCTAAATTTAAAACTCCAATAGTAGGTCTATTATAATTTGTTTTCGATAAAGGAATATGTAATTGCATGCGCACAAATAGGATCATGCACTATCTAATTAAAATCTTCTTTCAAATAAAAGTCACAAATTAATCTTGAATATATTATGCAAAATTTGGCGATAAAAAATGAAAAATCGCAGCTTTATTGAATGGAACAATACAGTGGAAACTGTGGGAAAATAACATCATGGTGAGATGGATGTAGCAAGCTGCCCAAGGAGTAAGTTCCTGCCATAGAGGAGGGTGCATTTTCAAGACCGCAGTCCAAGGGCCACAGTTTCACATTTCTAGGACCCTGGGAATCTCATCAGGAGCTCAAAAAATAAACCATGAAAACATGATCACCCACGTAGCTACCAAATACCGGAATTTAGCCACGTCTAACCATATGTGTTATTCACGCACGCGCACGCACGCACGCACGCACGCACGCACGCACGCACGCACGACACGCACACACACACACACACACACACACACACACACACACACACACACACACACACACACACACACACACACACACACACACACACACACACACACACACACAGTTTCAGAAATGTTCATTCATCAGGTCGGCCGAGCCATGCGTTTAACTGAAACTTCAGGTTATAACGCTCCATATAGGATTTTGGCACCAACTTTTTGTAGACAGGTTTCAGTAGATATGTATTTATGACCCAGAATTGACATGAACAAAGGGTATCAACAAAAACACTGTGAATAGATAGGGCCCTAGAAATGAGGTCAATTGTACAGCATTCCAAAAACTGCAGCCTCCTCTATTGAAGAAAAATAGTATTGGCACAAAGGGACACATATTTGCGTAATAAAAGTGAATACAGTTGAAGGCAGTTAATGCTAATAATATCCTAACTTATATACACTGTACTATTGCTGTCATCAATGTTCATTCCGTCGCCTCTGTCGCCTTCTCGGTCGGGAGGGGTTGGAGTTCCTGTTGCGCGGTGGACTGAGTTTCAGACGACGTCCCCACCGCTGCCCCCTCTCCCCCGTCTCCCGCGCTGCCACAGCAGCCGCCGCTGCGCAGCGCCTTCGGCAGCGCGCCCACCAGGGCGTTGCGGAACATGGAGCTGGAGAAGCAGTAGATGATGGGGTCCAGCGCCGAGTTGAGGAAGGTGAGGCCAAACGACACAATGGTGAGCTGGGTGAAGGCGTAGAAGGAGGCGCAGTCGATCGGGCGTTGTGCGCCTATGACCCATAGCCCCAGTGTGGTCACCGTGCCAGGAAGGAAGCAGACGGAAAACACGACCACAATCGCCATGCACGCGCGCATGGCCCGCCGCACGTTCTGCGCCTTGTCCATCTGCCGACGCTTCAGGACGCAGAAGATGCGCGCCGAGCAGAAGAGCAGCATGACCAGGGGCACGAGGAACTCCAGCACCGACAGGATGCGGTGCATGCGCACCAGGACGAGGATGGCCCGCGACGCCTCCCCGTAGGACGTGAAGAAGAAACACTGGGTCTGGTTGCCTTCGCCCTTGATATGGCTGAACGCCAGCATGGGAACCCGCGGGCCGATGACCAGCAGCCACAGGAAGGCCACCGCGTACCAGGCCTGCCTCTTGGTCATGCGGTTGAAGCGGTGGTGTGGGTGCACCACCTGCGTGGGAAGGGAGAAGCAATTACGCTGAGGTCAGGGCTGTACAGTGCTACACTTTTGACCGCATATGCTGCTAAAATCGACTGTGTGCAAAGAGAAATATTCTTATTATTGTACCAAATTTCTCATTATCTTTTGTCCGTCCCTTTTGTTATACGTAGGGTTCCATATAATTATTGTTAAATGGAGTCTAATTATCATTATAAATTGGCTTTTCTCGATCTTAACATTCAAGGCCAAACTATAAAGTTTATTGGCAACAGTTTATTTATTTGCAACTGAATTTGTACTAGGGCTGCTGAAATTTTGACCTTTGCTGCCACCTAATAAAGTTAGCGTACAGCCCTATATATATGCTTGCGGTTAGACGTCCTGCAGAAATGGGGCTCATATAGGGGAGGAAAAGGAAGTAGGTCGGAAGTGTGTAATGTCAGAGCCGTAAAATGATCGCTGATTCTGTGACTTATGTGTTTGTGGGCAAACAACATATTTGGTATAGTGCATTAAGTTAAATTCTTCCAAATTCCAAGAAAGGTAATTGCATATCCTTATGTAATTCCACAATTCAGCGTAACACGTAACATTTTTTATATTGTAGAAATTATATGGATTGGAATTTGTAGGGCCACGGAGTACGAGGGCCAGGTTTATGAGGTGAATGAAAGAAAGTTTCAACTTGAAATAAATACAGGCCTCCTCCATAAGTAGGCTAGGCTAGCCTACATAAGTAGGCCTAATTGATATTGACTATTTGGATGATAACAATATTCAACAGCAACAATGACGCTATTTCACTCTATTTTTTGGTAGCCTGATCCCAAACGGTCTAAACATGTGAGCTTACCTTAAAGTAGCGGTAGATCGCCACAACCGTCATGAGGCCGATACTGGCCGAGCGGTTGGTGAACATCAGGAAGAGGTTGATCCGGCACAGGCCGTCACCGAAAACCCAGTAACCCCTGAGCAAGGCATCGATCCTCAGTGGCAAGCTCACCAGCACGAAGAAGTCGGCGATGACAAGGTTGAAGAGGAACAGCGTATTGGGATTCCAGCTTTTGAGCTTCCAGCAGAAGATCCAAAAGGCAACGACGTTTCCTAGAAGCCCCAGTATGACGTCTAGGGTGAGGATGGGCGGCAGGATGATGCCTTCCAGGTGTATTCCGATAGGTGGGCACCGACCCACAGGAGTCGGGGCGGTGACAGACATGTTCGTGGTGGGTGGGTATGAATTAGCAATACTAGTGAGGTTGATTTTTAGTTTGTCTTATGTTTATTTTTCAGTTGTGGATTTTGAGGCATTAGATTTTAAGAGGTGACGGTTTTTGGTCATTAGCCAGGGCCTTTAAAAAAAGAAAAGGAAAACATGTTAAAAAATGGAACATATCTCAACCCATTAATGAAATATACGGAAATACCTTTTTCTCAATGTTGCAAGTAAAGCAGGATTAGAGTTTATTAAGAGGTAGCAGGAATGTGGGCATTTTATTTTCTTCCTCTTCAAATCCTTTTTTCTAAAGGGATTTCATTGAACAATTAATGCATGAAGGGCTTCATGAAAAGCAAACACTGATTTCACGTCCTACCACTTTTTCACCTTTTTTAAGGTTGTGTGTAGGCGGCAGGCAGCCGGATTTCATCACCTGTTTCCTGTTTTGTTATCCACTGAACTTCTGCTAAATATTTTATGCAGAATAAACAGGAACTTACTGTTCCTGATTCCTGTAGAAACAAGTAATATGCGGTCACATAGGTGGAAATAAATTAATCTTGTGTATGTCAATGCTTTCAATGGTATACAATAAGTGATAAAAAAAAAAGTTAGAGCTGTTTCTGTATCTTAAAAAAAGTCTCAATCTCAATAATAAACAAACTTTTAAAAAAAAACCTTATAAGAGCAACAACTCACCCGGCAAAGAAGAATGTGTTGATGTAATAGTATTGATTGAAGTACAGCAGAGCCTTAAATAATACAGATTCCGAGACTTGTCCAGTGAAGATTTTTTGTGAAGAAACGAGAAAACTTTTTTTTCCTCTCCTTTTATGTAAGGAGGACCCATTTAAACCACACCCTAAGTGAAGAGAGTCGATGTGTAATTCAACGCAAATGTTATGGATAATTATTATTATTTCTATAATCATAATTAGAATACGAATCTTAAATAAAAGCAGTGTTAATAACAATAATGTTTTTTTATAATAATTGTATAAAAAAATATTTAATAATAATCTTTTTAAATAATTTTCCAGGATTTTGTTTGATTTAACCTTTATTATTTTATATTATCATTCATTATTTAACTTGGTGGATTTAATACTTATACTTAAAATCGGATTTTTGGAACGCTATAAGAAACCAAAAAACTATTTCTATAGGCCTATTGAAAAAGGAGACTTATTTGATATAGAAATCATTGTTATACACATTTGTAAAACAACATCACAAAGTAACATGGTGTAACAATCAGTAATAGTTAAACAATAACAGGCAGGGGTAGAAGATGTGGCCATTATATTGGGGTACATAGCTTGTATTATGTTGTTAGCATGACATTTATCAGGGTTTTACTTAGATGTTAAATCCAAACATTCCCCCCCAAAAAAGAGAAAATAAGCCATCCAAAGGTATTATATGGCTGATATGGTCTCTACTTGACATGGTACTTTTGAAATATGACTTGTTTGATTTCCTTCCTCATCTAGAAATACCAAAGGTCAAAAAGGAAATGTTGAAATCAAGTGGAAAAACCACAGTTGCTCCAGTTGATTAGCATTCCCCAAATGAAGACACGTAGCCTCTGCTTGCATACGTTTTGCCCATGAAATTGTCATCATACTATTCCCAAGAAAAGTAAAAATAGGCAACATTTTGTGATTTCTTTTGTGACATGCTTTCTATTGAAGCATGGAGCTTCAACAGGTATTCTTAAAGTTATTTAGGCTATTTATACATATTTGCCAAACAGTTAGTCCTAGGGCCATATGGATGTTGTTTCATTTGGGATGCTGACATTGTTCTTCAGTGAATATGTATTTATAGAACAAAAAAAAAAAGAATACTCACTATCCTCCTACAATGCGATAAGACAGGTTGTTGTTAAGCTTCAACCATCTTTTTGGCAATAAGTAATCAACAACTTCGATGAGGTCTCTTTTCTCAACCCGTTCCCTCAACTACCTGTAGGTGTGCTTGTAGTAGCGTGTCCTAGCTCGAGTTTAGCAGTTATTTTCCATCAGCACAGCGACAAATATTTATACTATATAAACATAGTCTAAATATTTGTCGCTGTGCTGATAGAAAATAACTGCTAAACTCAAGCTATATACTATATAAACATGGTCGCCATTATTTGTCAGTGGGACACTGTTCTGTTTCCATATGTTATTGTGTAGGGTATTTGTGGTTTATTGCTGGTTTAAAGCAGCCTCACCTATAGCACGAGTTAGACTGAATGGACTGAGATCATGGACCTATAAAGCATGAGATACACGGATGAGATACACCTGGCCCACGGGGGGGCACATTCCGAATATGAGTTACGAACAGATTTGTATATAGATTTATCACATGAATTTACATTTGATCTAATATTAATATTGGTTTATAATAGGCTATATTCACTGAATATTAGGAATCTGGCTCCATATGTCGTCATAAGGGGCCAGGTTACTTCCCCCTTCTTTGCCCGCCCAGAGAATTTGGCTTGCCAATGAGACAATGAGCTATGACCATGCGTGCGACACATGTGTGTGGGTGTGTGAATACACACATTGTTACGCAAGTGCTGTACACTTCTTTGTTATTTGGATAACCGTTCTGCTATTAGTGTTATGGCGCAAAACACGCAACATAAGTTAAGGTTGGCGTAAAGCTCCCATTTGGTGAAAAGACTAGACTGCGTCGGGTTCTTCCACAATGAGACTCGTAGTGGGGGTTATCTCGGCCATGGTGGAGAAGGAATTGGGGGGACAGGAAATTTGGCTTTGACGCCCTGACGTCCAGATTGAACCGCGACATGGAGGAGAAAGGGATGTTGCCCGGGATGGTCTCCCTCCTGAGCGCCGCTGCCGGGCGGCAGTAGTGGGGGCCCGTGGCGGTTGTGCCCAGTGGCGGTTGTGCACCGGCACCTGGGCACCGGCACCTGGGCAACAATTGTGGGCAACACGTTTGTGGAAAGGTCATTGTGGGACTGGCTCGTAGTGGCTGTAATTCTGCACCAAGGCTGAATTTCTTGAACATCTTCAAATACTGTATTAAGGGCCCTCTAACACTTACTGTATATATAAGCATCCATGAAGTAGTATGCCATGGGACCTTTAAAATAATCGACGTGGAACTATTAATAGGGGCTCAGTGAATTCATTAAAATAGCATGTCAAATATAATGAAGGAAGTCAAACATTCTGAAAAGTTAAACTTTTATTTCCTTGCATTCCAAAATGTTCCTCTGATAATTGTTTCTCGAACATGAACTACAAAAACATTATGAACGGGAGATGATGGTTGAGGAATGTGTCATAATGCATCGTGTGTGAATAGTATTGCGTAAAGCAATGCATACAAGTAAAAGTATATAGGTGACGTTGGTGGGAGGAGTTCCATTTTTATTTATATTTGTATATTTTCACTGGAATTACCATAACATAAGTATTCACCAATTCACTTCTTATGCCTACTACAAATAGTTGATGAGATGCAGGCTACTTTGATTGTACATGCTCTTGCAAAACAATATAAACAAACTTATTAAAAAATACAACCTTAAAAAATATTTTAGTTCATTGACTAAATTAAAATTGTCCTATTATTTTACTATTTAAGTTGGCCTACTACAATTGGTTTTAAATAAAGGAATATGTGATTGCATGAGCACAAATAAGGGTCCTGCCCTATTTAACTAGTTTAACTGGTTATCAATGAATCTTGATATACAGTCAGGGTGACTGTATAATGCAATATCTTGTAGACAAAAAAGAAAAATCACAGCTCTATTGAATGGAACAATGCAGAAAACATTGCAAAAGTACCAGTGTAAAGTACCAGAGTAAAGGCCGATTCATACCTCCGGATCCGGACGAAACGGCCGTATCCGTATTTACCGTAGAGTGTGAATGGGCCTTAAGAGATCATTCCTACAATAGAGGAGGGTGCATTTTCAGGACCGCAGTCCAAGGGCCACTGTTTTACATTTCAATTCATTAGTCACTCTAGAATAATTTATGAAAACATGATAAAATACAACACATAGCTAACCACATATGGCTAATTAAACTCTAACCCTGTCAAACATGTTACCTAAAATAACCCTAACCCTTAAACTCACCATCTCTTACCCAATACCTAAACTTAAATATATCTAACCTTCTAACCAAACTAACCCAAACCCTAAGCCTCTCTTATCATCTCTAAACCTTGGTTAGTCTTGAAGGTAACCATGATATGCGGTCCTAAAGTGCAGCGGTCCTGAAACTGCAGCCTCCTCTGAAGGAACATACAGACACATAATAATATGTGCGTTATAAAGTTGAATGCAGTTGAAGGCAGTTAATGCTTATCAAAAAGGTCTCACAAATATATAATAATGCTGTCATCAATGATCATTCCATCATCTTTCTGGCATACTCGGTCGGGAATGGCTCAGAGTTCATGTTGTGCGGTGGACTGTGTCCCCACCGCTGCCTCCTCTCCTTCTCCTGCGCCGCCACAGCATCCACCACCACGCAGCGCCTTCGGCAGCGCGCTCACCAGGGCGTTTTGAAACATGGGGCTGCAGAAGTAGTACATGACGGGATCCAGCACCAATTTGACGAAGTTGAGGCCGAGCGATACAGCGGTGAGCTGGGTGAAGGCGTAAAAGGAGGCGCAGTCGATTGGGCGTTGCACGCCGATAACCCACAGCCCCAGCGTGGTCACCGTGCCGGGCAGGAAGCAGACGGCAAACACGACCACGATCGCCATGCACGCGCGCACGCTCTCAACCATGTCTATCTGCCGACGCTTCAGGACGCAGAAGATGCGCGCCGAGCAGAAGAGCAGCATGACCAGGGGCACGAGGAACTCCAGCACCGACAGGATGCGGTGCAGGACGAGGGTGACCCGCGAACCCTCCCCGTAGGACGTGAAGAAGAAACACTGGGTCTGGTTGCCTTCGCCCTTGATATGGCTGAACGCCAGCATGGGAACCCGCGGGCCGATGACCAGCAGCCACAGGATGGCCGCCGCGTACCAGGCCTGCCTCTTGGTCATGCGGTTAAAGCGGTGGTGTGGGTGCACCACCTGCGCGGAAAGGGAGAGGCAATTGCTGTGAGGTCAGGGCTGTATAGTTTTGATCGCATACGCAATTAAAATTGATTGTGTGCAAAGAGAAATATTATTATTGCCTATACCGTCTCCCCTGTTCCGTATGTCCCATTATCTTGTCTCTGTCCCTCTTGTTAATTATTTCAATATAATTAGTTAGTAGGAGTATATCATTATTAATTGGCTTTCCTCATCTAAACATTCAAGGCCAAACTATAAGGAGTGGCAACGGTTTAGCTCTCAAAATTGTGTTAAACAGTTCACTTGTGCTATTGAAAATGTTCGCTTCTCGGTCCCTTTGTTGTTAAGTTTACAGTTTGGGTAAAGCCTTGGGTGGCTTGTGGTTAGAGGTCCTGCAAAGATGGGGCTCATATAGGAAGGAAAGGTGTACAGGAAGTGGGTCGAAAATTAACAGTAAAAAGCACTGACAATCACTATTGGTTATCGCTGATTCTGTGACTTCTGGTGTCTGTGTACAACATACATAGGCTTATTCAGTGCTTTGCTAGAAGTTCCATTCTTCCAAAAGCCAAGAAAATTGCATATCCTTATGCAATTCCAGTACTAAGCATATGATAAAAAATTTAATCTCTAAATTATTTAAATTGCAATTTGTAGGGCTACGGATTAGTACGAGAGACAGATTTATGAGGTGAGTGTATAAACTTGTTGGCCTCATGTAGGCTACTTGTACGCTATTTCACTCTTATTTTTTGGTTACCAGGTCCCAATCGCTATAGAATAGGACTAATATATCCTATTAACGGTCTAAACGTGTGAGCTTACCTTAAAGTAGCGGTAGATCACCACAACCGTCATGAAGCCGATACTGGCCGAACGGTTGGTGAACATCAGGAAGAGGTTGATCCGGCACATGCCGTCACCGAAAACCCAGTAACCCCTGAGCAAGGCATCGATCCTCAGCGGCAAGCTCACCAGCACGAAGAAGTCGGCAATTAAAATGTGGAAGAGGAATTGCACAGGGCATTTCCAGCCTTTGAGCTTCCAGCAGAAGATCCAAAAGGCAACTATGTTTCCTAGAAGCCCAAATATGACGTATACGGTGAGGATGGGCGGCAGGGTGCCTGTCAGTGGTATTCCGATAGGTGGGCACCGACCCCCTACATCCACAGCTGTCGGGGCGGTGACAGACATCGTGGTGGGTGGGTAGGGATTATCAAATTGTTTTGGATGCGTATACAGCAGGATTTCATCACCGGTTTCCTGTTTCGTTATATATTGAAGTTCTGCTATAGCATTTACAAAATAAACTGGATCTCCCTGTTCCCGATTCCTGTAGAAATTAATGGTGAATTTCAATCCATGGGATAAGTGCGGAAATTATTGAATTCTGTTTCCGTTCCTTATTTCAAATCTCAATATCAACAAACTTTTTGAACACTTTTATAGGCCTAGGCTAAAAAGCAGCGACTCACCCGGCAAAAAAGATGGTGATGATGTTAAAATGTAGGCCTATCTACAACAGAGCCTTCTATAGACCTAATACAGATTCCGAGATTTGTTCAGTGAAGATGTTTTGAGAATGGACGAAACATCGTTTTCATCTAGGCCTACCCATTTTATGTAGGACCGGACGACCCATTTAAACCACACCCTACTTTAAACAACCCAATGAAGCCTGTCCATGTTTGGTTGTACAGCGAATTGTGACTCTTCAACCTTGACCCTCTTATCCTCCCTCCCCGTCGCAAATAAACTGTAAATTAACTCGCAAGCCCAGCCTTATCAATGCAACGAGCAGTAGACCGAAAAGAGCGAGTTACCACAAAAACTAAACAAAACCTTTCAGACAAATAATCGCATCGTCAAACCAGCTGTGTGCTTCAGTATAATATTTAGACATATATAGGCCTATGTATAGACAACGGCCAGGGTTTGCACGACAAAATGAAAAATCAAACACTAACATAAGCTTCTTTTTGTGATTCTTGATCGCGTCATCCGCGGGCATCGCGATAGTTTGAGTAGAAATGCATTTTTCTATTCAATCTGTAGTGGGTTTTCCTTTGCTCCAACTTTTTAATTCAAAGTAAACTTAGAAAACGGCGTAGATAACAAATCAGAAAACAATTAACTCGTCGGCGGCTTTACTTTCCAAAAACTGCAGTCAGCAACATTCTGATATAGCCATACTGACAAAGTTGCTTCATTCATTTAACCCTTTAGAGGGCCTTTACGATTCCCCTCAGGTTCTACATTAATAATTAAACGATAATGTTAATAATAATGATGTTATTGATAATTATTATGATAATGTATGCCTGTCTCCTCCACCGGTGGACTGCCTCCTCCACTTGCCACCCCCATCTTCTCCACCTGTCTATCTATCCATCTCCTCCCCCTGTCAGTCCTCCCCCTCAAGCTGTCTGATCCCCTCCTCAAGCTGTCTGATCCCCTCCTCTGCCTGTCAGTCTCCTTGACTTGTCTACCTGTCTCCTCCACTACCTGTCTACTGCCTCCTCCACCTGTATGCTTGCTCTGTGTGCCTGCCAACCCCTTGACCTGTCTCCCTCCCCTCCCTCCCTGTGCCTCCTCCACATGTTCACCGGCACCGGACAGACTTTCCTGTGTGGCCGCCCGGACCAGGTGATGTGTCCCTGTGGTCATCTTCTTACTGCTGGTCCCCTCTCCGGGACCCTCCCCCTTCTCTGGTCAAGACCTGGCGACATGTCCCTCTAGAATAGCAAAAACACTTAAAGGCGTTTGTTGTTGCATATAACACACTGCAGAGAAAAAAGTCTAATGAACGAGGGCTCGCAACGTTTGACCAAATTTAGACGGGAGGAAACCGTCTACTATAAGTAAACAAAAAACATTACAAAAGTTAAACACACACACACATGCAGAGACAAAGAATATAAGATATGTTAGGGTAGGCTGCTGCAGGTCTACAAAAGATGGTGAAAGATGCTACATTGTAAAAATATCAAGGAGTAGGCCTGTTCATGTAAAGAGTCTTTTCAACATGGGTTTCTCAAGCCTCATCGGTCTTGTAGGTAAAAAACGAAAATTGTTAGAATATCCCTTAAGGTTTTATCCTCATAATTGCATTTAAAAAACATGTCCGCGTCACCCGTATTCTCCGTGTTCCTTACCCTTTGAGTTAATAAATTATCCCTTTAATTGAACTGTCTGCTATTGGTCCTACATGTCTGCCTGCCACCCGCTAACCGTGACAGAATGATCCGACCATCATTGGACCCAGCGGACGCTCTTTTTGTTGGAGGCTGTGTGGGGGCGTACGTGCAGCGCTGTCGCTTTAAGGCCTGGGTTGGAGGGTGCCTTACGGACTATCAGATTGGGGGTGGTGAGTTCGGAGTGCCATCCGGTTCACATTTCTCTCCAGCCCCTGAGCTGACTCCGGTCCCCGAGCCCTGTCCGGTTCCTGAACCCTACTCCTTCCCGAGGGTGCCCCTCTTCCAGATCTCCCAGACCTTCTAGAAGGGGCCCGCCCTCTACCTCGCCTTCCAGAGGGGTGCCGCCTTCCAAAACATCCAGACCTTCGCCGATGCCGGCCACCTTCCCTCCTCCTGGCTCCCCTCCACCCACCCTATTCGGATTTGACTTTCCTTGCATGTCGTGGGTCGCCTGGAAGTCGACCCTTGAGGGGGGGGGGGGGGGGGGGGTACTGTCATGGTCCTGTTTTACTTTGGTATCTGTCTTGTTTCTCCCCATGTCAGGTTTCCCTCCTGTGTGATTACTGCTCCCTCCCCTAATGTGTTTCAGCTGTTACTCGTTGCGTGCCCTGTGTGTTTGGTATTTAAGCCCTTGTCTTTCCTTTGTTCCTTGTCGGATTATTGTAGTTCGTGGTGAGTTGTGTCCTGTGTGTTACCCGTGTTACCCGCGTCAACCGTATTCTCCGTGTTCCTTGCCCTTTGAGTTTATAAATTATCCCTTTAATTGAACTGTCTGCTATTTGGTCCTACTTGTCTGCCTGCCACCCGCTAACCGTGAGTCTTCTGTGGCTTATATGTAGCACCTTACATTGCTAATGAGTTACGAACAGTTTTTTATAGATTGATCATATACATGTTTTGAAATTATGTTTAATATCTATGTTTTATAATAGGCTATATAGCCTACCCTAAATATATGATGAAAGTGGTTATAGAGTACAAAACTCAATTGCAGTACACTATTGTGGCCATACGGGGATGCTGTGGTACAATGTGAGGCGGGAATGTTAAAATGCTCTTCGTGGAGATAATTATAGAGGCAGATATGTGAACCTACTGTAATGGCGTGTCAAATATCATGCTGCAAAACAACATTCTGACAATGTGGCTGTGGTGGTTGGTAAATAATGCTGTAAATTCCCTGGTAGGCATTTTCAACCCCAAAAACTGAAAATGTAATTATTTTTCTTCTCGTGCTCGCATTTCCCAATCAAAGGAGAATCCAAAACTAGGACTTCAAGGACAATGTTGCCTAATCCTTAAGGACAGATGTGATGTGAGTGTGACCACGGCTCCCTTAAACAACGTGACTGCCACTGTGTTGCTGCTGGGCACGTGCCAGAAACTTATATTCGTTGACTTGTGTCAACGGGACGGTGGCGTCACACGCCAACCAACGTCAACTCCCATGATTCCCCTCCAACCGGCGTAGCCTACCTCTTCCCTTTGCCCCATGCGAGCAGGCTATAGCCTATAATGTTAGATGGATGGAGTGCAGGGGCTCTGGTGCTCAGTCTCTTCTGCGGTGCCGAACGGTGACAGCGCGTCGTCATCTCCTCTGCGGGACCAGTGAGTGCCTTGCGCCCCCAGATAGTCGCGATTATGAGGAGCGCGAGCCGAATGGGTTACACCCTAAGCGTTTTTAAACGCTATCACCACAGCGTCGGGATTATCGGGGCGCCTTTCTCCAAAGGACAGGTGAGCAGATAAGTGACGCATAATATGGACTAGCCAAAGCGTATTTCTTGCCGGGTTTTGAGTGACAATTTCAAAAAATTAAAGCAGGCTAGATCTATCGTCCAAGATGGTAAATAAAATAAATAATTTATTTCAGCCGAGAGGTGGCGTGGAGAACGGACCCAACGTGATCCGATCAGCTGGGTTGGCGGATAAGCTGCAAGCTCAAGGTGACGTGCACACGCTTCCCGCTCCAACGCAATACACCAAAGACGCATAATGCATGCAAATCATGTATTGGCAATGGCTACTATACGTCATGCTAAAATACAATGATTTTGATTGAGGACCAAATGGATGAAGAAATTGCCTATTTCACTTAAAAAAATATTTATTTATTTATTTTCAAATGAATGTTACAGGCCTTTCCCCCCCACATTTGGAACCAGAAAACTGTGGTTCCCCCCCCCAAAAAACAATAAAATAATGCAGGCCTAACATAGAATATATAGGCTTAGGCCTTTATTAAAGCCAGGGTAGGCAATTTGGGGACACCATGGGCTAATTGCACTTGCAGGCTAATTGCAGGCCTGCAAGAGCCACAGACACAGGATTATTTACGCTTTTTTGGCAGAGCATTCTATTAACTAACTGCTGTCAAAGAGAATTCCAAAAAAATTGACCAACGGCTTGCAAAATACTTTTTCCCTAGCTTTATTGTAAAAAAGGAATATAAAATCTATACTAGTTGTCCAGGAGCCCTGACGGTTGGTCTTGGTGTTCTCAGGGTGTAGCGTGAAGGACTATGGGAACCTGTGTTTTGAAGCGGTGCCCGGCGATGAGCCGGTGGGCCGGGTGAAGAGGCCCGGGGCGGTGGGCAGCGCCAACCAGAGGCTTGCCCACGCCGTCTACACTGCCAAGACCGAGGGACACACCCCGCTCATGCTCGGGGGAGACCACAGGTGTGTGTGTGTGTGTGTGTGTGTGTGTGTGTGTGTGTGTGTGTGTGTGTGTGTGTGTGTGGTGTGTGTGTTGTGTGTGTGTGTGTGTGTGTGTGTGTGTGTGTGCACTTTAAGGCAGACCTATAACTTTTATATCAACTTTATTTGGCTATCACCCGAAATTGGATTATAGCAAGAGCGAGGATCGTAGGTCAAAGTTGAAACTGCGTACTTCGAATGGGCCTCTGTGTTGTCAGAGGCGTTGCTTTGAACAAACAATTACAACCAATAACAAGTCAAACAAGATGAATAATTTATAATGTCTGGCTTGGACCAAGATAGTCATTATAAATAATTTATTTTCTTTGGCTCTACGTAGTCTGAAAGATGGTTTGTATAGTCACATGTTTGCATGAACAAACTCTGGTATGGTTTCCAAAGATAATAGTTTCTCTGAGTAGCCCAATGAATAAAAAATGTTTATCTAGCCTGCCCAAAGCCAAACAACATTTATACAGAAGGGGCTATGTTTGTTTAAGCCATGGCTGCCAACAACAATCTTTCAACATTTGAGATGATTTTGACAAAGCCCAATTGGCATACACAACACAGCACATTTTCGGACGCAGAAATATAAAATTTGGCCCAAATTCTGGCAATAATTCCAATCTTTTCAATCAAACAAATGGAATGCAAGGAATTATGCTAATGCTCATCAAGTGTTATTTCAGCATGATTGATAATCAAGGTTGTGACTGTTGTTTCGCGTGTCATTCTGCCATTTAGCTTGTCACTCCCTCACTTGGCTTGTCACTCCTTCACTAAGCTGGTCACTCCCTTACTTGGCTTAGCTTGTCACTCCTTCACTTAGCTTGCCTCCAGTAGGGCCGAGCTCTCTGAGTGGCCAGCAACGTGCATCGCGACGTAGGTCGCATTGGTCGCTGTGTTGTTCCCTCGTCTGGCTGCTTTCAGGATGTGGTCGCTGGCTGGCTTGGTCGCTCAAAGTCCATGGGCGTTAATCAGTTAATTTGCATGTTACGGGTTTTTTGCAACAGTTGAAGGCGAAAGCTACCTACAGCTCTTTATTGCTACCTACAGCTCTTTATTGCTAATATAATTTCAATATTTTTCTATTGAAGTACAGTTTAAAATGATGAAATCTTTGCTCTATCAGTATCAATAAAATATATTATTTGTAATATAGGGGCGTATTCAAATAATGTATTTTATATAGACTATTTGTTTTGTTAAATGTCATTAAGCCTAATAAGGTATATTATGTACAAAGTTCTTCAGTTACAAGCGGTAGCGACGCTAGTTTAGGGCGTGTCTTCGATTCTCTCCACGGCCAGATATATTTTTGCTCTTCAGTCAAAAGACATTGACGCAATCGACCTCTTTCATTTTAACTCTTTTATAATATATATAAATAAATAGGCCTATTGGTCTATGAATATCTAATCTATATATTATTGTATGTAGGCCTACGTTTTTATTGTACTGACGCACGTATATTTATTCTGTTCAATGAGATGTTAACTCATAACAAAGGCTTTTGGTTATGGTAGCAGCCATGGTGACGATGGCTGGCTGCCACAGGTCGCTCATTCAGCCATACCTCTGGTTGGTTGCGACCTATTGGCCGCAAAAGGGTCGTGACGCTTTTATGGTCGCGACCTAGTCGGTCAGCCTGCCAGAGCCAGCAGCCAGCCGCAGCCAGCAGCCAGCGGCTGGCCTGTCGCCGCAGCCAGCCAGCCCGATATGAGCCAGGCGTCGCAGCCCGTAATTACGTTGCATAATTATCATACCATCGTACTAAATCAAAATAAAATGTTAAAATGAAAGAGGCCGATTGCGTCAATAAGTTTGACTAAAAGAGCAAAAATATATCTGGCCGTGGAGAGAATCGAAGACCCGCCCTTGTGAATACTAAACAAGCGTCGCTACCGCTTGTACCACTATGGTATCATTGGCATCCACTCGTTACACTTAAATTAAACTATATCACTCTATAACGAAGAACTTGTACATAATATACCTTATTAGCCTTAATGACATTTAACAAAACAAATAGGCTATATATAATGTATAAAATACATTATTTGAATACGCCCCAAATTACAACTTATATATTTTATTGATACTGATAGAGCAAAGATTTCATCATTTTAAACTGTACTTCAATAGAAAAATATTCAAATTATATTCGCAATAAAGAGCTGCATGTAGGCTAGCTTCCGCCAGAGAGCATGGGCTTTCTGGTACTTCCAACTGTTGCAAAAAACCCGTTGATAACATGCAAATTAACTGATTAACCGTCCATGGACTTTGAGCGACCAAGCCAGCCAGCGAGCACAGCAACTGAAAGCAGCCAGACGAGCGACCTACGTCGCGACCAATGCGACCTACGTCGCGACCAATGCGACCTACGTCGCGAGACTCGCGACCAATGCGACCTACGTCGCGACGCACGTCGTTGGCCGCTCAGAGAGCTCGGCCTTCCTCCTTGTCACTCCATCACCTAGCTTGTTGCTCCCCCACTTGGCTTGTCAGACCATTACTTAGCTTGGCAATCCTTCACTTAGCTTGTCGCTCCCTTACTTAACTGGTCACTCCTTCAATTAGCTTGTCTCTCCACCACACATGGCTTGTCAGACCATTACTTAGCTTGTCGCTTCATCACTTAGCTAGCTTGTCGCTCCACCACTTGGCTTGTCAGACCATTAATTAGCTTGTCACTCCAACAATTAGCTTGTCACTCCATCACATAGCTTGTCGCTCTGTGGTGTAGCTTGGCGATTGGCTCCATCCATGGGCACGCGGCAGCAATCCCGGGGGACCTGAGTGTCGTGTGGGTGGACGCGCACGCCGACATCAACACGCCCCTCACCACGCCCACTGGCAACGTGCACGGACAGTCCATGTCCTACCTCATTCGGGAGCTTCAATCAAAGGTTCATGCAAGTTTTTATGTTGTTGCTTTTTCGCATGAATACATCTGTGTCAACCCACTTGGCTTCCACCCTTCAATTGAAAAAAAAACAAACCCTGGTTTGCAAGATGCTTTTATCTAAAGTGGCATTCCCAAACACAGATAATTAGATAAGTCATGTTGATCCCCCATCGCACACACTGTCGCACACACTGGACGCTTTTATCCAAATCGACTTGCAAAACATATGCATATGGCGGAGTCCACTGTACAAGTAGAAGTGTACATGTATCACACACACTTATAGACACACATACAGTGTGGAGTCCATCATACAAGTAACACACACACGCACACGCACACCCACACTAAGGGCGGAGCCAACCATGCAAGGTGGGACGATAGGGTTAAAGTGCCTTGCTCTAAACATTCAGCTAGGAGCTGGCAGCGATTGAACTAGCAACCTTCCGATTTATAAATAAACCTCTACCTCCGGAGCTAAGGCGAAATGACAACACCACAACTGATGCAACTTTAAATTAAGAATTAAGAAATTATTAAGAAGCACTCTATTTATTTACAGTTTTTCTCAGTCGATTTGGTACATTTCTCAGATCAGAATTGAAATTTGCAAAACAGTCGTACGAATAGCAAAACACCATGGATATCATGCAAAAATCAGTTTCTTGCTTAAAATCCTTAGTTTGTTTCTCAAAAGTAAATATGTGTCAATGAACATGTCAGTGCCATCACAATGACAAGTCCTTGTGTCTTTGTGTACGGATAAGACAGACAAATTTCTTAGTCATGTTGTCAATATAACAGTGTAACCTGGAGGGATGTTCTGATGTAAACTACGGCTAAAGTGTTGAAGACAATTATTGTAAATTGTAGTTCTTAGTGTATGTGGGAGATTGATTGCAAGAGACTGGACAAGATTCACATTTACGCTTTGACTGTTTGTACTGTAATTTGTTGACAGACCTTGTCATTGCTAGAAATGTGAACATAGGACACTCTCCTTAGGGTAAGCTGTACATGCATTGCTGTAAGAATTACAGTGCAGTCTTCCTACACCTCCTGACGTTGGTTGGGCCACAAATTCTCATTCTCACGCAGCCTCACTCCTCTTCCCCTTCTTCATCTTTCTGGCTGTTGACCCCGTCCAATTCCTTGTCCTTCCATTGTCAGCCAATGTAACATTATGTTGTGTTCCAGCTATATATATACATGCCAGTTCATGGTTTTGGCAATGCACCTTTGAGCTATTTCATTGATCGTTGGTTGATCTAACACTTCACACATTTCCCTTCTGTAGAGAGGGTCAAGATTCACCTGGTACCAATTCAGGACAGATTTAGAAAAAAAGTCTAATGGAAATGTATAGAAATATGCTTGACATATTATTACAACTTGTTCAACCATTTTGCATGTAAAGACTTATGCAATGAACTAATGCCTAAATGTTGTGGGGGTGAGACTATTAAATAGAGACCCATTACAATACATTTTGATCAACATGAAAAGCAATTGATAATGTAGGAAAGAGCAGAGTATTGTACATAATCATTTTCATGAATGTACCAAAGCATTTGCAACTTGTTCAAAGAAATGAGAAACTACTTTTTTGATGTACATAAGTGACACAATGATGTGAAGATTGAACAGGTAGTTTTGAGAATTTCAATTGTGATCTGAGAAATGTACCAAAGAGACTGAGAAAAACTAAATGCATTTTGCCCTCATCAGATCCCTGTCATTCCACAATTCTCCTGGATCAAGCCCTGCGTGTCAGCCAAAGACATCGTTTACATCGGACTGAGAGATGTGGACCCGGAAGAACAGTAGGTTTCTATTTACTTTTGGCTATATGTTCTCCATCAAGTGATAACAATAGACCCTTTTCAGAGTCGCAGTAGGACAAACACAGCTGACGCTCACTGCACGGGCACTATGGCCCACGAGGACGCCTCTGCTGCTGGGTCTGTTGGGCTTGGTGTTATGTAATGTTGGTGTTAGCTGATCGATGGAAGAGGAGAGGTTAATGAAGGAGGAATGGGATACCTACTGGATTGATAGCTGTTGAATCTGAGTGTGCCCCTTTGGTGCAATGAATCTGTTGTTGCTGTTTCTTTTATATATATATATATATATATATATACAGTGGGGCAAAAAAGTATTTAGTCAGCCACCAATTGTGCAAGTTCTCCCACTTAAAAAGATGAGAGTGGCCTGTAATTTTCATCATAGGTATACCTCAGCTATGAGAGACAAAATGAAAAAAAAAAATCTAGAAAATCCCATTGTCTGATTTTTAAAGAATTTATTTGCAAATTATGGTGGAAAATAAGTATTTGGTCAATAACAAAAGGTCATCTCAATACTTTGTTACATGCCCTTTGTTGGCAATGACAGAGGTCAAACGTTTTCTGTAAGTCTTTACAAGGTTTTCACACACTGCTGCTGGTATTTTGGCCCATTCCTCCATGCAGATCTCCTCTAGAGCAGTGATGTTTTTGGGCCTTCGCTGGAAAACACAGACTTTCAACTCCCTCCAAAGATTTTCTATGGGGTTGAGATTTGGAGACTGGCTAGGCCACTTGAAATGCTTCTTACGAAGCCACTCCTTCGTTGTCCGGGCGGTGTGTTTGGGGTCATTGTCATGCTGAAAGACCCAGCCACGTTTCATCTTCAGTGCCCTTTCTGACGGAAGGAGGTTTTCACTCAAAATCTCACGATACATGGTCCCATTCATTCTTTCCATCACACGGATCAGACGTCCTGGTCCCTTGGCAGAAAAACAGCCCCAAAGCATGATGTTTCCACCCCCATGCTTCACTGTAGGTATGGTGTTCTTTGGATGCAACTCAAGGACACTCTTTAGGGTAAACTGTACATGCATTGCTGTAGGAATTGCAGTGCAGTCTTCCTACACCTCCTGACTTTCCTGTCTGTTGGGTCACAAATTCTCATTCTCACGCAGCCTCACTCCTCTTCCTCTTCTTCTTCTCTCTGGCTGTTGACCCCTTCCAATTCCTGGACCTTCAATTGTCAGACAATGTAACATTGTGTTGTGCTCCAGCCAGTGGCGGTGGGTCAATAGAGGGCGCTAGGGCGCCGCCCCTCCGTGAAATATTCACTTGAATATATCTGCCAACTATTAACCAACCTTTATCAATACGAAATAAATCAACAAATCCATACCGTTTATCCTCGTTTAATTGTGTGATATAGGCCTACTTGTAACTGCCAGCAACCATTTAAATGCGTCTGAACGTCAATGATTTGGGCTAGGCTAGTCATTGGTCATTCGAAATAAAGCCCTCCTCCAAGTCAGGGGCGCCGGCCACGTTGAAGTCAATGTAAGCTCGCTAACTTTTTGCTGTCTATCAAGCAGAGACAGCTTTTCATTGGCGCAAGAAAATTCACCCTCGGGTCGCACCAGTGTTAACACCACATGATTGGACAATTCAGCGAATCAATCAAATAGGCTACCTCCCTCAGCAGCATTTGCACAACACAACTACATAATAATAATAATAATAATAATACATTTAATTTAGAGGCGCCTTTCACAGCACCCCAGGTCACCTTACAGAGCCTAAAATCATCATAAATCGTTAAATAAGACATTGTGGAAAAACAAAACAAACAATCAAGACAGTGATCAGTTAGACGTGTGTGAGTTTCAACAGGTGAGTTTTGAGTTGTGACTTGAAGGGTTGTAATGGTGTCTGACTGTTTTATGTGACTGTCTATTACTGTGCCCCACCAACATTTTTAATCACCAGCCACCACTGGCTCCAGCTATATAAATACTTGCCAGTTCATGGTTCATGAGATGCACCTTTGAGCTATTCCAGTAAACTGGAAGATCTTTGGTTGATCTAACACGTCACACATTTCCCTTCTTTAGAGAAAGTCAAGATTCACCTGGTAGCAATTAACCAATTCAGGACAGATTTAGAAAAAGTCTGATGGAAATGTATAGAAATATGTTTTACATATTATGACAACCATTTCGCATGTGAAGACTTATTCAATGAACTAATGCCTAAATGTTGTGGGGGTGAGACTATTCAATAGAGACCTATTACAATACATTTTGATCAACATGACATAAGCAATTGATAATGTAGGGAAGAGCAGAGAATTGTACATAACCATTTGCTGTAGGCCTATGTACCAAAGCATTTGCAACTTGTTCAAATCAATGAGAAACTGCTTTTTTGATGTGCACAAGTGACACAATGATGTGAAGATTGAGCAGGTAGTTTGGGGAATTTCAATTCTGATCTGAGAAATGTACCAAAGCGACTGAGAAAAACTAATACATGCATACACTAGTCTCCTCTCTGGCAGACTGGGTCCACAATACAGTTTCACAGAGCTATTTAAACACCTCCCTGTAATGCGATTGTTAATGATCAAATCAGGGAAATGTTTACTTAAAGGACAGTTGCCTGCATTCTCATCCAGCAGAGGAATGAATAATGGGATCCTACCAGTTGACCAGCCACGAAGTTTATAGTAAATTACACTAGGAACAGGTAGGATGGCTAGACAATATATGTCAAAATATAGAATATGAATGGAAAACAAAGCTTAAATGATAACAAATTAGGGATTTTCCATGACAATTTTCAAACTCAGACCAAAAACTCTGCTCAGACTACATCTTGCCTCTGGAAAACAACTCTTTCTTTTGTTTCTAAAATGCAAATGATGAAACTGTTTGCCTATTTGATGACTTTGAAGTACACAATTTCTGGTTCGTGCTCTTCATGGCTGAATGCAGACCTTATTGTAGGTCACTTTGGATAAAAGCGTCAGCCAAATAAAATCGACTGTAAATGACCCGTTTACCAATCATGGTTCAGTCAGCTTCTTGTCATTCTCCGTCTTTCCACCAGTTACATCCTGAAGTACCTGGGCATCAAGGTGTTCTCTATGACGGAGGTGGACAGCCTGGGCATCGCCAGGGTGATGGAGGAAACCTGTGACTACCTCTTCTCCCAGTAAGATCATTACGTCTAAGCGGATGGCTTAGTCATTTATACCTTTTTGATCGGTACAGGAGTGGCCCATTGCCACTCTTGATAGTCTTGTGGTCAGGGTGTGTGACCCCCAGTTGTTGGGTACGGGTACCCAATTCTTAATCTCTTGAAGTCGCTTTGGCTAGTAGCTAAATGATCAAATAGTTAAACGGTAATAATAAAAAGTCATACCATCAGTATCTCCCCGTTACCACATTCGTCCTTGACATATAAAAACCAAAACGTTTGTACATTATAATGCATCGCTGGCTGGTTTTGTCCCTCGGCAGCATCAAGAAGCCCATCCACCTGAGCTTTGACATCGATGCCATCGACCCCTCGTTGACCCCAGCAACAGGCACGCCTGCGGTGGGAGGGCTGACCTACAGGGAGGGGATCTACATCACAGAGCACATCTGCCAAACAGGTAGGGGTTCACGCTCACTTTGAAAGAAGAAACCATGTGCATGAGAATATGCAAAATCCATGTATCTTTGGGATGAATAGTTAACTAGTCATTTCAGGCGATTTCTTTCTGTTGAAGGTGAAAGTTTAATGTTTCTAAGATGTTATTTTGTATGAACCTACAGTATTTATTTGTAGGTTCAAATGGATTTATTATGCAGGGTCAGCAGATTCCATTCCATGTGTGGGTAAATCGGTTCAGTATTACGTGCTGAAACTCTTGTCAATTTTACATCTTTCTGTTGAGCTTAATCAGTAAGTTCTCCCCACTGAGGTTTTCTGGTTGATATTTGACTTCTGCACCACATGCAAAAAGCCTCATGTCGTCTGATGCAAAAGGACCAAAGACCTTTGTCCCAAGGTGTACATTGGTCTGCACTACAACCAATCAAATCAGGATCATGTAAATTAAAAAATAAAAACCCCTGCTGGAAAGGCCTACTATGATCCAATTAATGGAAGAAAGATCTATTTAGGCCTACCGTATAAACGCTATTTTTGTTTTGCTTAAATCGCAGAAGTTTCTTAACAATTCACTTAATTTATATGATTACTAACTATACTAGATCTTAGATTGATGAGATGACTATGTGTCAAATACATATTTACAATGCAATTGGCTTATCCGATAAAAGTGAACCATTTGTTATAAAACAGATGCTAAAATCAACCAATGGTTCATATTCACATCAAATATAATCCAACACAGTACACTATCGTCGGAGCCTCCCTTCTCGTGGTCTGAGTACCGTGTGTGTGTGTGGGCCGTCCCTCTCCGCACAGGTCTGCTGTCTGCCGTGGACCTGGTGGAGGTGAACCCCCAGCAGGGCACCACCGAGGCCCAGGTCCAGTCCACGGTGGACATCGCCGTGGACGTCCTGCTGGGCTGCTTTGGACGCCGCCGGGCAGGGAACCACCCGGCGAACTACTGCCTACCGGAGCCCTGATCTCCACCCAGCGGGATGGAGCCACAACCCCGGAACCAGACCTCCACAACAACAGCCGCACAGCTATTGGGCTGAGATCAGGAATAAACTGTTACAAACCCTTTATTAGAACTTATTATGATTAATTTCAATAGTAATCGTTTCAATTATCTGTACCTAGATCTTTTTTGTTCAATTGAAATATATGTTGCAAGCAAAGATTTTACCAAAATTTGACGTATTTATATATACATATATAATCTTTTACAGAATGTAAAGTTACATTAAAGGGATACCTAATTTATTGTCTATTGAGTGGAACTCAGGTTTTTAGTAAATGCTTCATTGCTCTGGGAACTTTTCGATGCAACTTTCCCTGCCTTAGCTTTTCTCTTTTGTGAAAATGTTAAACAAATAGCATCAATCTCCCATCATGTTCAACGGAGAATGATTATTAAAACCAAGAATCATAAAGACAAAACGTAGAAAAATTGTCGGCAACACTTTACAATACATTATTCACAAATAATAAACGATAGTTAATGCAGTATTTAGTGTTAATATAGGGGTATAAGGAAACATGATCACTATTAATCATTTACAAATGATTAACAAATAATGAATGTACCCTTGCTGTAAAGTGTTACCAACGTGTACCGGGAAAAATGAATGAAACTCTAATATTGGATTCTTAAAAGGACATAACATTTATTTATCAAATAGCCAATTCATCCCACATAAAATACTTGCATACAGGTTCACACACATCTTTGCGTTTTAAAAAAATCTAAACGTCTGAGCTGCATGTCTTAGAGCAAGACATACAAGCAATGTAGAGAGAGGTTCTGTGTTGTATTGAGTGACTACATGGCGGGCTCACATAAGGGGGGAACAAGGACACTTTTTCACCCCTCTTCAGGATCCATGAATTGACAAAGTGATTTAAGTTACCTGCATATTCTGTTATACAGATTTCACCATGGCAGAAGTTTGACTTGATTGACCATCCTCCATCCATATTACAATACTCATTTGTTTTTGTTTTGAGAAATCATGAACCTTTTTTTTTAAACCAAAATTAGTATCCTTGCTATTTAAAGCTTCTAGAGGTTAAATTGGAGTTTAACAGAGATTCAGTCTCAAACTTTCATAGGCTAAAGCAAAAACACCACAAGCACCTATTAGACATGCATGCAGTGAAAAGATGGACATCCGGAATATTACAAAAGTGTTTTTTATCATGAATACAAGCCCAAGTCAAGTCTTACTCCTGATTCAACCGCCAAGCAAGCAGAACGGGTCAAAAGAAAAAGCCAAGAGACACAGGTAGCAGAGACATAAAAGATATATATATATATAGTCAGCCTTTTTTGATGGCCTGGCAGTGTCATGTGTCAATGTCAATCTGTTCGTTGACCTGGAACAGGGGAATGACCTCAAGACAGACACACACCCCATTGGTTGAAAAGAGGGGGCATGGTGGAGCTGAAGTACACAGAGTATTTAGGCATTGAAACAATGCTCTGACCTGGGGGCAGCCAGTATATGGGACTGGAAGACAAGATGTGACCATACCCATTTATTAATGCGCTGAACGATTGTTTTATCATGGGTCTATCCCCCTCACCCCCACATATGCTTTCTAAAGGAGGTTGGCAATAGCCAACATGAAAGCGTGACCTTGACTCGCAGAAAGGAGGCGAGGGGGAGGGAGCAAGAGACATAGGGGGGGGGAGATAATGATCGTGTGATGACGCAGGCTGAGAAAGGTTAAAAGGTCATGATCGTGACAGTGCAGTAGGAGAGGACTCCCCGTGTCAGGTGAGGTGTCACTGGGGGGAGACGAGTGGTGTTTGCATAACCGGGTTCGTAGGACTGATCAATGATGAACCAGGAAAATGAAATCATAACTGGGAGAGGGATTTAAAAAGAATAGGTAACACTTAAGCAAGGGTGAACAATTAACTAAGGTATTCATTTATTCATTATTTTATAGGGTTAGGGTCAAACATTACAGTTACCCCTATGCTAATGCTATGTAATAATGCTTAATTTCTGCATTAACTAATGTAAATTGCCTGTGCCCTTATTGTTAAGTGTTACCAAATAACAAGAATAAAATATCTGCAAAAACTCAAAGGTCAGTGATATTTGACAGTAGAGGGCGGTGTCCTAGTGCATCCATTCTGGATCTGTTCTACAGTAGCAGTAAGTCGTGATGACACTCTCGTTGTATTGGAATGGGTGGGGGGGAGCTGGAGGGGTGTGGGTTTAATGAACGCATAGTGCAAAAACTCAACACAAAAAAAAGGCACAGATGCGGCCCGAAGATAAACCACACACACACACACACACACACACACACACACACACACACACACACACACACCACACACACACACACACACACACACACGCACACACGCAACACACTGCACACACCACCACACGCACACCTATTTACCGTTAAACAGAAAATCCACATGACCACCACACGCACACACACACACACACACCTCACACTTCAGATAAAGATAAATGTGTCAAATCACATGCGCAGCTTTCCACTTAGCTGGCGGCACTAGGCTGGGGGGGGGGGGGGGGGGGGAGGGAGGGATGGAGAGGAGGGAGGGTGAAGAAGGTGGTGCTGGGACAAGGGAATGAGACGAGGAAGCGGGAGTCGCAGGGAGGAGGTGGAGCAGGGAAGGTGGTGTTACGCCGCCACGCTAAGGGGGCATCGTCTTCTGAACTCCTGTCCTCGTTCATGGATCCACTTGTTGGAGACTGCGTGGGGACAGGGAGACACAGAGAGAGGGAGAGGGTGGATTTGAGATGGGGAATTACTAGAAGCATTAAAACAGTCACCAAATGTTTGATTCAAAATTTTACTGCAATTCTTCATTGGCTCAAAAAACAGGTGAGGCGACAGGTAGGTACCCCCTAGTGGCTGGATTTGAAATCCACCAGCACCCGTTTAAACCAATCAGAAAAAGCACGGTGCCGATTGATTGATGAGAGAATCATTAATGCACCTTTCGGCCACATAACAGCCATACATTTATGTTACACATTATCACTCTGGGATAAAGGCCTATGATTAATTCACTGCAAGTCCCTTTGGAGGAAGCCTCTCCTCCATGACTTTATGGTAGTAGTACAGTAGTAGGATCAATGCTTTGAGGAGCACTGCTCTACCGGAGGCCCTGGGGCTGCAGGCAGTCACTCACCCCACTTGTTGCCCACCAGAACGGGGCAGGCGGCGTGTCGTGTCCTGTAGTCTCCCTCTCCGCTGGGGAAGAGGTTATACCAGAACACAGCCGAGCCCTGGCCATGAACAAATACATGGTAAATGCACTGCTTTTATATAGCTCTTTTTTGTAACCAGAGGCCACCCAAAGCGCTTTACAATATTTCCCGACATTCACCCATTCATGCAGAAATTCACCGACAGCGGAGTCAGCCATGCAGGGCGACAGCCAGCTCGTCGGGAGCAGTTAGGGTGAGGTGCCTCAGCTAGGAGGAGCCAGGGATCGAACTAGCAACCTTGCGGTTACCAGCCAACCCGCTCAACCTCCTGAGCCACATGCCGCGTGTCACAACCAAATTTGTACCGGGTGGCAAATTTGTACCGGGTTACGTAATCCATTCCAAACCTGCCTAGCAACAGATGATCGCGGACGATCGCGTCGAATGACGTAGGAAAGTTCGCAAACATTCTCGATATCGTTCATCGGAGGGCAGACAATGACAGAAAACAATGTTTTTTCGAAACGTTACTGTATTATGTTATTTCGTCTTTGGCAACATGAGCGCGAATGTTTTTTGAAACCTGCTTTATACACTCAGTTTACTAGCTAAATTCGATTAAACAATTAAATCCAATACAAATATAAAGTTAGGAACGCTAATAAATGTAATTAGGAACGCTAATAAATGTAATTTGTAAAATAAGTGTTATCTGTCTTGTCGCCCTCCATGAACGATATCGAGAATGTTCGCGAACCTTCCTACGTCATTCGACGCGATCGTCCGCGATCATCTGTTGCTAGGCAGGTTTGGAATGGATTACATAACCCGGTACAAATTTGGCACCCGGTACAAATTTGGTGTGACACCGCCCCATGATTTAAAAAAAACATCAACGTCTTCAAAATAAATCTGTTTTGTCTACAGCCATCACATGACATAACAAGTTCCCGTGATTATTTTACCTGAACATTTCCGAATGATAGTGACGCTAATTAAAGTGAGTTGGCGATGAGCCTCTTTTGACGGGGTGTGTTCACGTTGCTCTGGGGGATGGTTACCTTTTTGGGCAAAACAGCTGCGCCTACGTCTGTGAAGACGGTGGCACCTCCCGAGGACACGTTACTCATCTGGGAGGAGGGGGAGAAGGGAAAGTGAGTGCTGCTACTGGCTGTGGAGATCACTAAACTCAAAGTATAAACCTCCTAACCACGCAGCTTCTGAACCGTAGCACACCAGTCAAAACGCTTTTCAACAGGAGGAGTGCATAGGACGTTACTTTACTCTGCATTTCACAAGATTGCTATTTTATTCTGAGAGATGAAAGTTGAGACCTATCGTGATCCTTATTAAGTATACTATAAAAGTTCAAATGTTTCTGATACTTTATTTCATCAACATCTCTGTGGGGTTCAGCTAGCTAGAGTTAACAGTTCTGAAGCACAAAATAATTTTCTTGTTCCGGTCGAACAAGGAATGAAACATACAGTGTGTTAACAAAGGATCATTTGTATCCAAAGGAGCACGAGAGACAAAACTCTCTGGGTTTATTCCAAGTTGCTCTAACGAGAATACATGGAGTGATCTGCTGGTTGAAGTGTGCCAGCATGTCAGTACGGACAACGTACATAGAGGAGCCAGGTGGCAATGCGGTTTCCCGTCCCCAGCTCCTTGAAGGCATCTGGCTCGTCTTTCTGGCAAACAAGCAGAACAAACACATCCATCACATGAGATTCTCAAAAAGAAAGCTGTTTAGCAAGCATAGAATATCACAGGATGTGATTGGGCTTATCGTCTTTTGCCTATCTTAAGACAATAGTTCATTCCCGAAAGCACAGAATCAGATTGACAGACAAACGTCACAAAAACACAGCATGTATAGAAATAGCAGAAGGGTCTTGTTTACCCGGCCAAAGTCGAAGTGAGGCTCGTACTGTCCACCCACGCCGTAGTTTGCCACCTGCGCATGCACACACACACGCGCACACACACGCAACACACACACACACGTTAAAGACTGCATTTTTATGACATTCAAGTATTTCTTTCCAAAGAAGTGTTTTTCCTTTCTGTTCTTACAAACAGGATGTATTCATTCTCTTAAAAATAAAGAAAAGGTTTAGATTCCCTTTTCCTTTCCCTTTATTCAAAAATTGGTGACTGTGAAAACAACAAGAGAGAGCTGATGTCAAATCAATATAAAACAATCATGCAGTTTTTGGAACTGGGGTTATTCCCGAAGTTCCCCGTCGGAATGTTGGGAATGTTTCTGGACTCTTGTTGGCGATTCGAACCGAGTCACCTGAAGCTCCTCTGCAGTGGTGACGTCCAGGCCTGTGATGTCTTCGATCCTCTGGTTGATCTTGTCCACCACTTTGTGCTCATAAGAGGTCAACCAGGCACTGGAGGTCAAGGGAAACATATTTTTAGGCCACATTCTCTTATATGCAGCGCCTAGCCCATAGTATTCTGCTCATACTCCTACTAACTCTTCTTGTGCAAACAGTACTAACACTAAACTATATCTGCATTTGGGAAAAGTTCACCTTTCTTGGTTGCATCCCATACAGTAAATGTAAGTGACATGTTGAATACATATGTATAGCTAATTGGAAACTCCATTAAAATAAAAGCCACTCCTGGGATTGTGTAAAAAGGAAAAAAAAATGGAAAACATGGTAGGCATGCCCAGCAAGCAGATTCAAGTGCTTCGAGAAAGGAATTGCAATGATTAGTACATGTTAAAGTAGGGAAGAGTTTAGAGGAGGCCTGATCCCAGTGTATCACTGCATGGAAGTAACAATCCATAAAAACTATGATTGATCCTTTTACACTCACACTTTAAACATTATTAAACTGCCTGAAAAGTATGCGAAAGGATAAGAAAGGACACTTCTTTGGTTCCCCAACTTCATATTTGCCCTCTGTTAACTTTTATATTTTTTAATTTCCATAAATTATTTTCTCCAACACAAAATTACACTGAGATAGGAAAAAAAGGTTATGTTTCCAAAAGAGTGCATTCCAAGGATGAGGGAAGCAACGACACTAGACAGAATGAAGATCTGAGAGAGGGAGAGGGAGAAATTCAAAATACAAATTCGAGAATTCGTATTTGTTTTAGACGTTATTTGCAGAGGAACCGGGTCCACTTCTGGTAATTGCCAGAGAAAAGAGGTGCTTAGTCTGAGATAAAAGCTCAAATAAACCACTGTAATAAACCACTATATGACCCTTTTAGAAGGGCACTGATTTTGGGCGCCCTTTAACATCGATCATTGACACCAGCAACGCTTGGATGGCCCCACGCCCACGTCAGATGTCGCTGTGGGGTCGACTTTGTAATGGCTTTTCAAAAAAAATGCACATGGTGGTCTAACCAGGCCTAACAACTATTCAGATTACTCTGGGAACCCCCTGAAATCGACACATTTACTTTCCGCCTTTAAGGTGCAGTCTGAAACCCTGTTCTCACCTGGGGACAGACCAGCTGTACCTTCTGGACCAAAGGACCAGGAACAACCAAACATTGTTCCTTTGGGCAAAGAAGGCACAGTCACTCCTTCGAGGGAGCAGGTTCTGTTTCAGTGGTTCTCGGGAAAATTAACATCGTCAATCATAAGATAACCGTCCGGTAGCCTTTAAAATAATGAATAATTGTAACGTGAACACTCCAAAAATAAACAAGATAACACTTTTTGCCAGGATTTAGTTAGCGGTTTATTTGTTTTTATTAGCATGACGAGACAACCATCACGCAATATCCCGAGTTTGAGATCTCAATCAGGGGATATTGCCCAGTATCCCGAGATAGCGAACCAATCAAATTGTGCCATCTTAAGAGGTTCACGTGCAGCATGCACTAATAAAAACTAAAAAAAAAACTATTGACATTAACAATTTAGAATTTGACCCCCAGAAGAACCCATTTCAGGTCAAGGTATCTTAAAAGAGGGGTAAACCAGAAGACCAAAAAAAGGGATTGAAACAAGTTTCTATCAAACCTCCCCCAGAGGGAAAAGGGAAAACAAAAGGGAGTTGTTCCTCGAGGTCTCGGGAAACCCCTTATCTCTTGGAGACGTGGTACTGTGCCCTGACCATTTCGCCGGACAGATGGTCATGGACCGTTGACCGCCTTAGCTAGCCCACCATTCACAATACAGGAGAGAGAGAGAGAGAGAGAGAGAGAGAGAGAGAGAGAGAGAGAGAGAGAGAGAGGAGAGAGAGAGAGAGAGAGAGAAGAGAGAGAGAGAGAGAGAGAGAGAGAGAGAGAGAGAGAGAGAGAGAGAGAGAGGAGAGAGAGAGAGGAGAGAGAGGAGAGATGTAGTCACTCGTGGACCGAGCCGTTTCTTGACTAAACGTTCTTTGGTCACCGATGCGAGCTGGCGATAAGAGACTGAATGTTGGCCAGAGGAGAGAAGGTCATAGGAATGACCTTGAGCCCTTGAACCCTCGACTTCTCCGTGTTCTCTGAGGCGTTTTTCCGGGATGGGAAAAATCTGCAAATATGTCGGACCCTCGTGTCTCCCTCCTTGTGTGGTAGAAAAAGCAGTGCGGCATGCTGGGCAAGAGCAAGAACTCAAAGTCCACTGAAAAATGAGATGCAACTCTCAGTCTAGTTCTGTAGATAAATCAGGATGAGTTCTATTTAGCAGGGCCATTTTCAATCTTCCAATTAGGGAAGTACTTCTCCGTAATAGCTACTTGATTTAAAAAAAAAAACCAGTTGCTCAGGGATGAAAGCTATTAGCCTAGCAATCTCCAAAATGGCGGCCAGTGTCTTTGCTCTTGCCAAAACTGTCTTCTTGATGAAAGACGTTGGATGCAGAGAACAGGAGGAAGATCGGGTGGGGGGGGGGGGTTGAAGGGCGGAGAGTGGAGAAGACGTGGGGCAGTTGGTTTCATAAAAGCAGACCCCTACTGTGGCTCTTACCTCTTGCTGATACGATAGTGGAGCAGTCTCCAGAACACCAGTTATGGGGTTGGAGATGGTGGCGCGACGTAGCTGTGGAGCCAACCGCCCGACAGTTACAGGGAGACACACGCAGCAACACTGCAACGACCCTTACCCTCAATTTGATTTTGAAAAAGGATTGTTGTTTTTGGTGCCTGCCGAGGGGTCATCCGATAGGGCAAGAGTGGTCGTGGGTCAAGGCGGCACATTTTCATACTGTACTTCTGCTATTTGCCCAATTCAAAAACATCGTTTTTTACCTTTTTCTCTAAAAACAAACGATGTGGCGCCATCTAGAGTAGAGACACTTCACAACGGATCAAGTTGGCCGTGATAAGCATTTAAACGTGACCGCTGGAATAAGTTGACTCTTAGTGAATGCTAACTGAATACAGAGATTATCTAGAGGGCAAAAGCTATTAACCGTCACATCAACATCAAGCATAAATCATTGAAAATAAAAGGTAAAGTTATTGATTCTGCTGCTGAGGGGTTACAGATACACCTCAGAAGGCGATATTCCTTTTCGTGGGAATCGTAGTGACCGACAAAAGCTCTGTATTTATGTTTCATAACAGTTTTAAACTCTCCTCTGTTGCAATTTCCCTTTCTTTGATCAAAATAGATTTTGGTACATTTAGTGTCATGTGAGCAAACTCCCACTTGAAAGAAAAGGTTCTCTGCTGGTGCAGACACGTTGCTCGATATCATGGGAGTATAGATAGGTGGTAAGACGTGCGCTCACTCTTGGTTTGGCCAGCTGCTTGACCAACTCGATCTCCGCGTCCGACACGATGTCGTGGTAGCGCAGGATGTGTGGGCGGTCCCACTCGTCCTCTTCCTTCACCGGAGCAATCACGAACTTTGGGTGGCGGTTGTTGTCAAAGTAACGGCAAAACATGCGGCTCTGCCTCCGAGCAGTCTGAAAGAGAGAGTGAGGGAGTGAGGGAGTGAAACATAGAGAAAGGGGTAGGAGTGAACCACACAGGGGAAATAAAAGAAAAATAGAGATAAGAATGAGCTCAAGAAAGAGTTGGAGAGGGAGAAAAAATTTCAATCTATTTCATCAAACAGAAAATAATTGGCAATCAATAGTATAAAAAAAACATGCATGCATTGCTGTTTGCTAGAGAGTGTGCATGCATGTATGCATGCATGCACCTGTGCGTGTGTGTGAATGCGTATTTGTGCGTGCTTGCCCACCATCTTGATGCCCTCGCCCCGACACAGCTGCTCGTACTTCCTCCTCTCGGGCAGGTAGTCGGCCGTGCCTCGCTCGCCCTTGGTCTTCGCCTCCTCTCTCACCGTCCCCTCTTCGTCGTCCTCCTCCTTCTTCTCGTCCTCCTCCACCTTCTTCTGCTTGTCCAGCTGGTACTCAAAGTACTTGAGGTTCCCGTTGGCCCGCTGGTGGGTGGAGTCTGCGGAGAGACAAGGGGGTCGGGGTAAAGGGAACGGGGGGTCAGCTGCTGGGAACCCGGCTTTGTAGATTCACACCGTTCATAGGTCTCAACTACATTTTTTAATCTGGAATTTTCCATCATTCAAAATTTTTTGTATTATAAATCCAAAACCTTACACACACTACAATATTCCAAAAGCTACCAAGTTTATCCGAGATGTTCCAAAAAAGTTTAAAGTGTTAAAGAGGGGGAACGGGGAAGGGGGTAGGCCGGGTACCAGGTATAACTTCCCAGCATGCATCTGGCCCAGGCACCCACCCAGTTGGAGCAGCTGCCTGGTGTACTCCAGCGCCCTCTCCAGCTCCCCCTGCTGGTAGATGGAGTAGCTGAGGTAGTCCAGGATGGTGACTGCGTCGGCGGCGGCGGAGGCCGGCACCTCGCCCGCCTCCAGCTGCCGCAGGGCCTGGCTCATCCACAGCTCTGTGTGGAAGTAGTCCGCCTCAGAGTACGCCACCTTGCCCAGGTCGTAGCAGTCGTCCACACTCAGCCTGCTCTTCAGCGGCCCCATGGAGGACGTGCCTGGGCGAGAGGGATGGAAAGAGGGTGAGATTGTAGTCTCACTGAGAGGTTAAACGGAGAGGGTGGGGCTCTTTGTTAACGACGCCCACTCGGATTCACTCAGAATGGGATTAAAACGGCCCTGGTCGATGGATTATCCCTGCATGGGTCCCACGGAGGCATTGTTGTCTTTTATAACATATCGTTTGTAGGCAATAAACATAACCGGCAGTTCATCGTATTTTCTCTCCATAGCTACCTATCCATTTTCACTACGACTGTTTTCTTCCAACTATGCTTTTTACCCACCATTACAAACTCATAAATTATTATTATTATTTTTTTTAAACTAGTATAAAGTTAATATTTAACTTCAACACCAATCCCGAGAGAACGTCCTAGTAGCCTGCGATCCCACATGATCAGCAGTAAAAAACAAAGGCATTAGAGAAGACACACACACACAGAAACAGACAGACACACACACACACACACACACACACACACACACACACACACAGACACACACACACACACACACACACACACACACACACACACACACACACACACACACACACACACACACACACACACACACACACACACACACACACACACACACACACACACACACACACACACACACACACACACAGACACACAGACACACACAGACACAGACACAGACACAGACACAGACACAGACACAGACACAGACACACAGGTGGGAGGATATCACCGGGCCAAGCCTCAATGCGTCTCACCTGGCAGGTCCCCGCTGGCCATGACGCTGGTCTCCAGCTTGTAGGTGTCCTGCAGCCTCATCAGAGCTTTGGCCGCGCCCACCTGGTCGTCGTCGTTGGGGAAGTGCTGCCTCTGGATGGTCAGGTTGGAGACGAACCCTGCAGCACAAACAAACAGTCAGAACAAAACAGCAATGGCTGCGTGATCTGCTGATACCCGGCATTAGCATCAGTTAAGCACTTGATAGGTGCGTGTGTGTGTGTGATGCAACTATATTACATTATAATAGAGGGAGAATACAACAACAACAAAAACAGAGGGAAAGAGAAAGTAAAGGCAAGGGTATGAGAGCGTGACATTGAGAGGGAGAGAGACAGTGAGAGACCCAGTGAGAGAGACAGTGAGAGACACAGTGAGAGAAGCAGTGGGTGAGACAGTGATTGAGTGAGAGTCAGAGAGAGAGAGAAAGTGAGAGAGAGAGAGACAGAGAGATTGTGAGTGAGAGAGACAGTGAGACAGAGTGAGACAGTGAGAGAGACAGTGAGCGGGAGGCAGAGAGTGTGAGTGAGTGAGAGAGAGACAGTGAGAGACAGAGACGGTGAGGGTAAGAGAGAAAGAGACAGTGAGCGTGAGACAGTGAGGGTGAGAGAGGATGCCTACCTTCAGACATGTCTGACAGCACCAGGCTCTCCAGCTCTGCCCACTCAGTGTTGAGTCTCTTCATCAGCTTGAAGGCGTTGACCGGGTGGCCCAGGAAGCCCTCTGGGTCCTGGGTGGCCGTGACCGACAGGGCGTCCATCTTCTCCGCCCACCTGGACACACGCACACACGCACGCACGCACGCACACACACACACACACACACACACACACACACACACACACACACACACACACACACACACACACACACACACACACACACACACACACACACACACACACACACACACACACACACACACACACACATAGATGCATACAGTTTATTCTTGGTTATGCATAATTGGTTATGACTCAAATCCAACAATCATTCCTCGAGTTTCAAACATTTACAAGAGACAAACTCTATGTGCACGTTTACACAATCAAAGCAATAACCACACACAGACCCTCGTGCAGACAACCGATAACAGATCAGATGTGTTACATTGAAAAGAAGCCAAAGTCAACAACACGGTTTGCCAATGGTATCAAATATGTGCATAGACAAGAAGTCAAAGTAAACATGCATGTGTTTACTGTCACACACACACACACACACACACACACACACACACACACACACACACACACACACACACACACACACACACACACACACACACACACACACACACACACACACACACACACACACTTGTTCAAGCCACATACAGACGTGCTAGATGGAGACAATAGGAGATCCATTTTCATCAGCTCCAAAATGAAACTACATCGCACAAGTTCAAAAGGGAACTAGGCCATTCATTCAGTCCCATTCTGAAGAGCAGGGATATGAGATGCCATGGCAACATACCTTATTTGCTGGACATCAATCAATTTATTGTTCATATGATCTATTTAGTATGGCTAGCTAACAATATAATGGTAATATATTATCTTGTTGACTGGTTTAAACTGCTAGCCGTCCAAAATATAGCGTACCTAAAGAAACCGTGCGCCTCTTCCAGCCTGGCACAAAGACAATCACGGCAACACTAGAACAGAACAGAATAGCTTTTCCTCGAAGTGAACAAAAAGCACGTCCACTTCCAAGACTTCCACGGACTCCTTCTCAAAGGAGCTCATCCAGCCCTACACTACTGTAGAGCTCCATCAGTATCCGTGACAGTGTATTGATTTGCATGGAGTTTTCGTACAGTGAATCGGTCTATGAGCGGTCCAAGGTAACCCTATACAGTGGGTATTCAGTGGCGTACCAAGGGATTTTCTGAAGTTCTGAACACCAATCGGCCCCGTTCACAGAAGGTTCAGCCCCAGCCCGGGGCCATGCAGCTGGCCTAAGGCCTGCGGATTGAGATTTCCTGTGATGAGGAGTAATGAAGCCGCAGCAGAATTAACTGCGCTTCAGATGATAAAATACCGTTCGATTTGCCCAATCCTTAATTAATCTTAAACCACAGGATAGTGTTACTAGAAGTCTCTTGCGAAGGTGACCTAAATGTGTAACTTCGAGGCAGTAAGGCAAATCTGAAATGCGTCCCGTTCCCCAGAACATTCCAGAAAGCTTCCAGAGGAAGCAGTAGCTTACTTCTTGACCCTCTCCAGTTTGCTCTCCTCGGCTGTGATGTAGTCCTTCAGCGAGGTGATCAGGTCCTTCTCCGTGAACAGCAGGTCTGTCATCTGGCCTGGGGGTGAGAATGCATTATGTCACACAGAGCAAGGGGATTTAGGATATCACTTATCTATGTATGGTGGTTCAATCACTTACAAGGAACATTTGTAAATATTTAGGGCATCATTTTCCTTATAATCCAATGATCAAAAACCAACCACAGAAATGTTGTCATCTTAGTGTTTTTCAGTTCAGAGCATTTTGTAAGTATTTTCAGTTTTGAGTACGTTCTGTTAATAAACCTTAAAACAATCAGCTACCTACCTGTTTCAAATCCTCAAAAACATAATCATGCACCTCAACAGACACTTTTTTCTGTCCGCGGTCATTGAGGGTATGGGAAAAATAGGAAGCAAAGCTGGTAGGGAAGTTTGGCTGTAGCTATCTAGTTATTAGTTAAATAGTCATTATAGTTATTTAGATCAATGCTTGTGGTGGTTAAGACCTGGTAGCTCAGGCTTTAGTTGTTTTTTTTACAGCTCATTTTGAGGCCCAGGTCCTGTCTTTAATTACTTTTGGACAGTCTTCGCTCCGTTTGCGTAGAGTAGACCCTTCACAATATGATATTTAATTGTGGTTCCAAATAAACTTCAGTAGGATAATGTTCCTGTGTTGGCTGTCTATTACGAGCTGCAAAGAAGATGCCTCCACATCACACATCATGTAGTCTAGGTAGCTCAGACAACCGAATCCATAATGTATGTTAGAGTGTTAAAGTGTTAAGAAAGTGTTATTCAAGGTTCATGAAAAGGTGTGCAGCAACTGCAAGTATCAGGAAACAATGTTTTGATGAAATCTATTTCAGTGTCATGTAACATTAGTCTAATCGATTTCTTTCTAATCCTGCAATCCAATTGAATGTTATTTTTACCCTCTTCGGTACGAAGGCAAGAAGCCAGGAATCACCATGAACTCACTGCATGCTCACAGTGCCACGGGTGAAGTGATCAGTGTTTCAGATTTTGAGTTAGTACAATCTAGGACTGCTCGATTATGGAAAAAATCAAAATCCTGATTATTCAAACGATTATTTTTGAGTTTGAAAACAATATGCATTTTTTTCAGCATTTATCTCCAAAAAAAACCTTTGTAACTGAGAACTTAGAAATATCCCCTAAAAAAATACAGAATGTTCAAATAGAAAATAGTGTACTAACATGTTATACTTCATCTAGCTTTGAAGATCCTGATGTCCATCACTTTAAAAATAGACGTGAAGGTGAAACAAGGGCAGATGATGCAACAAATAAGTAAGAACGAAGAAAAGACATGTGACCCACCGATGGAGGTGAAGAAGTCATTGCTGGCCGAGGTAGGAGGAGAGCAGAGGAGACAGAGGATCAAGGCCCACCAGGGCTCCCCCACTCGCTGCTTCATGGTGTTGAGGTGCTGTACCACTAAATGGACTCACAGGCTAGAGGGAGAGAGTGGGAGTGAGAGAGAGAGAGAGAGAGAGAGAGAGAGAGAGAGAGAGAGAGAGAGAGAGAGAGAGAGAGAGAGAGAGAGAGAGAGAGAGAGAGAGAGAGAGAGAGAGAGAGAGAGAGAGAGAGAGAGAGAGAGAGAGAGAGAGAGAGGGAGAGAGGGAGAGGAGTGAATGCAAGGGAGAGGGTTGATAAGAGAATGAGGGGATGAAGGGGAACGAGATGAAGCGACGAAGCATAGCTGACGACATGTTGATGACATGTTGGCAGTGAGATCATAGCAAGGAGGAATTTAGAGCCACCAGTACAAACATCAAGTTCTCCTCAATTTCACTCCTTCAGATGCCCATCTATATTTAGCACGACAGCCATAAGTGTGCAGAGGAGCAGTAGGGAAGATCCAAGTTTATTTACAAAGGCAGCAGGTCTGGACGTTCTCCTGCAGGCTACATTGTTTGCCTTGATTACACGTTTAAAGAATGCAGCACCCAACGGATATTTTGGGATTTAAGTACATTTTCTTTATTTTATGAATAATTAGGTACATGTGGGCCTCACAGAATACAGCTGCATCTGATAGCCATGCCTTGTTATATGATAATAAAACAAGTGTATAACACACAATGCTTCCACAATGCTTCTGGAAGCATTGAGGTCAATCTGATATCTATGAAAAAACAGCTTTGTTGCTGAGGAACACCCTATATTATTATAAAAGAAAAGTACCTAAGCACACACACACACACTCTCTCACACACACGTACACATACACACACACACCACACACACACACACACACACACACACACACACACACCACCACACACACACACACACACACACACACACACAACACACTTAAAAATAAAGTTAGCTTTGGTACACAAACTTCCACTATTAATTTTCCGACCGCAGCAGAACATTCCGAGGAGACGGGTTTGCTGAATCACTGTGATGTGACACATCATGCAATCCCGGACTTCAACTACCAGCTCTGGGCCACCCCGAGGGCTCCTAACCCAACATGTCTTCTTTGAAAAATTTAGGTTGCAGCTAACCTGTCCTGACATAACCTACAGACAAGGAATGTCTAGGCAGAAACTCCGGCAAACTGCTGGGGCATTTAGGAGGAGAAATGTGGGAGAGACCATAAAGACTGCCACGTACTTCCCCCATCCCCCTAACTGAACCGGGGTTATTCAGCGGTGGGACGAATCGAGGAGAACCTCATCCTCTCCCTCCTCCTCCCAAACCCGCTGCTGCTGAATACGTTCTGGGCTAGGACGAAGGCTATGAATGCGACTATCATGCAAACGTAACATTATCTTTGAACATACAGTAGGCCTACTATATGTAGTGTTGTATGTTATCGATATAAATAAACATTAAATGCCACAAACCACAAAATTGGTTTGATGTATGAAAGACATACAAATATTCACAGATCCTCTCGCTGGCATGACCTCTTTGGCCATCGGTATAATTAAGAAGGGGATTTCTACACTTGTTGGTGAATCTAAAAGTTGAAATCGGTGGATTTCCGAGTAAAATATAAAGTTTGGCTGTTTGAAAACACAGCGTCAAGTTTTACATACGTTTTACATACAGACCTACGCTTTGGAAAATAGATTCAAGCGATAAACCAACGCATATACACCCAATCACATGTCCAAGGATATCGATTTACACTTCGTAATAGATTAAACACCGATATTGACCTGTAGTGACTAACGGGTCAAGTAGGAACACGCAAGAGGGAAAAAGTCCCCCAAAATCCTGAAATCACAGCAGATTTTTCTGGATGTCGGACTCCACGGAACACACACTCACACTTCCCGTCCCGGTGTTATAACGCCTGAGCATGTCATTCCGTATGACGAGGAATCATATAAGGTGCAGAAAACATATTTACCGTGCTCGGAACGCTCCTTTCGGGGAGATGGCTGGACTGTGAATTCCCACGTCGTTAAAACGGCTACAGGCTACAGATCCTTGAACCATAAAAGCAGTAATAACGACGCTTCCTGCTAGGAATGGTCCCTTCCTTTTCAAAGTAAAAGCTTACCGAGGTGACCATTGCACAGCAGTGTTTACACTAAATTGTATCAAATTGACATGCTATAATATAATATAACATAACATAATATAAAACAATATAACATAATATAATACAATATATTACAATATAATATAATCAAATAGAATAGAATAGATTGTCACATAATTCCCCCTCAACACTAATCTTTCAATTTTAATAAAATGATGCTTTGCCCCTTTAGTTTACTAATTGAGTGTCAATTAATCTGTTGTATTACTAACTAGCTACCAAATATACCATCAATTCAAACAAAATAATCACTCACCGCATGTCCTTAAGAAGAAACACTACAAGTGCCTTGGTAAAAGTTTATTGGAAATGTGGATCTTATTAAACATTGATAAATGGTTGAAAAAACTGGTTTCCTGTTGAGTGACATCCTCAAAATCCGGTATGTCTTTGGTGGCTGTGTCGTTTTGCAATAAACCCACTGTACATGGAAAAAACTGATACAAACCAAATCGATTTACGACAATATTATATCAAACAACAATATATTATAACAATCATAATAATATATCATACATATCGTACAAATATCATACAGAAATTGGAACTTTTCATCTGAAAATCTGTAAACTGAAAATCCAGATTTGATCAGACCAGAGGGCATAGTGAGCCCTAGATTGTGTATTTGTGGCAGGTAATTTAGAAAAGCGTTGCCATACAATACATTTTAATTCCAAAAGATGGACATGGTTCTTAAAGTGTCTTCATGCATACGGGCAAGTGTTTACAATGACATACAATGGACACCTGTGCGTGGTATGCTGGGGTAGTGAACGTGTGCGAGTTATGTGTTAAGTGTCGACATACAGTACGTACGGCCTGCATGTGTTTATATGTATATAATTGTACAAAACATCCTGAGATAGAGGTTGCTTTTCCTGTTGAAAAAAAATAATCAATAAAGTCACTCTTTATTGTTGACAAAAAAAACATTGATTTCAAAACCAGTTTCTCCTCATTCTTTGCACCTGCTAGGGGCCAAGGGCTTTGGTGGGTAGAGAGTCTGTGAGAGACACATGTTATCACATACTATGACATGTTATCACGTGTTATTACGACGTTATGAGGACCCATACGCTCGAGGAAGTGCGCTGCAGTGACCTAGTCGTGTGTCTCCACACCGAGTGCGACCGGACGACCGGCTCTTGTTTCAAAACGCTCGAAACTCTGAGCACCATTCAGACTCTCTCGTCGCCTGCTGGGACGAGTGTGGCTCTGTCGGAGCACTCAGAGGCGACGAGGACGACGACATAATGCAGACCGCAGAACTGCTGTACAGATGGCTTACATGAACATATCACGCGACAATGACAACGACTGGCACCACCGGGCAGCACCTTTACACCACGGCGCTACGCCACCCAGCACCGCCGCCTCCGTCACCTCAGGAGATCTTGCAGCTGTTCCTGGCGCAGCTCTGGGCGGAGGGGCTCAGAGGAGGCGGGCGTATGAGCTTGGGCTTTTTGAGCAGCACGGCCCCCGTCCTCTTGGTGGCGCCGTTGGGGCCGCCGCCGCCGGTCGCGGCGTTGTTGGCGGCGTTGGAGGGGGCGGTGACGGAGTAGGAGCGACCGTGCATCATGCGGGCGTTGAGGCCGTTGGCCATGGAGAAGGACTTGAGGTGGGACTGCAGGGCGGGGGGCAGGGGCAGCTTCTCCACCAGGTGGACGGGGGTGCACGACACGATGGAGCGGCAGCACAGCTCCTGGAGGCTCAGCACTGGACCGAGAACACAGGAGACGGGGTGGAGGTTAGGGAGGGACCGGGGTCAGCGCTAGAGGTCAACCACACAGTCTGGTTTGTTATGTAGAGACCGGGTTCAGCACTAGATGTGAACCATGCAGTATGGTTTGTTATGTAGAGATCGGGTTCTAAACTAGTCTGATTTGTAATGTAGAGAGTTCAGTGCTAATGTAAACCAAGAAGGGTGTAATGTAGAGACTGAGTTCAGCACTAGATGTGAACCATGCAGTCTGGGTTGTAAATATAGAGTTCAGCGCGAAATGGCAGTCAAGCTCTCTGGTTTGTAATGTAGAGACTGGGTTTAACTGTCAAAAGAGAAATCTTGTTCCGATATTTAGAGACTAGGTTCAACACGAGAAGAACAACCAAGCCATCTGGCTCTAAAATGGTCACCATGCATTAATTACAATGTAACCAATGAGTACGGTGATGATAATGATCAAATTATTGCAAACAGAATAATCAAAGGGAATAACCAAAGAAATGTAATGTATTATGAAGGATTGATAGACTGCTGTGTATGTATTCCTTCACATCACTAGGGGGCATCCTAACGTAAAAAAAACCCCAGAATGTCCATTGACTAAAGACTACTATTATGGTGATAGTAGTCCAAATTCTACTGTAACATCTCACAGCCAATGTGACCACATTTACCACAGAGGTGTGCTGGTAGGGTTGACACAGGTGTAGCTCATTAAGTGTAGCCATGCCAGGGCCCATAATTAACGTAATGAGATACACCTGTGTTTGCTCCTACTATTTCCCCTCTGTCATACAGGCCTATATAATATGCATGCCTAGTAATACATACTTTATTATATAGACGCAGGTAATACAGGGGCATATGTGCTGGTACTGGTGCAAATACTGCCATTTAAGAGTGTCTATCTTTGTTCTTATATTTTTTCTGTGGTTCAAACTATACAGTTGAAATCACAAAGAGCACCTTGTGGCCTCCCAGCCTCTACCGTAACCCTCACACACCCCTCACCCTCTCTCAACACTCACCCTGTCCCACCCCTCACCTGCCCTAGCCCTCTCCCCCCTCCCCGCAAACACCCCTCACCCTCGACCTCTCCCACCCCTCACCCTCACCTTCACCCTCCCTAACCCTCCCCCTCCCAGCCCACCCCCTCCCCCCCTGTTCCTCTCCCCCCGGCCCTCACCTTTGTTTGGCCTCCACAGGCGGTCCATGCCGTGCCTCATGAGCACGATGCGGGCCAGCTCCGTGAAGGACTCGGTGATGTTGAAGTTGCACAGAGGGCTGACCTCGAAGAAGGTCACACCCAGCTTCTCTGCATACACCTGGGCTTGCTCCGTGGTCACCTGGCGCTTGTAGGCCAGGTGGAGCCGGTTGCCCACCAGGATCTTAGGCACCCCTGGTGCATGCTGGGTAATGGCAACAACATCAAAGAAGGAACGCTTTTAAGCATTGATTTATGGGTTTCTGTCCCGGGATTAATTTCCTTCCAATTGGATCTTGTATAATGTTACAGTCTTTACTACTAAATTACATTTAGTAATTAATATACTCATATACTAATATATAATGATTAAAGAATACTAAAATATACTCAAATACATATAAAATAATCATATCGGAGTAAGATGATAGCAGTCGTTATGTGCAGACTACTTCTATCTACACACGCATGCTGTAATATAATTTGGATGTTTGATATCTTGCGGTCATCGGATTAAAGACGGAATAAATCCATTGCTAGACTTCTTAATGTGATTAAAACCAGCCAACAGGTTTATAATATTCTCAGAATAAAGTTTAAAGAAGATAAAAATCTTGCCATGCGTCAATATATCATTATGAACTCCCTGCCTTATGAATTACACCACTTTATATCACAATAACGCCTATTCAATAATTTGGACCCAGACCAGAGTGTGATTGCCTCAATGGACATTTTTACAAAAGGCCTTTCAATGTCTATCAACAATCTAGACATGGGCTTTTGTTTTGTATCAATTTAAAGGGCTGATACAATCTGTATGTCCAGTCCGCAGTGGGTTTTGGATTGAGCATGGAGAGGGGAATGTGTGGGATGGTGCTGTGATGGCGGCTTACTCATTTGGAGAGGGCTGCAAATGAGCAGCAGGGATTACATCACAAATCTCAAAATCTAAATCAGAACCCTCTAAAACCTAATCGCACCGTGCACGCTACAAATGTCCTTGACAAAAGGGCCTTTGAGCTTTGTCTTTAACAGTGTGTTTGAGGTCCACAGCCATGTACGGCATGCTGAGATGAACAGTACGGAGGTATAAACACTTAGACACATGTGATGTGCACTCTCAGCGCACACAAGCACACACACACAGTCACACACACACACACACACACACACACACACACACACACACACACACACACAACACACACACACACACACCACACACACAACACCACACACACACACACACACACACACACACACACCGCAACTAGACACAATCACACAACTGCACTGATGCAACTAGACACATACACACACAGACACACAGACACACAGACACACACACACACACACACACACACACACACAGACACACACACACACACACACACACACACACACACACACACACACACACACACACACACACACACATAAAAGCGCACACACACACACACATTAAAGCGCACACACACAACACACACACACACATAAGAAAGTGGCTCGATGGTATCAATAGCCAGACTGACAGACAGACAGAGGGGAGGGAGAGTAATGGACTCAGAGATTAGCAGGAGCGGGAAGGTCAGATTGATTGAGTGCGATCCCACCTTACCTCGTCAATCTCTTTGATCCATCTGTCGATGCCATCGAAGGACCACCGGTTGGTGATGTCATAGACTAGGATCACTCCCTGTTGGACGGAGGAGGCAGGTGAAGGTGAGACAACCATGGGTAAACAGAGGGCAGCAGAAATACATACCATCGGTCTCATCATGGTCACCATGCATTTGAATCTAAAGCAACGGCCGGAGGTCAAACAAATGCATGAGAACATACACACACACACACACACACACACACACACACACACACACACACACACACACACACACACACACACACACACACACACACACACACACACACACACACACACACACACACACACACACACACACACACACACACACACACAGACACTGGCCTTGAAGACAAGACCCTAACACATATCATCATGGATTAGTAATTGCTAAGAAAAAAACACAGGCCGTACGACTCAACTAGCATCAACATGTGCACCGTGGATCTCCAAGGAGGATTATCCTTGTGTGTGTGAATGCGATCATCAACTGTGTCCGTCCATCCACATTGTTTTGTGTCAAAACAAATACAGCCTACAGCTGTCACTGCCTGTGCAGTGATCGGTTCTGCCTGCGTGGAGTGCTTTTGTTGAAGCATTGAACAATTACCGAAGCATGGGATTCGTCTCATGCATATCATAGGATTTCCTTTTAAGGGTGCATTTTCTTGGACCTCTGCTGTAAGACTCTTGGCTATTGTTGCTGCAAAGAGTGGACTGTGTAATATAGTACATGAGTACAAATACAAACACACACACACACACACACACACACACACACACACACACACACACACACACACACACACACACACACACACACACACACACACACACACACACACACACACACACACACACACATGCTCACTAACACATACACACACACACACACACACACACACACACACACACACACACACACAACACACACACACACACACACCACACACACACACACACACACACACACACACACACACACACCAGTCGTAATATTATATTAACTAAAGTGCACAGTGCACGTAGGAAACCGAAGATATAGCCCAGTGCATCGCTCCTGTGTCGATGGTGTCACAGTTGCCATGGTAACATCTCTCCCTCTCTCTCTGTCTCTCTCCATCTCTCTCTCTCTCTCTCTCTCTCTCTCTCTCTCTCTCTCTCTCTCTCTCTCTCTCTCTCTCTCTCTCTCTCTCTCTCTCCCTCTCTCTCTCCCCTCCCTCCTCTCTCTCCCTCCTCCCTCTCTCCTCCTCTCCCGCTCCCTCTCCCCTCCCCTCTCCCTCTCCCTCCCTCTCTCTCTCTCTCTCTCTCTCTCTCTCTCTCTCTCTCTCTCTCTCCTCTCTCTCTCTCTCTCTCTCTCTCTCTCTCTCCTCTCTCTCTCTCTCTCAGCACTGGACCAATGAGTGATGACCACAACAACATATCACTAATTAAAGTTGTTTAACAACCCCTATGTTGGCCATCAAGGGGTCTGGAGAGCAGCACACTCAGCCCATTTTACAGCTCTCTGTGTCAATAAACATGTAGACAGAATGGATGGAAAATGCTGCAATGATACTGAGATGGAGAGGACGCCGTGATTGGACCCTTTCTCTTAACCATCTACCCAGTTGCAGTTTGTGCATGCGTGTGTCTGTGTGTGTACGTGTTTCGGTGACTCCTTTGCTTTCCACAGAAAGTGCTCATAGCATAGGTAGTTGTTGTTTGTATTAAACTTTTAACAGTTTTAAAACCGCTGCAAATTTCAATGCTGGTGATTTACCATTGATAATGGATTGATAAAGGGAGTTTCAGCCCGATTTGGAGATACTTCTTTGACATACGGTGACAACATACAATACACAGACACAAACATAGAGCGTTTACCTGGGCACCCCTGGAGTAGGATCGGAAGATGGTACAGAACCGTCCCTGACCAGACGTGTCCCTGTAAAGATAACGGACACAACAGTACAGATTAGGACAGGACGGAACAGGAAGTATGAAATATAACAATGAATTCCCTAAATCGAATTCCCCAAATCCCAACAAAAACAAAACCAGGAACTACCTCTCTCTAACTATAACTATAACTATAACTATAACTATAACTATAACTATAACTATAACTATAACTATAACTATAACTATAACTGTAGTCATCATTGCGCAACAGCATCGGACAGTGTGGTGGGATGGGAAAGAGTTACGTTTATTTTACGGTGAAAACAAAAACGAGAACATGCCTCTACCATGACACTGTCCAGAGCTGCACACCAACACAGTGTTTGGCTTGGCAGGCAGAGCAGACCTCTCTGGCCCCCGGCCCACCACTACCTCAAACTCACTGGCCTGCAATGAACCCAGCTGCATTCTGGGACTCACATCGTCTGCCTTCCATATAGTTAACGCAAGATTTGATGATGATGTTTTTGGGATTGATGTTAACACTTTGTATTAGCTTCAGGACTGTATACAAGACATTAACATAAGTAGGTTGAATGAGAGTACTTTTTTGCTGGTTTTAGCTACGGCTAACCTGGTTTCATTTTGGGGGATTTTGAAATGGGGCTGGTAAAGTACCATATCTTGTGTTTCTGAAGTTTGCTACGATTATTCACAGAGAATGGTCCTGCTATTTAGCTACTGAGGCTAATAAATAAATAAATGCAAATCCGAGAAGCCTATATATCAGCCACGTCACCTTTTCCTTCTGCCATAAACCCTGCAGCAGGCCTACTTATGCTAATGCTCTGTCATGTTAGCGCGTTTAGGTCAGCGCGTTGCAGTGCCAGGCGGCGTGCAAACCTGTCCCGCGGTAATTCGGTTGCACAGCAAACAGTTTTTGACATGATTAATTTAACGTGACGCGAGCTGAGGGCATAAAAACCGCCGGCTAAAAATACGTCTCTGAGCAAGGCACCAGGCACGAGTCGCGTTGGTTCAGAGAGAACCCCTGGGGGGCAGCAGCCGAGCACGCTAGCTAGAGCTTTAATTACACAACACATCCTTCCTCATCCTCATCGTCTTACACTCATTTTTGCACCGTTGCACTTTGTGTGCGTGTGTTTGTGTGTGTGCGTGTGTTTGTGTGCGTGCGTGTGTGACAAAGGCTACTCTGTGTGGCATATTGAATTTGTGAGCGATTAAAAAACTCAAGTGTATATCTGGCCAATAGATCATACTTCTTAAATTACATCCATGAACAACCCTGAGTGTGTGTGTAGTAGCCCACACGTGCGTGTGCTTTGATGTGCACGCTTCCTCTTGCATTCTTCCAACAGTCAGTTTCCCTCCACTGTAATGTTTTTTGGCAAATCTGTCTCCGAAAAGAGAAACGGAATCCGCCCCCCGTGACCCCTGCTTATCTTCAGCGTGAGGAAGAGTCTGTGCTGTTTAGCATCCTCTCTCTCTCTCTCCCCCTCTCTCTCTCCCTCTCTCCCCCTCTCCCTCTCCCTCTCTCTCTCTCTCTCACTCTCACTCTCACTCTCTCTCTCTCTCTCTCTCTCTCTCTCTCTCTCTCTCTCTCTCTCTCTCTCTCTCTCTCTCTCTCTCTCTCTCTCCCTCTCTCCCTCCCTCCCTCCCTCCTCCCTCCCTCCCTCCTCTCTCCCTCCCTCTCTCTCTCTCTCACCTTAGAGATCAGGGGATGTGGAAGATGAGAGGTAGGCCTACACAAACTCACTCACTCACTCGCTCTCTCTCACACATGCAAGTGCACAGGCATGTGTGGGCCTGTTTTCTTGTTTTATTTCTATGTTATATCACATTTTATTTCTCACTTGAGATTGCCTTTTCTGACTAGTTTAGGGTATGTGTACACAACTGTAGGCCACGTACGCACTACTGTAGGGCATTTGAGTACTACCGCTACTGTAGGGCATGTGAGGACTACTGTAGGGCATGTGAGGACTACTGTAGGGCATGTGAGGACTACTGTAGGGCATGTGAGGACTACTGTAGGGCATGTGAGGACTACTGTAGGGCATGTGAGGACTACTGTAGGGTAGTGAGGACTACTGTAGGGCATGTTAAGGGTCCTAATGAGTGTATTCAGGGCCCCAGTGGGTGTATCCAGGGCCCCAGTGGGTGTATCCAGGGCCCCAGTGGGTGTATCCAGGGCCCCAGTGGGTGTATCCAGGGCCCCAGTGGGTGTATCCAGGGCCCCAGTGGGTGTATCCAGGGCCCCAGTGGGTGTATCCAGGGCCCCAGTGGGTGTATCCAGGGCCCCAGTGGGTGTATCCAGGGCCCCAGTGGGTGTATCCAGGGCCCCAGTGGGTGTATCCAGGGCCCCAGTGGGTGTATCCAGGGCCCCAGTGGGTGTATTCAGGGCCCCAGTGGGTGTATCCAGGGCCCCAGTGGGTGTATCCAGGGCCCCAGTGGGTGTATTCAGGGCCATCGTACCAGAGTTGCAGCTTGACTCTTCTTCCATCGAGGAGGATGGTTGTCGTCTTGTAGTCGATTCCTGAAAAAAGTAAATATAATAGAATCTTAAAAGATTTACATGTATTTATTTCCGTGTATCCAAATCCAAATTCACAAGTATTTATTGGGCTAGATGTATGCGTGCATGTGCACAAACTGTGTATACGCATACATTGAGGCAAAGGGCTAGCAGGCTAGCAATATGCTGTTAGCAGGCTAGCAATATTTGTTGTGAGCTGTTACGCAATTTGGAGCACAGTGGTTGCATTGTAAAGTAGTAAGCAAGTCGAGTTTATTTAGGAAAGCACTTTTCACAAAGCAAGGTCCCAAAGTGCTTTCCAAAAGTAAAATCGTAAAACCATAAATTATAAAAACAAGAAGAGGGAAGGTAAAGCAGGTTGCGGACTTCACCACAAAGAGGTCGTCATGAAGGTAAACACACTGATTAAGTGTGTGTGTGTGTGTGTGTGTGTGTGTGTGTGTGTGTGTGTGTGTGTGTGTGTGTGTGTGTGTGTGTGTGTGTGTGTGTGTGGTGTGTGTGGTGTGTGTGTGTGTGTGTGTGTGTGTGTGCGTGCGGTGGTTGTGTAAGACCAGAACAGCCGTACATTATCAGGGAGGAGCAGAGATGAGGACGATCAAATCCCTTCAAGATAGGAATGACTCATCTAGAACAACACACACACACACCACACACACACACACACACACACACACACACACACACACACACACACACACACACACACAACACACACACACACACACACACACACACACACACACACACACAGTAACAGGAACACTGTGTGTAGTGGAGGTGAAAGTGTTGTAGTAACTCTTGGCATGAATGGCTCCACTTCACAATTTCACTTCTAATCCTGAGGTTGTCTGGTCGTATCCCAGGGAATGTAGGGTGTGAGGACTGTCCCTGTGGGGCAGTGAGGACGAAAGGTTGAGGTGAAATAGATAGAATAGCAGCCAGGGTAGAGGGGTCACATAACAATACCAGAAGATAAGGTTAAAGGTCAAAAGTACTTCATTGACCGGTGAGCGTGCGCACAAACAAGGTAAGTAGTCTCCATCCATAACACAATAACATCACTATTAACAGGCACTGACAGCTGTTGTTTTTGCTGTTTTGTTCCCTCCAGTTTCCAACTTTGAACTGTGGACTATAAACAGGCTCCATTCTGCTCTGCCTTTTGAGCCGTCTTGTAACCAGACCCTTCAACAATGACTTGCCCCATTTACGGGGAATAACTTATTCGTTTAGCAACCCGCTTACATTGCCTTGTGTGGGCTTTTTAGGCTTTCAGGCTTGGGTTCCAATCAAGTGGTCCTTTAGTCTTTAGTCAGGCATTATAAGATGTTCCACCCCCTTCCCCCCTTTGTATGTTCTCTTCATGTTTTCCTGAACAGGTATCAGGGACGAGAACCGGGATCGAAGATTAGGAGAGTGAGATCTCTTTGCAGCCAGTTGCTTCCACAGCGAGGGAGCGCTGGTTGGATTGGCTGAAGGAGTTCAGAAGCATATGCCCTAATCCACCCGCCAGGCCACCTGCTTCAGCACAGCCTCCAACCACCACCACCACCCCCACCCCCGTCCCCGTCCCCTCTCCTCTCTATAAAGCTTCTTCCTCTCATAGTTCTCGGTCAATTACTAGGATAACCTTTCAGGCCCCGCAAGTGATTTTATATATATTCATACTACTTTCACTATTATTGCTACGTTCTGGAGCAATGGGGTCTTGCGCCCTCCGCACGCAATGCCCTAATAGATGGGCCAAAGTACAGTCCAGGAGACGGCGGTGGTGCAACAACGCCGTAAGACTGGCAGCAGTAGATGCCATCCACCATAACTCGCAGACTGAGAATAGCTTCCTTTAATCTGAATCTTTCAAATTTCCAGCCATTCTTTCAAAAAAAGGAGCCTGTTCAAAAACAAACGAGCTGTATTGCTGTTGTTATTGATCATCAGAAAAGCATCGGCGTGTTACTATAAATAGTCGCAGATTTAAATACATCCTCAGCTGCGTCTTGTGATTTATTTGAACCAAGATGAAAGCATCTTAAGTCAGACAGATGTCAGCTTTTACGTGCCGATCATGGCAATGTTACTGCTTACATTCACAATACAGCCATACCGGCAGTGATACGGAAATGTACTAGGTCTTGAGCAGGAACATATTCGGTGCAGATTTTGTAGAATATGAATTCCTATTTACATTCAGACATGACCCGATGTAGGAATTCTTCAGGAACATTGCATCTTTGAAAGGGTCTTTAGATGGACAGACAGTTTGTGTTTAATTCCTATTGCATTGGGCATCTACTTGTAATAAGCCAAAATATCCCCCCCCCACACACACACAACACACACACACACACACACACACACACACACAACACACACACACACACACACACACACACACCACACACAACACACACACACACACACACACACACACACACACAACACACACACACAAAACTCATAAAAACAGAAAAACACACACACTTCGACGAATTCACTGCGCCTGCTGAAAACAGAGACAAACACACACAGACCCACACACCCCCCCCCCACACACACACACACACACACACACACACACACACACACACACACACACACACACACACACACACACACACACATTCACACACATCAGGCAGCTGTCACATGTCTCCTCAATGGGAACAAAGAGAGCAAATGGCTGATCTCTTTTATTACAGTAATTAAAAGGTCTGCTGCTGCTGGATTAAAATATACCATCTATTGTTGGTTCTTCAACTACTGGCACTTAGGGTGACATGACACACACATATGCACTTACGAATGCACGCACACATACACACAAACGATGTACAACACCACACCTTCCCCATCTCCGCACACACACGCATACACACCTTTACTACAATTACAAAGGGCCATTCATCACCACACACACACACACACACACACACACACACACACACACACACACACACACACAACACACACACACACACACACACACACACACACACACACACACACACACACACACACGGACACACAATTCACATGTACAGGTACAGCAGTAACACATAGACATCTTCAACATGCTCACATTCACAGGAAACACACACACACACTCCCTTTATGTAAACTCATCCCACAGATCCTCATGCTAACATTATATAAGGCAGGAGTGTTCAGGAGAGCTGTTGAAGTCAGGCACCACCGTAACATTGCAGCACGGAACTACAAAGACATAGTAACATGGGAACTGGTGTGGGCCATCTGATTGTTCTGCAGCCTTATAATGACAGGTCTGCTGAACTTCTATCCAAAGGAGTAAACACACACACACACACACACACACACACACACACACACACACACACACACACACACACACACACCACACACACACACACACACACACACACACACACACACACACACACACACACACACACACACACACACACACATGACTGTCTGGGTGGATTCATCTCACCGTAAAAGAGAAAACAGTTGTTCTATTTTCTTCCTGTTATTTTTAGCTCAGCTCAGGCAGTATAGTAGGACCTCTAAACTTCAGGTGACCTCTGACCTTTCCCCTCCAACCCCTCTATTCCTCTGGTCACTGCTGAAATCACAGCATTGCCATTTTCCTGTGTTTGTTCATTTAAACCTTTTAATGGGGCCCTCTTAACTAAATCAATCCTAACCCTAACCCTAACCCTATCATCTACACATCTGATGTCACTGTTGGTTAGAAATCAAACTGGCTGGTTGGCATATCAGCAATCACGCCTGGTAATATAATACAAGGCTTTACCTGGTCAGTGGCTCTCTGGGCCCTTTCAGATAAACACATTTATGTGTTTGTGTTGAAAAGTCAGCATGTGCAGGAAGTGATGGAAAATGTGGATCGCCTATTTCACCGTGGGTTTCACCCTTATTCAGTTGCACGTGGAGGTTAAAGTCACAGGCGGTCTCCCTGGGGAGTATGAATGCATATGCGTGCTTAGGGATCACGCATGGGTGTACAGACATTACATATGCATGCAAGGTTAACATAAAAGGGAGGTGCAAAGGACCCTTCTGTAGCCAGCGTTACTGAGATCTGTGCGTCTCAACAAATCCCCAGGGATGGGCCGATACCACTTTTGACATTTTTAACAGATTTTTAACAGATTCCAATCCTTTCAAGTATTACTTAGAAGTAACTTTTGTACTCAATCAGAGGCCTCTCCTGAGGCACTTGGCTCTTTTCCAGTTACCTGGGACTGTACACTGGACGTGGAACCGCATAAAAGCAATCCATCCCATTACCTCTCCGCAATGTAAATATTTCATACCTCAATGCTGGAAAATGAAAAAAGGAAGTCGACCTCAGCTGATATTTTTGCCTTTTCATTGTTAGAGCATGAATAAATAAACACTGAATACCAGAGGGGTACCGTCCCTTCATAAGAACTACCCCGGCCCCTACAGGCGGCGGGGAGGGGTGTTGTTGTGGTGGTGATGACGGGGTGGGGGGGGGGGGGGGTACTACACAGTTTTATGTTTATATTCGATGGAGCGGGATTTATTTTTAGAAGGAAGAAGCAGGCCAATTCAACCTCCACACTGACTTGCACAGCAGGCTTGTGAGTGTGCTTGTCCACGTGCGTGCCCGCGTTTGTGTGTGTGCTCATGTGAAAGTGCCTGAGAGAGGAGGGGAGTGGCTGGATAAAAATAAACAGAAGTCGTTAAGTGCACACACACACACACCACAACACACACACACACACACACACACACACACACACACACACACACACACACACACACACACACACACACACACACACACACGTGCATGAATGATAGATGAATCTTGGGAAATATCCGTTACGTAAGAGGCAGGGGCAGTAAATGCTCTCTCCGAGGGGCGGCCATGGCGCAGCCTTCACGGCGGCTCTCTGAAGGCCGGTGGGGAAGTGGTTTTAGAGGTGGAGATGCAGATCTTATGGCATTTATGCCGTGTGATTGTCAGCAAGAATCTCCATATTTCAGGTTTCCCCGGCAACATTGCAAGTCAACATTGAGTTATTTAGATAAGGCTCGCCATGGATATGATAACTTTCTCTAATGTAAACCGTGTGTGGTCAACTCGAAGAAATCAGGCGTGTTTCATATCTACGAACCATTCAGAGCCACTTCCTGAGCGCTCACCTCGGATCTCAAACTATCATGTCAGTGTGTACACTGATCTGTATCAAGCCGTCCGTTGAATAAATGATCACCAGGCCATAAAATAAGGAAAAGATACAAGGTGGCCCCGTGATGGTTTGTCTGTGCCATGGTCCATGGATGCATTCTTTCACGCTTGAGTCTGTATTGGCCAACGTGCCCGTTTCTGCCTCTGTGTCTGTCCTCAAGACTATAATCAAGGCCTTTTCCATATGGGGTTTGGGCCCCGTCCTCATCTCCTCACCACAGCTTGAAATAACAGCCTCTCGCACTGCCATATTGGGTCGGAGGAGTCCCCCCATTCACCCTATACCACCAGGGTAGCCTGTGGAAGGCATGCTGGTCTCTGACATCGTTCCAGTAGCTGAGATCATGCAGCTAAAGAACCTGTGGTCGACTCTGAAGAAAATCGACACACACACACACACGATTGGGATTGGTTTTTACTATACTTGTGAGGACCCTTCCCTGTCAAGAGTTACATCCTCACAAGTACAGTAAAACCAACACACACACACACACACACACACACACACACACACACACACACACACACACACACACACACACACACACACACACACACACACACACACACACACACACACACACACACACACACACACAGTGGCCCTGGAGCAGTCACTTGACTCTCATAAAGAGGATTTTCCTTGGCACCGGTTTTTGGGGAAGCGACCGCAGCTATGTCCCGTATTCCCAAAGAAACCAACTGATTAGCAAAGATGAGCCAGAAAAAAGAGAGGGGCTAGACATCAAGGCTGCGCTACTCGTTTACTTCTTTCCATCTCAATCGTGATCAGGGCCCAAATAAAGAGTGTGGTGGAGGTGGTGGTGGTGGTGGTGGTGACGGGGTTGGTCGTCATGGTGATGGTTGGGGAATGGACTACAGTGCACTGACTAAGGCCTTGTCCGCACTCCGCCAGATAGTATTGTAAACATTTATCTCTTGTCTTCATCAATTGCATCAAGTCTAAGTTTTCCACCACAGAAAACCAAGCTTTTAGAAAAACGTAGAAAACATAGAAAGTCTCCCCTGCTAGCTGTTTCTGACCACTGCGGTCTATGTTGCGGTTTGGACATGTGCAATGAAATATTTTCTCAGAACAATGACGTCTAAATGTCACGTGATATTGTACAGTGGTCTAGCAACATTCAGAATGTAGTTTCAAACACGCTCATGAGGACTCAAGTTTGGATGAAAAAAAAGCTTTGAGATTCCTTCCAAACTCCAAATCCAGCTTTTACTAATCTTATATTAAATAATCAAATCTCTGAAATTGGCAGTTGGAACATAAATTCAATAGATGTTTCCTAATTCTCCTTTGACTTTAATGACCATGAATACCTTCAGTGTGACCAAATCTACTGAGTCATGTGTGTGTGTGTGTGTGTGTGTGTGTGTGTGTGTGTGTGTGTGTGTGTTGTGTGTGTGTGTGTGTGTGTGTGTGTGTGTGTGTGTGTGTGTGGTGTGTGTGTGTGTGCTGTGTGTGTGTCTGCATGCGTGCGTGCATGTGTGCGCACATATGTGTGTGCGTTTGAGGGGGGAGATGATGAGATTTTGTTTTTTTCTGCAGACCCATCGGCCACGTTTGCATGGAGACAGGGATTAGTTTAAAGACAGAAAGGTTACCAAAAAAGTGGAGCTGACTGTCTGAATGTCTAGACCCGTCTGTCTGTCTGTCTGTCTCTCCTTCTTAGATTATGTGTCTCCTAATCTCCCTTAATCACTGCTTGTGGGAAATAAGGAAATGACCTCCAAAAGAAAATGTTTGGGTGTAAAGAGCTGCACATGGGAGTTTTTAAAGTATGTTTTAGTGAGTGTGACTAACTGTGTACAAGGTCAGGGTTTACAAGGTACAATACAATACAAGTGGCTCAATATAACCGGTATGTACACAGCAAGCATAGCAGGCTCACCCTTTAAGTCAAATGAGGTCACAAAGCACATGTTCATACTGTTTGTGCTTCTAAGTCGTTTATTGTTAATATCCTTATCTATGAATTGATTGTACCTCAGGAGTGAGAGGTACAATATCAATTGTCTCTCTCTCTCTCTCTCTCTCTCTCTCTCTCTCTCTCTCTCTCACACACACACACACACACACACACACACACACACACACACACACACACACACACACACACACACACACACACACACACACACACACACACACACACACACACACACACACACCAACTTCAAAACAGAATAAGGCAGACACACTACCCCTTATTGCCCGTTGGGGGATAGGGAATGGGCTAAATAAACCAGATTGCTCACACACAACCTGCTCGCGACGACAACTCCCCGGGTTTCAAATCCAAATCCAGACAGTGGCTGGGATTAGGCATGGGTTCGTTTTAAGTTTTTATTTCAGAGTGTGTGTTTGAGCATCTTGACGCTAAAGCCCGAGACGGAGACAAGAAATGTCAGCCGATCAGTGGGAGCCTTTAGCGAGACGCCCGCAACCACGCCAACAACCCGTCTTACTTCCCCTCGTTCGCCGTCAACGTGCCAAAGCTGCTTATACGACGTTCAGTTTAATTTGACAAGAGGAATCCGCTCTACCTCCTCCTGTAAGAGGGGCTGGCAAAGACACCGCCTTTAATGACCATTAAAGTGTCATTTTCTTCCTTTGTCTTTCTTTTTTTTTGTTGCCTGAACCAACATGACAACTTTCATGCCGACTCTTGTTTATGGAGCGTGTCTGCAGTCCCCTGGCAGTTGCGCTCCTGCCCGCCCGATGGTTTTGGAAGGTTTTTTGACAGAGTCATCTAAGCATATCTTGTTCTGCTTTGTACTGTTTGTATGGATAAACACATCGTCCAAATGCGATGGAAAAAATGACTTTGAAATGTAGAACAGAACACATGACGCTTGAGCAGAACAGTAGCTGGTCAATTTCCTATTGGCGTGTGAGTGTGAGTGTGAGTGTGAGTGTGAGCGTGAGTGTGAGTGTGAGTGTGTGTGTGTGTGTGAGGGCACGTGCATGTCTTTCTTTGTGTCTTACCTTGGCTATCTATTCATTTAATATTCAACATCTTTCTTTCAGTGGTTCAATTGCACCTGTGCCCAGTACAAAATCTTCCTAGTTTGGATCTCATAAGGGTAAAATGCCTTTCTCAAGGATTTAAAGCCACTATACTCCAAAGTTTGGAGAGAAAAGTGATGTGTTTTTTATACTCAGGCTGTCTTCTCCCTGACAAAGAGTTCCTTTGAGTCTCGGTTTAGGTGCCTATGTGATGTCAGTTTTGAAAAACCGAAATAAGTGCTTGGGGAAAAAGCATCAGTTTTGCTGAGTTGATACATTGCAAAATTATTGTATGATTGATCAATTTTGCAAGGGAATCTTATAGAGTGGTAAATCATTTGGGAAAGTGAATCATGGATTCATGGCTTGACATGGGCATGGACTTTAGTCATTGCCAAATTGAATAATTCATCTCTTCTGCATCCGAGTTGAGGCTGTCATCATTGTGCGAACAATGTGCCAACTTTCCTTTTTCCCCCAGAGAGATATGGCATGGAATGTAGTCAGATTACGGTATTTGATTTCACTTTGGATTTAAGAATGATTAAGCACTTCTACTTTTAACTTGTATCCAAGATCATCTCGATCAAGGAAGCATTACAGGTAAATTAACCAAAACATTTTGGCCAGGAGTCTAACCCCAGGGCCATAGGGTGGGCAAGCCCTCACTTATCAATCTGTACATACTTCCCCAGGTGAAAACACGCTATCACACATAATGAGAGGCTTGGCAGTTAACTGTACCTGAGTACACACACACACACACACACACACACACACACACACACACACACACACACACACACACACCACACACACACACACACACACACACACACACACACACACACACACAGGGTGTTTGTGATGATCAGTATGTTGGCCCTCTCCAGGGCAGTGATTTAATGTCCTAGGAGAGTAATTTGACTTCCCACAACAAGAAATGAAGTGAGGAAACATGGCTTTGTATAAACAGCATGTAAACACAACAGAACAACACCTTAACGGTGGCGTGTGTTTCACACCCTGTTGATTAGCCATTGCAAACCCTTCCAAAGTGTTCAACATCTCCAGTGGGCGTGTCCACCCAGATGGTCCAATAGAGGTCTTTTAACTATCACTAATTTCTGTTCAACAGCTGGATCTGGAACCATAAGGCATGAGCCAAATTGGATGATGTTTTAATCACTTTGCTTCACTCAAACACATTCTGGTTGAATGTGAATTTTCGTGTCCATCTATGAATTAATCAACCTTCCATCTGCTAGAGCTACTAATAATGCAACACATCTGACCTCAATTTTGGAGTCAGTACGGAACCGTGTCTGTGTGTGTGTGTGTGTGTGTGTGTGTGTGTGTGTGTGTGTGTGTGTGTGTGTGTGTGTGTGTGTGTGTGTGTGTGTGTGTGTGTGTGTGTGTGTGTGTGTGTGTGTTTAACTGCCAAGAATACCATTGGCATCCTTGAGCGAGATGCCATTTTGCACGTTACCAAAATGTATCTAAAAATAGTAAGTCAACTTCTAAAACGTCTGTTACTCTACAAAAAAGTGAAAAAAGTTTCACAAAGAGCAGTTACAAACTCTAAACAAAACAGGGTAAGCAAGCCAACAAGCAGGACAGGGGCATAAACCATGCAACTTCAGATGGACGATCTATGTCAGTAATGGCTCGTAAATATATTGAGGCAGAAGCTGTTTCACAAGGTAGGGCTTGGTTATTTCCCATGATAGTGCCGGTCCCAGAGACAAGCATGGACATGTCTATGAAATCAACCTCTATCGTATACCTTTTGCTCTCCACGCCCATGATGGGTGGATCATTAAAAAAAAAAAAAACCTTTGAATGAACTAAGACTGAGCATGTTTTCCCTCATAGGATGTATTCCTGATTTTTTTTTCTTCAAAAATCTCCTTATGTTTAACTGAATATAATGGAACACAAAACTCACAAAACACAATGTCGCCACATTTACTAAAATGATTAAGCACTCTATTGCAGAGTAGGCCTATATGATGTGAAATAGCCTCTTTATTCGGTAGGTACTCTGTGATTTCTGCAGAGCTGGTTGACCATAACACTTGACCACGTCGTCACCGTCCTTTTGTTGACAACATGCGTAACAAAGAAACAAGACAGTTAGGAACTCAGGCTCTCGTTCATTCACTTGGAGACAAGTATGCGCGTTAACATTTATAATAAAGACTTTCTTATACGTAACAATGAAGTTCTGCTATATTTAGATCCTATGAAACTTCATTAATGTTTTAGGAATGCACCCATGACGTGCTCAGAGCTGACATCCAACTAGCCTCTCCTTGCTGAAGATAGTGCGCGCGTCTGGACCAAGCAATGCGTAAAACTGCTCCATGGTCTGGGGATTTTTGAAAAAAGAAAGAAAACTCCCGAGTATAAGTTGACTATGTATAGGCCTACATGTAAACCTCTCTATTGCAATGCCAGTGCAACTGGCCAATGACTCTCAGTCTCACCCATGTTGTAGCCGTACGGCGACTCCGTGGCTCCATCCTGAAGGCTGGCCAAGATCTCCCCCTTCCCCACATCGCTGTCTCCCACCAGGAGAAACTTGAGCAGAAAATCGTATGCCTTGACGGGACTGGTTCTGTGGTTCATCCTCAACGCCGAGTGTCGCCTTGTTCCATTGTGGAACAGCGTTCAGAAAATATAGACGCAGTTATACAACTTCAGTGGCGCGTAATTCTGATGTCGGGGGAAAAAAAAAAATCGTGCCGATCGGGCAAAGTAATCAAATATTACACAACAGATGTGAAGCCATACAGAGGGGTTTTAAAAACACAACGCGTTTGATGTCTTCATGAATAAAGTTCGCTTCATGCACCGTGTCACCGCGAATCTATTTAACGGTCATTAAACATTTGCTATCTTGAAGGATGACAACAATTACTATGCGATCCTCAGTCAGAGCCACAAGTGTCCAAAGTGCCATCCGCTGGGCGATGACATAATGCAACGTTAAAACGATGTGATCACGGGAACAATGTTTTGGACTATACCCTCGATGTGTCCCAATAGAAGCGGTGCACTGCGTCCTTGCATCGCATAAACGTACCCCCGATGTGGACCAGTGCTATCAGTGAAGACCCCTTAAACTGACAAATCAATTCGTCTTCGTTAATCCTTCCTGTTTGCCCGCACGGACAGAGGCACGAGCACCCTGTATCTCTCACACAGCTCCGTTTCCTTCCTTCCCTCCTTCTCTGCTTTTCTACGCCTCAATAAAGTGGGGTAAAATCCAAGTATCTGAGCGTACAAATTTCTCAATTGTCTACCAATCAGTGAGCGTCCCGCGGTGCGTTCGAATAAGTGATTGGCTGTATACGGGACTGGATCAGCCCACTGTACCTTTAGACCCTTGTCTCTATGATCAACCACTCAAGAGGTGGTGGTGGGCGATATCGGTTCCTAGATGTGGTTGGTCGGTGCCCTGGGTTGCTAGGGCAGCCTCTAAATTGTAGTCGACGCTCAAGATGTCCATCAAACGTCATAAAGACTGGGAAGTACAGCGAACACCGCCCCATCGAATTGAAAGGCTGACATCTATTAAGGCAGATCCCAGGTCGGTCGGAAACTATATTCTGAAATATCAGAGCATCACAAACGACCGATACAAAACTGACCCCGGCTCTGTGATATTATAGTCAATATGGGTGGTCTGCGCAGCGTGCGTGCACCTTGGCAGGGGGACAGCGTGGTTCGGTTTGTTGTCGTTTTTCCCTCCTGACAAGTGGACACAGTGTGCAGTGACGTAGCCCAGCAGCAGCAGCAGCAGCCACACTATAGACTGCATTGATTCAAGAGGAAGATAAACAAATGATGTAATCTTATAAGACAATTAAACTCTTTTTCTCGGCCTTACTTTAGTCTCGAGTTTTACATGAAGGCATAATCATGACACAATCAATAGAGCAGGGTCTATTGATGTTTACACGCATATATTTCTTTCTAAACAGTTGGCAGCGATGTTTATGAGGATGGATGGGGTCCAATCGAAATAGTTTCACAACTGCTGGTGTCCACTCGAATTAGCACATACCGCCAGAATTTTGGACTATTTCCAAATCCAAATGCATCGTGTTTTGCTAATGCAGCCATCACACATAATATGTATTAGGGTCACTTGAATATTAATGAGATTGATTCTGATTGAGTAGTGGACAATAGCCAGTATTACAACATTTCTGGCCTCGATAACAAAATAAGGGGATATTGAGAAACCGATGCTTTATTATTCTCCTCAGGATTCAAATGTCATTATATAGCATAGTAATTGTCATAAATTCTCGCCCGATTCTATTGTCCAAGGTTGTTTGTGATTTTCAATATTTTTTTGCGAGTCAAAATAATCGACGATATCTCCGTTTAGCCTAAATAGAGACGCGACTGCTACTTCAATAACACAGGCAAGGTACTGCATTATACAATACTTTCACCTGTGTGTCCTCTGCTGATTGATCAGAGTACTACACATTTAAAACAATGTTATCCTAAACAGAGTATTCATTCATACTCATTTTACAGCTGTTAACGCAACTTCCATCATTGTGGCATGACCCCAGTCGTCCCTTTACATTTAGTGTCAGGACACAGCATAAAACAAAGAATCCATGTAGTTTCACCATCCCTCCCTACAATTGACACTTTTGGAAAATAAATACATTAAATCAGGCAGTGACTCCGTTGGATGATTGAAGAATGCAAAATCATGTAATCTCCTAAATGTATATATATATATTATATATATATATATATATATATATATATAATTATACAGATTTTATCACAACACAAAGCACAAATAGAAAAAAATTGCCAGTGAGACAGTTTGTCCAAACGTCCTAAAGTTCGAGTCTCTCCACCGAGCTGGGGGTCTGCCGGGAGGTCATTTGTAGCTGTACCCGGGTAGGGGGGGCAGCGGCTGGCCCTCCTTGGCCTCGAAGAAGGTGTAGGAGAGGGTGATGGTGTCGACGCGCGCCATCCGTGGGTCCTCGTCGAACTCGGGGTCGATGTAGAAGAACACGGGCATGTCCACCTCCTCCTTCGGGTTTAGCCGCTGCTCCTCGAAGCAGAAACACTGGGGGAGGGAGGAGGAGGAGGAGGGAGGAGGAGGAGGAGGAGGAGGAAGGGACGGTTAACTTCATTTTTTTTTTACTTCTGCTTGTAAGATCTCCATTATCTTAAGACTGATCATATATGTTAAGAAATAATGTGGGTGAATTATAGATGCGTGTACGTGTGTGTGTATTAGACACGTGTGTGTGTATTAGACACGTGTGTGTGTATTAGACACGCGTGTGATTTGGTTCCTGACCTGGATTTTGTTGAAGTACTGTCCGGCATCGAAGGGCACTACGTTGTAGGTGGAGATGCCGATGACGGGTTTGTCAGTAGGGTTCCTGGCCCTGTAAAAGGCCAGAGCCGTCTCTCCTGGGACTACCTGGAGAAGCAGTGTGCACAGACATTTGATGCTTTGTCAAGTGCGATGCCAGTTACGCTTGTTTACAGTGCCCCCAAATGGCATGTTTGGTATAACATCCGCAGAGGTAATAGATCTAGTTCAGGAGATATTCTTTTGTCCAAAAACCACACAGTAAAACAAAAAGTAAACAATTAAAACAGGCACAAACAATGACACAAAGCAGGAAATATCCTAAAACCAACTTTAGAGAACGCATGACTCGAACACTTCACACGCCAAACTCACGTAGATCTCGGACTGCTGCGGACGGAAGTTCCACTGCATGCTGGCGTGCGTGTCGGCGTTGAAGGTGATCTTGATGACGCGGTCCTTCACGGGTGTCATCGTCGCCACCTGGTCCGCATCGTGGCCCGCCACGGCTGTGCCGCCGAGCCCCGAGGCCTGTCCAAGGACAACAGCTACATTACCTTCTTATCCTACCGTCTCTGGCACAGCCCAGCTCTCAACCAAAAGGATGGCTGCAGTTTGGAAGGGTTTGTTACAGTTACTTGTTGTATTGAAGTATCGATGAAGTATCAATCTAGGTTTTCTTTTGGTTGAATTGTCAAATATTCTCTTTCGACAGTCCAATGATGAATTCATTATTATATCATTAAAAGTAGATTATTATGTTTAGATGCGTGCAGGATAGTAGATTGGAGTGGTGAGGGTTGCAGTCTACCTGTAGGCTTCACTAAGAAGATGCCTCAAAATAAAATAAAATAAAATAAAATAAAAGGTAATACCACCAAGGTACCACCGTTAGTAATAAGTTAATTGTCCAAATCTGTTGTCCCTCACCAAAAAAACACCCATTACAACTATGACTTGTAATAACGCAAGAGTTTTCCTCGGAGTGTTCTGGTGGTCTTGCGGGTTTATCCATACCTGGCAGTACAGTCTGTAGAGCGGCACCGATGCATACGAGAGCCCGATCATCCCCACGCCAGCTGCGGCGATGTACGTCAGCACCGTCTTGTTCTTGCTCTTCCACTCATCCTCCTGGCTCGTGCGTTTGTTACTCCTATTCTTGATGCCCCTGGTCTGCGGCTTCCCTCGTAGACCGATGCGCCGAGCTATGAACTCCTGGGCCTGAGTGTGGAGACCCCTCTCGCTGGGCTGTAGTTTTTGTTGTAGTCTTAGCACACGGCTGCAGTGCATCGACAGTGTAGAGCACCGAGAGAACTCACGGAGAACGCAGTGGAGAAGCATGCTGCTATGAGGTCACCACCACTGCTCCTAAAAGGTAGTTTACCTGTGAGACATAACAATTATAATGAGCTCAAGCTATTAGCTCTGCAAAATTAATTTCAAATTAATGTTTTAACCAAGTTAATCAAAAACACGTTCAATGAATGAGTGACATATCAGTTAGGGTACTAGTAGTACTACTATTACAAAGCTAGAAGAGCATTTATTTAGTATAAAGTCGTTAATAGACGCTTATCCAAGCGTCTTACAGTGAACTTTGATAGATGTTATTAAGGAGCTGGCATGGCGTTCGAGCTCTAGGAAACCTACAAGTTAGTCTGAAGACATCGGGGATCGAATATAGTACCCATAGCGACTACATGATCCTACCCAACACACAAGTATAGGGCGAACTAAATTTGAACAATATAAAGAGACTTTACGTTGACCTTCCTCTCTACATTTGCTACATTATATTATACAAAAACACATAACGTTTAACTCTAGTACCGTGTCCAAAGTTTGACAAAATAACTAATTGTGTTGACAACATCAATACACAAATTACTGAGATTTTGTATGTGAAAAAAGCACGTTACCTGTTCAACAATGATTGTAGTTACGAAACATGACATTACCAAACATGAACCACTGCAGACCCCCCACACACGTAAGCGTTGCGTTCAGATAACTGGTCCCCCCTTGAAACCAGACTTCACTGCAAAGGTTCCGTCGCAATTTGTTCCCACAAAGGTATTTGCGGTCTTATTAATATGGCATTCTTTTTTAATAATCCAATAAAGAACGCAAATCGTCGTTTAACAAAGTAAATCAATATTGACTATTAAACACAGGAAATAATTTACGCGTGCCAACTCTCCCTTCCATTGGAGCCCTGGACCCAGTTGTTATAAATAGTATTATACACAAAAAGGCCAGTGTATTTTTTACTGAATACAAACAAAATATACACAATTATTATTATAAGGATTAATACATTCTCTCTCTCTCTCTCTCTCTCTCTCTCTCTCTCTCTCTCTCTTCTCTCTCTCTCTCTCTCTCTCTCTCTCTCTCTCTCTTCTCTCTCTCTCTCTCTCTCTCTCTCTCTTCTCTCTCTCTCTTCTAAAATCAAGTCGTACACTAAATAAATAAATCCTAAAAATAAACAATTGTTACTATTTTGTGTAACCTCGTGTGTGTGTGTGTGTGTGCGTGTGTGTGTGTGTGTGTGTGTGTGTGTGTGTGTGTGTGTGTGTGTGTGTGTGTGTGTGTGTGTTGTGTGTGTGTGTGTGTGTGTGTGTGTGTGTGTGTGTGTGTGTGTGTGTGTGTGTGTGTGTGTGTGTGTGTGTGTGTGTGTGTGTGTGTGTTAGTGTGTGTGCGTGTTGTGTATGGGTGGGGTGGAGTTAAATTGCTGTTTTTTGTCTGTCTATTTAGGTATTTATTGATTTATTTTCGATTAATACATAATTGTATATGTTATACATATTAATTATTTTAGGTACCAGTGGGGGGCGAGGAACAAGCAGGCATGCAGCCGCCAATGGCACTCGGGAGTCAGCAGGGATTAGTGCTGTAAAGGTACGCGTGTCTCTCACGGTCTCTGCAGATTCCCACTTTTCTCTCTTTCTCCGACCAGTACCACACACCGACCTCTTTTGAACCGCTGTTGGCGTCTCAACGCATCCCCATCTACCCCAAAACAACTGACTCTTATCATTTCTGTGTGTCACTTGCACGCGTAGATGTTTAATGAGGGTGAGTGTGCGTGTGCGTGTGAGCGCATCTGTGTGCGTGGTGGTGGTTGCGCGGCGGAGGGGGGAGTATTTTATGTTTCTGACTGAGTGTGCGTTGCCATTTCTATCCCAGGCAGCTGAGCGGTTCGATGGACTTTCTCTACTTTACTGGTAAGTTCGAACTTGGTAATATCCTTCTCTGTTCTTTTTCCTATTCCTCTCTTAATGTCTGGCTCGTTGTGTTTTCCTCCTTCTGGTTGTTGGACTGGTGGAGTTGTCCATGTCTAGTTTTTCGTGCACTTTGATTTCGGACGGGCTTTTACAAGAGAGCATCAATACTATGGGGACGCACAAACTGGTTGCACATGTTCTGCCCAGGGTTTAGCCACCTGTTTATTGGCTGCTTCAACGTCGCCACGTGCAACTTGTCACAAAGAGCAATATATCTGACAACGCTAACGCCGACGACCCCAAAAATTGCACACACTATATATATAGCCTATATGTTTTAATTCAACGGCAGAGTACAAGACACCACCCTTTTCCATTATGTCAACGCCTGGAATTATAACAAGAGGGCAGAATTTGATAGTAAACTGCATTTAAAAGTGAGACGACACAAGCTAAAAGTAGCTAGTGTCAGCTTCAGCGTCTTCCCGCTCAAAAAGGGCTTTAACAGCTGGTGGTTCCCGCTGCGCGCTAAAACCTCGGCCGTGCTGCTGCGTGACAAGGCGCTAGCATAGCAGCTAATACAGATTACCAGGTATTAAGTGATCCGTTTAATTGCTTCCTTGTGTCCGACTACGTCTGTTATTGTCATCTGTTTGGCGCGCTCGGAGATATATCTGTTGCTGGGGAGAAGACAGAACCGAAAGAGTGAACTTTCGTTTACTCACAAAACAGTAAGAATATTGCCTGTGTATGACATATTATGACTGTTATTGAGTCGTGCGTTTATGAGAGTTTGTAAGAGGTGACCTTCTTTGAAGAGTGCGGAGAGAGATGTAGTCTATGAATTCCAAAACGGGAAATAGAGACCTAGGCCTACTCTGATGCGTTTTTGGTGTTGTGTCTTTTTCATCGTCTTGCTATTTGCTATGTTTAGTCATTTTGAGGCATTTAGAATTATCTAATGTAACTTCTAGTGGATTCAGAGCAGAGTGGAGGTGGGGAGCTGGCTACAGGTAGGCTGCAGATATCAGGAATCAAACTGGGACCTTTCGGCTGGTTGTCCAATACACCTAAAAAAAACCTACAAGACTATCCTTCATTTTCTTAAGACAATTCTTCTCTTCCTTGATAAATCTCACAATGAATAACTCTTACATAGTGGAGAAGATGTGAGCCATGAGAGAGTATGCAGAAGGACAACAGAAGGGCATATGGGTTTGTAGAGGGTAGGGATGTGGTCACTCTAAACTAAAGTTAAATTATTTTAAAGATTTGAGTTGTTTGTAGCCTGCCAGATTGGATAGGGGGTTACAGGAAGATGAAAATGAGGAGAAAGAAAAACTAAATTAAGGAGAAGAAACAAATAAAAGGGAAATTGGAACATTTTGAGGGAAACAGTTTTCATATCAAACGTTTTTACATTTGACCTACATTAAAACACCCAAAACACATCAGCACATGATGACATGTCTGACATCGCTTTATCCACTTAAAGTACCACACCACATCTGGTTATTTTTCTTAGATATACATTTAGGAAATCAAATGTGGATAAACTGCTGCATTCTTTAAAACAAAAGTTTTATTAAACCATCATAACTACTCCTCAAAGCTGACGTTATTTCACAAATAGTCGGTAATTGTTCCAAAACTGTAATCTGGAGCGCTATTCAATTCTAATTTAGAAAAAATAATAATTCTTGGTTATTATAGCAATTGTTTGAAAACCCATCGTCGTGTATTATCACTGTATAGCACCATTTAGGAATATTTTTATGGGTAATTACAAAATGTTTCTTGGGAATATTCCAAGGCCAGGGTTTATGCAGCCAGATTAGGATTACAGTTGCCAGTCTATTATATTATTCATGAATTCCCAAGGAGAAAAAAGTGTAGAGAATTTGATCTGTCTGCCTGACTTGCACAGGCATGCATACAGACACAGACAAATACACATGCAGGCACGCATACACAAACACACACACACACACACACACAAACACACAGACACACACACATGCACATAGATACACAGACAGACACACACACAACACACACACACACACACACACACTTGAACAGCCTTTTGTGGACTACAGCATATAGTCGTCACAAGCACGGCATCTGAGTCACAGGACACACTGATATGATGGACCTGACAACATCGCTTGCTGTATCAGCTAATCTCTAACCTTCAACTGGTAGAAATGTTCTTCTGCTTTGTCTCTTTCCCACCTGGCATGGGTGAGTTTTCAAAGAAGAGCTTCTCCCTTTTAACTAATCTGTTTAAGCCCACGACCGGGGTGCTCTGAACACTAGGTATGAGTGACTTCTGCATACGGTTGAATTTAAGTTGTTTGTGTGTGTGTGTGTGTGTGTGTGTGTGTGTGCGTGTGCGTGTGTGTACTATTGCTACTCACGCCTGCTGTGGATTGCCGCTGTTGGGATGCCTTTCCCCACACTTCAAGAGCGGATTAAACAGAGGAGGAGGATATTGTAATTATTTGTTCAGCGAACTGAAGCGTTGTTATCGCTGCTTCCCAGGACGATCATGGGACCACATGGCATCAACAGAGCTGTGCAGAGACTGGAGTTCTGCGACTGCAAGAAGGGACTCGGTCAGTGTGCACATCTCCATCCCGGTCTCTGAGCTTGTGCGCCTGGTCTCTAGCCTCTAACCGACAATGCAGTTAGGCCCAAAACAACCAATAAAAATAATGTTACATTTTTCAACTAACCTCCGGTTTCTGATGCCTAAATCCTAAATCCCTAAATCCTTTTAAATTTCTCATGCAGCACTTGCATGCTTTGATTTGTTCTCAGCCTCACGGTTCACCCGTAGAATACTCTTTACCAAAACGCCATGTCTCTATCCGGCAGCACTCTGTCTGAACCAGAGTCGTGTTGCATGTTGATGTTTGTTTGTCATCTCCCCACCTAGGGGTGAAAATAACCGGCGGGTACCGTGAGATTACAGGAGAGGACTTTGGGGTCTACATCAAGCGGGTGGTGGCTGGAGGCCTGGCTGACCAGGATGGTATGTACCTCACACTGCCGGAACCTGCACGATGCTCAGGTCCCCATAGGGCCTAAACATTTTTGGTTTGGTTCCGGTTTCCGACCGACCCTGTCAATTTATGTGCGACCCAAATTATTTTATGAGCTTGGAAAAAAAAAATGCTAACTATAATTACATTTTTGTACAGCACCACGTCATTCTGTACAAGGATGACCGTATTCTCTCGTTTTTAAATGAAAACAACCTACCTATCATTCGCTGCCACTGGAAAAAATAAAATAAATTCCCTACCTACCCATGACCTCAACTGACAACCAACAGGAACCAAACTTTTTTTTTTTTTTAGGCCTATCCCCGTTCTCAGAGCGCATACGTCTTATTTTGACCAATACCCTCATATCATATAATACCAGATAATATCTGGTATATCTTCGATATAATATACTGTATCATATCATGGCATGTTATATCCCTTTTTATTAATCTCCAATTGCCTGGTTCTCTTCCACCAGCTGCCTCCACCTGTCCCATCTTTCTCTTATCTATTTGTTGTTGACTCCATCTTTTTGTTTTACTTTCAGTGTCAATGCCTCGCTCTCCTGTCCGTCTATCTGTTGCTCACTGACCCGATCATGCTCTCTCTCCCTCCCCCCCCCCCCCCCCTCCCCCCACAATCTGTTGCAGGTCGCCTTAGGTCAGGTGACCTCATTTTGGATGTCAACAATAACAGTCTGATAGGTGTGACGAATGAGAGGTTTGTAGTCTCAAGCAAACGTACCATGCTGTAGTGAAAGATTAGCTTAATATGTCCCATAATAAAATCGAATTGCCACTGTTAACACAGTTTCTTTAAAGTTGAGTCTCTTCCCTGACTCCTGATAGGGCGGTGGAAATCTTACGGACGGCCGCCTACTCCAATCACATGTCTCTGTTGGTTGCCAGAGACAATGAATCCAGGTAATGTATAACACACAGTGATTTTTGTCAACATTTTATTTTCCTAATCTCAGAGAAGGTGAATTTACCAGAACACTGTTTCGCTGTATGGCCGACGTTTGCTGACTGCTTCACTCTCTTCAAGGGGGATAATCTGGTCGTCTGTAGGGCGAAGCAGAATGTAAGGTGAACCCTGCTTGGTTTGGCTTATGGCAGTGTTAAGTATGTTAAGGTGCTTTAGCAGCCCCTCTGGGAGAGCTCCCGGCTGCAGGCGGTTGGCCCTCATGGTGGGGGTCGTGTTAAGTTAGTTAAGAGTTAGAATGAGCTAAACGCTTGCCTGTTAACGTATTATTAGCTGTAGCATCGCCATGGGTGTTTACATTGGTCAATAATTACCCTTCAGTCACTGTTACTGTTCCAACTATCTATTTACCGTACGTAGATACTGTCATCCAAAGTCAGTCAATTGTGGATTTCTTTTTAGATATGTCATTAAGGATCAGGCAGGGGTGCGGCATCTTGCACAGGGACGCTTATCCCCCAATTCTAACCCTAACCCTAACTCCAGTAGTCACATATACCCAGGATATACCCGGGTCCCTCTGGTCCTGCTTTGGCTTTGGGACATGATATATGATAAGGACATTTCCGATATTCAGGTTACACTCTATAAACAAACTTCAGGGAAACGATTTTGCCCAAAATAATGAACGTACTTGAGATTATAGAGACGGGCGTAATTCTTTCATACCAATCGACTTACTGCTCATCTCTGATCATCATAATTGGCCTGATGTGTGTTGGAGAGAAGCAGGTGTGTGTTGTGTGTGTAAAAAGAGAGCGATGGAGAGAGAGAGAGAGAGTCAATATTTGTGTCTGCGTAAGCTGCTTATCAGGCATGGATGAATAAGAAGAAGATGCCAGCGCATTCCTGCAAGAAACCCACGCCATGTGGACCTTTAATAAATAATCATTGTTGCTGTTTATCTGATCCTACAGCTTTTTTAGTCCATGAAATACGCTATTATGAACATAGAATTACTGGAGAGGGCGGGAGACAAGCAAAGCTTAAGCGACCTGACGCAGCCCGCTGTCCTCCGAGCTTTTCACTGTCAGACCGCCGCAGCAAGCCGGACGCACTGACGAGACACACCCTGACACAATTGGGACAGGACCTACCTGCCATCCGTCCGTCACTTTGTCTATCTGTCTTGTTTGTCCATAGTCTCCCTTTTCACCCTAAGGACAGTTCTGTGGGGTTCAGGTGGTAAAAAATGTGACATGCAACTAGAATTGCAGGAAATTGCAGTTTCTGCATCTGTAGGATTGTCTGATGAATCATAGGATGTCAATTCTAGCAGCCTTGTTGAAGTATTGTTTGCAAATGCTCAATCTCGAATTGTCCGGTGGATTGACAATTTACTTGGTGAATCATCTGATTGTTCCTGGATTGACTCCAAGGAATCAGCAATCCAATTTTACTTTGAGTGGATTAAAACTAATTCCTATTTGTTGGGTGAGCTAGCTAATTTACCAGTAAGCCTGTTGGTCCACACATTTAATAGATAAGCCCATAAATAATTGATCAAGTGCAAATAACAAATAATTACATAAATAAAAATAGGGGCAGGATAGTCTGGTGTTTAGGGTTAGGGTTAGGGTTAGGGTTAGGGTTTAGGATTCCCAACTAAAGTGTTCTTGCTTTGAATCCCATTTTACACACTCTACCTGTAAATAGCATCCTTCAGCAATATGTCAAACCCCTACCAGCTCCTTAACAGTCTTAAAAACAAAATCAAGCCGGTTAAAGTATCTGCTAATGATTAAAGATATTACCTCACTTGAGAAAATCTGTTGTGGTTGACTGTTCCTGCCTCTCAATTGGCCAATTTAGAGTTTGAACACGCCCAGCTCCATTCTGACCAATCAGGACTTCTCTTCCCTCATTGCTCAGGGAAATCCATCTTGCCTGTCAATTACATGTCTGCACACAGTGCTATCATAATGCCAAGGGCCTGAATGCAACATTCTCAATGGCAGAGAAACATAGCCAGTGAGGGTGAAGGCTTTAGTTTGGGTTTATTTTCTAAAAATCTTGGTGTCTTCTGCTCTGTTCTGCTCTCTGTTAACAACTCTCAAGTCGTACCTACAGCAGCATAGAAAATCATTATATACTCCGGCCTCGACCAGTAAACCTTGTATTCTCCTATTTGATTGATCAATTGTTTAAGATGTCGTCCCATCGTTCATGGTTTCATCGCCCGGTTGTCCGCGGTGATGTCATATGCTCCTGCTCTTGTAGTTCCCGGTTCAGTCCGGGGACACAACAGGAGCTGTGATGTAACACTGTGGGTCCAGGGCGTGCTAACGGGATTAGGCTAACTGTAACCCTCTTTATCCCCGCACCGCTGACTTCTTCCATTGAGAATGAATTCGCAACTTATCTGTTCTCCTACCTGGGCTTCTTCCGCCATTCAGCCTTCAGAGCATCCATTCAGTGACATAAGGAAAGACTATGCGAGCGACTGTTCTGTGACCAATCAAATCGTTCCGTGACCAATCAATAGACCCTTAATCAACAACGAAAAAACATTATTTTTTAAAACCATTTAATGTTAAAAACCATGACATTACATGAAAAAGCAATACTAGAGAGTAGATTTTGCAACAGATGCAGCTCAAACTTGTGGACTCACCTTCCGAGTCAGACCAAACAGATCAGAGATTTGCCTACCGTGCGGTTTTAAACCCTGACAACAGCTCAGTTGTCCATCAACAGCAGCGGATGTGTCGACAACCTCTGTCTGTCCTCTCCCTGCAAAAACAATCGCACACCACCAGCGCGTCAGATTAAACTCCCAAATCCTCCATAACAATAACAATAACGCACGCCATACGGCTCTGAATGTGGCTACGGCTTCAAACCCAATGAAATCCGGCAGGATAGTTTAGTGGTTAGGATGTTCAATAAGGACGCTCTGATCAGTTTTTCTGGGGCTGATCCACGATAACCGGGTGCAGTATTGCCCCCATAACCATCATCACTGATCACATGGTCTATTAAAACCTTCTCTTAGAATCAACATTTGATAAAGTATCGAGAATTTACCTTATTTTTATTCGCAGGCAACACATTCAACAGACCACATTCCACAATATTTTTTTGCGGAACGTAGAGAAATTGTTTTACGTATTCTGCTTCATCTAATTGGCTCTTCTGATCTGCCTCCGTATCGATCACCAATCAAACTATTCAGAAAGAATATCGTCTTTCATCTCCTTGATAAAAAAGCAACCTGACTGGCACTGTAGGTCACTTAAGATGATGCATCCGTTTAAATAGTACATAGTGGAATTGCTCTCACTTTCCCTGAGACTACTTGCCCTGTGTGATGCCAACAGACATCAGTGCCAGCCCAAAGACTCTAGTCCAAGGGGTGTAATTCTAGTCCACAGGTCAGAGGAAGCCTCTTTAATGTCTTACCTCAGGTTTTGGGATACCAAGTCAATGTTGAACACCGGCTTTCCAAAGAAGGCTGCTTTTGCTGCTGTGGTGTTGCCAGCAGTAATACATTAATTCAATATGGTTTGAATTTATTGGACACATCTATCTATCTATCTATGCTCTGAACGGGACCTAGAATAATAAATAAATTAATTATAATTATCTATTCAATTGTTTTGGTTTTGGTTGTTTGTTTGGTATGGTAAACGTCCATGAGAGGGAGACAAATACCTTCTGCAACTATTTGGGTCTATCAAACTCAAACTGTATCTGACCCACGTTTTTGTGTGTGTGTGTGTGTGTGTGTGTGTGTGTGTGTCTGTGTGTGTGTGTGTGTGTGTGTGTGTGTGTGTGTGTGTGTGTGTGTGTGTGTGTGTGTGTGTGTGTGTGTGTGTGTGTGTGTGTGTGTGTGTGTGTGTGTGTGTGTGTGTTTGTGTGTGTGTATGTGTGTCTGTATGCATGTGTTGTGTGTGTGTGTCTGTCTGTTTGCGCATGACTGCATGTGTGTGCACATACGTACATGAATGCATGTTTGTTTATGTGTGCGTGTGTGAATTGTGTTTGTGTGTGCTTGTGTCCTTCAGGAGAGAGTTTGCGGAGTTCATGGAAAAGTACGGGTCCAGCACCGTCAGCAGAAATTCCGGAAGGATCTCTCCTACCCAGCTCTCTACAGGTGGCACGCTAATCCTTCCTGCCAACTTCAGCTCTCACATAGTCATCACCGTCATCATCTTCGTCATCACCATCATCATCCCCTTCAACATCATCACAGTCAGCTTCATCATCATTATCATCATCATCATCCATCACTTGCAGAAGACTCCCCTCCACTCATCTCCTCACCCTCACCCCTCACACACACACACACACACACACACACACACACACACACACACACACACACACACACACACACACACACACACACACACACACACACACACACACACAAACATATTATGTGAAACTATGTGAGCAGTTTAATATTCTGTTTTGATTCTTCGGTTTGCCTACCTTGTTACCGGTAAATAAGAAATACATATGAAAAAATAAGATTCCTTTGTATAAATCTTGGTGATGGGGGCCAGCACAATGTTTTAAGTGATCACATCTACCTTAGACAGACCTATTTGCTATAAGAGGCAGTAGAGAATGTGGAATTTTGTTTTAATTTCAATATGTGACTTGCATGCTTCCCTACATGTACTAACCTCCCACTCTCTCGCTCTCGTTCCTCTATCCCGCTGTCTCTCTCTCGCTGTCTCCTTCCCTCTCTCTGACGCTCTCTCCTACCACTCGTCTTTCTTTTTTATCCACCTCTCCCTCCTACACTCTGTCTATGGCTCTGCTATCGTCATCATCATCTATTGTTCCCCCCTCTCACCCACCTCTCATCCTATCCTGCTCCCACTCTCTCTCTCTCTCTCTCTCTCTCTCGCTCTCCATCTTGTATCTCTCTCTCTCTCTCTCTCTCTCTCTCTCTCTCTCTCTCTCTCTCTCTCTCTCTCTCTCTCTCTCTCTCTCTCTCTCTCTCTCTCTCTCTCTCTCTCTCTCCATCTCTGTGTGTTTCTCTCTCTATCTCCCTATCCGTCTCCCACTCTCTCCTTCTCCATCTTTGTGTGTGTGTGTGTCTGTCTCTGTCTCGGTCTCTCTCCATCTGCGTCTCTCTCTCTCTCTCTCTCTCTCTCTCTCTCTCTCTCTCTCTCTCTCTCTCTCTCTCTCTCTCTCTCTCTCTCTCTCTCCTCTCTCTCTCTCTCTCTCTCTCTCTCTCTCTCTCTCTCTCTCTCTCTCTCTCTCTCTCTCTCTCTCTCTCTCTCTCTCTCTCTCTCTCTCCATCTGTGTCTCTCTCCATCTGTCTCTCTCTCTTCTTCATCCTCCTGCAGTGAAGCTGACGGACACAGCCTCCTCGTCTTCTTCCTCTCGCTCTGAGAGCCCCCTGCTCCTCAGTCCCAAAGAGGGGGTGGGTACCACCTCTGCCTCCACCCATGGACCCCCGTACACCCCGCTGCCTGCCTACCACTCCAGCCCCTACTCTGTGCAAACGCCTCTACCACAGGTTTTCAGGTGAGCGCCCTCAACTCTGACCCCAGGACTGAGGTCCCAGAGGGGTCCAGGTTGAGTTGGGATCATGGGGTTCATAAGGAGATGGCCTCCCACAATATGTTATGTTCTTTGTCAATAACTGGATTGTTTCTGTGTAATTGTTTTGAGAATCGCAATATGTTATTTGATTATTGGCTAATGCTTTGCAATAAGGGTACATCAACTAACAATGAAATCACATGAGTTACTGCAGAATTAAGCATTAACTAACTAGTTAACTAGTCCTCTAGTAATAATTAACTAATGGTTTTCCTCTTTACTTATGGTGTTCATATTAACTAAGTTTTAACATTATTGCTAACCTTAACCCTAACCCCTATACTTATGCAATATAATAATGCTTATTACTGCATTAACTCATGTTAACTCAGTGTTACTAAACCTTAAGGCAACTGTTAATTAACTTTGTTGAAGTTGAGTAAATGCTTATTAATTCCTTTACTAATGTTAATTAATGTGCCCTCATGATAAAGTGCTACTGATATGTAGGTCCAGCCTGTTGGATTGAGGATTTCTTTACATTACTTTTTGTTGCTACTTGTAAGCAGGCCTCCTCTGCAATGAGCTAGCGTGAGCTCATGAGTGGGCTGCTTGTTTATCTCTGCACCATCGGCAGCAGATTGCTATTGTGAAGCTGTCAATCAAACAAAACAAAACTCACCACCAACATCGAGAGTCTTTGTGCGTTCACACCAAACGCGACAGGGCGACAAGATCCCATACAAAGTGAAGGTAATTTTTCGTGAGAGAAAACCGGCGACAAGTTTTGATTTGTCGTGCCACACTTTCGCCGTGCACAGGCGAGCGCGTTCACGAGGATTTGTGGCGCGACAAATTTGCTCAAGTTGAAATATTTCAACTTTGACGCGAATTTCACGTGATGACAGCCAATCAGCGTTCAACAGCGTGGGAACTGAGTGACATGTGTAACGTAACAGCCAATCAGCGTTCAACCGTCAAACTCAGTGCACAGTGCAGTGCAGTCCGGGGGGAACTACAGCATGGAGGAAAAAGTGATTGTTGCCGTTTGCGACTCCCGGAGCTCTATATATAATATGGTATTGCTATTATTGCTATGGTTTCGGGTCTTGTGTGTTCCAACGGTTTATTAGGTAGGCCTATCTAATAAAGCTCTGTCTAATCAATACTTCATTCACTGCCTCTTCCGTGGTCATTACAATATTATGAATTGACTGCGTCAGGTCCTCCGACGTCTCTCCCTCTTCCATAAAAGGTAAAGACATGCAATGGTGGTTATCTTGTTGTGGCGCGACAAATTCGACAAAACTTGCACAGCGACAGAATATGATTTGTGGCGCGACAAAACTTCGCGACAACGCGAACGGGCGACAAATGTCTCGTTTGGTGTGAACGCACTTTGAAGAAAATAAACATCCGTCATGCTTCAAATGACAAAGCCTAAACCTCCATCTGGAGAGACAGAGACAGAGAGAGAGTTAAGGACAATGATTACTGAGACGATTTCAATTAATGTTAGAATTCTCTCTCTCTCTCTCTCTCTCTCTCTCTCTCTCTCTCTCTCTCTCTCTCTCTCTCTCTCTCTCTCTCTCTCTCTCTCTCTCTCTCTCTCTCTCTCTCTCTCTCTCTCTCTCTCTCTCTCTCTCTCTCTCTCTCTCTCTCTCTATTCCTCCCTCTCCCTTTCTCTCGCTCTCTCTTGCTCTCGCTCTCGCTCTCTCCCCGTGTCTTTCAATCTATGTCTTTCCGTTCCCTCTTCCTAGTGACAGTCTCATTCGGTTGATATGCGTCTCCAAGGGAACAGGGTTAGGGCTCGTCATTAAAGGCGGGACCAACAGCCCTGAAGGACCAATGGTTTTCATTCAGGAGATGGTGCCAGGAGGAGACTGTCAGAAGGTGAATACATACATCCACTGTGAACCGTCAGATGGCTTGGGATAATTCAAATACATTTCAGGTAGCAACATGTATGCATCAACATTTGAATGTAAATAAATACATATACTAGTTTCAAGGGCCTTGGACACTCTGAAGTGGGTTGAGTTGACTTTCAATTGGTTATTGATAGAAAATTGTCGATCCTTTTGAAATAAGGATAAATATCCAAAGGGGATTTTGATAGGTGGAAAACTTGGATATTCATTAAATGTGGTAAAAGATAATCTTCTGACGGTGCTCATATTTACTATTTTAATGAGCCCCACCATCTTTCTATATTGTTGATGGACAATTTAATGAATTTGATTGTTGTGGGCATTTTTGCCCTGAATATATGCCCTAAATATAGGTGCCCTAAATATAATATTAATATAAATATCTTTTTCTTTTTCAGGATGGCAGACTACAGGTAGGAGACCAGCTTGTGTCCATCAACAAGGAGTCTTTGATCGGAGCGACCAATGAGGAAGCTCAGAGCATCCTGGCGAGCACAAAACTCAGGTCAGTAACTCAAGAGTCCTTATGTGATTGGATTATTTTCAAAATAAAGATGTGAATTCGGCGGGATTAACCATATTATGGGGGAGGAAGTGTATTGATCTGATTTGTGATAATCAGAATAGTTGTTAAGACTAATTATTGAAATATTTGTATGGATTTGGACTCTGCTTGGACTTAATAACACATACTCCAAAACAAACAAGGTTTAAAAAAATCAATTCCCGTTTCATGTCGTTGCTTTAAAACCCCCTCACTCCCAGACCGGACCCCACGGTGGAGATAGCCTTCATCAGGCGGCGGTCTTCGTCCGGCTCCAGCAGTGAAACTCAGAGCCCCACCATCTCTCCTGCAGGGGCCTGTAGGGGGCACTGTGTCCCAGGCCTCGGCTCCAGGGCTGGGGCCGCTGCACTCCCAGGCTGGCCTCTTGACCAAACTGCCCCCCGTCGCCGTACGCCCCCCCCTGCCCAGCATAGCGCTGCCCACGCTGCCCGTGCTCAACGTCAACCAGGTGCGGGGGCCTGCTCCTTCAAACCTAGGAGTTTTCACCAGAAAAGGGATATTATTTGCTATTGTAATTTTCCCTGGAATCGGAATACTAATAGGAATGATTAGAATAATTGGCACCAATAATATGTTGAATATAACTTCAGTAGACCGTTAGTTCTAATGTTTTCTATTGTTTGAATTAGTAATTGTGAGTGAAAGGGGCATTCGTGGCATACTGATTAAGGAGTTGGACTGGGTGGCCAGTTCGAATCCCGAGCCTCCACGGATTTCAGGTGCCGTTGAGCAAGGCACCAGCCCACTGCTCGGGGAGTGCCGGTGTGCCCCTACATGTGTTCCCCCATGTGTGTGGACCTCCGTGTGTGTATGTGTTCACCGGCTACCCGGATGGGTCAAAAGCAGAGAAGAATTTCCCCCTAAAAAGGGATAAATAAAGGATAAAAAAAAACACACAATTACACCACACACACACACATCGATATGCACACAGACACATACACATCCTTTTAATGCTTCCATGTTCTCCTGTTAACAATTGTAGGTGCACGTGGCGCCCGTCAGAACAAAACCAAAGTGTGTCTCCACTGACAGCGCTATCGACACCTGGCCAGGTACAACCGCTCTGTTGTGCGCCAGTCTTTCTCTCTCTCTCTATCTCTCATCTATTTTTGTTTTCCTATTGGCTTGTTCACTGGCTTTGGGGCGTGAACTGCATTTTTCCATTTATTTTTATCACATATAACTGAGGGAGTGAGAAAGCGATACCAAGAGACAGAATAGAGAGGAAGATACAGGGAGAGAGACAGATGGTGCGTGGCGTGTAACCTGAAGGAAGAGGAAGTGAGGCGGGCGGGAGGTCTGTCGGCTGATTGGCTGAAGAAAGGGGACAGCAGAGCGGAGCCTGAGCCTGCTGTGTCAACCAGGGGAACCTGATCATTCACGTCAGTGAATTCAGTGATGTCACTTCCTGCCAGAGTCTTATCCATTGCTCAGTAAAGGGACTCGTGGTGGATTCATATTCTGGAACCACTTGTACGCTAAGCATAAAGCAAGGGAAGTGGAATCAACCTGATAAGAATACACAAAAAAATTGAAATACTTTTAACTAGCCGGTTAGAGCGTATTTAATGGGCGTATTTGTCACTGCAGGGTTGTTTTTCTGAAATGACTGCTCAACATTATTGCTGGTGGTGAAGCAGGGCTTTACCACCAGGTCTAATACCAAGCACCACACTCCTGTGGTTCCAGATCCCCCCCCCAGCGGCCATACTGCAGACATCCCCGCTCCCCCCTGGAAGAGGTCCCTTGGCCCCCAACATCGCCTGAAATTGGAGAGGCTGGAGCAGGTCCGTGGGTCCATTTGTGTGTATGTGGGGGAGAGCGAGAGAGAGAGAGAGAGTGCACGTGTGTGTGTGTGTGTGTGTGTGTGTGTGTGTGTGTGTGTGTGTGTGTGTGTGTGTGTGTGTGTGTGTGTGTGTGTGTGTGTGTGTGTGTGTGTGTGTGTGCAAGAGTGAGTGGGCTAGGAGAAAAAAGGGCAATGAAATCAATGTTTTTTCAAATGTTCAATTGTTTAATTAGCCCTCAGTCTCGAAATTGGCCTACTCAGACAATCAGATTCAGATGGGATTGTGTGTGTGTGTGTGTGTGCTGCGGCGTGCGTGCGTGCGTGCGTGCGTGCGTGCGTGGCGGGCGGGCGGGCGGGCGGGCGTGCCGTGGCGTGCGTGCGGTGCGTGTGTGCGAGCGAGAGAAAGAAGCAAGCAGCATGAAACAATATCAATGGATTGTATTCAATTTAGTTACGCCATTGCTGTGATCCTGTGTGCGTGCGTTCTCTCATGTGTGTGATGTGTGTGTGTTTGTGTAAAAGCAACATATACAATGTATTGGTTGATACATTGTGTTATGTTAAGTTTGTGTATTTTATATACATTCTCTGCACCTATGTTTGGTGTGTGTGTATAAATGTTGTGTGGTTGTGTAATTTTGTATGTTATTGATTTATGTGCATGTCGGTGTAATTGCCTTCATTGCTGTGTGATCACGGGTTGTGTTTACACATTTGTGTGTGTGTGTGTGTGTGTGTGTGTGTGTGTGTGTGTGTGTGTGTGTGTGTGTGTGTGTGTGTGTGTGTGTGTGTGTGTGTGTGTTGTGTTTGTTGGTTGTTCCCAGGCTCTGGATGTGCTTGGCTTGAAGCCCACAGAGTTACAGAGGCAGGCACTGAAGGTCTCGACTCCGGCAAACCACAGCTGGGACTGTGGCCTACGCAGCGTAAGACCTCGCAGCCCCCTAAACCTAACCTTGACCCCCACATTAACCTCCACCTCAACCTCCACCTTTACTTCACTGTTGGTCATTGCGCCTCGCTATGTGGTTGAGCCATGTTTTTAGCCCACATGGGCTGTGGTTTCTTCTCGGTTAGGGTGTTTCATGCCTAAGCTAACACCCTACCTAGGCGTGATACTCAGCCTTGTGTGTACGTACTGATGTGTGTTTGTAACCAGTCAGTTGTTTACTAAACCATGTTAAACTTGTGCTAGCTCTGTTTTGGCTCTGTTTCTGTTTTTTTGGGGTCTCTCTTGTCAATGTGTGTGTGTGTGTGTGTGTGTGTGTGTGTGTGCGTGTGTGTGTGTGTGTGTGCGTGTTGCGTGTGTGTGCGTGTGCATGTGTGTGAGGGTAGAGTTTGAGAGCCTATCCAAGGAGCTCTTCAAGCCCCAGCTTCAGGATGGTGTGCCAGTGTCCAGGTGGGGTCAAAGTTCTCCCTCTCTGATGATGACTGTTCCAGCCTTCTAGAGTCTCCACAAACCCACTGGTAGTACACAAATCCTCCATATTTCTGATTTATTTACTTCCACATATAGGGCATCTGAGCATTACTCAGGTGAACTTTTAGCAAACGCATTTATTCAAAGTGACTTTAGCAAATGCTGTTATTCAAAGGGACTTAGAATGTACATAATCAAAGCCTGCCACCCACTTGGTTGATAGATTTGACCATTTGGCAGGTTGAAAGAACGAAAGGCTTGAGGAACAACGATTGTGGCAGGTGACCTACCAAAGAAAACTAAAGGGCGGCTTCATGAATAGTTCTTTGTAAAAAACCGAAAGGATAAAAAGCTATATGTTTACTTACACAAGTATAGTAGAAAGACGATCTGTCATCTGAAATGTTACAACAAAATAAGCAGATTTCTGATTTTAAAATCTCGTAAATAACCATTAATATCATTGGTATAATATATACAGTATATACAATGTCATAGATATAAATAAGTATAAATATAAGATGAGTATAATAAAACATCATTTCTCCTCTGAATCTTGAACAAAACTTTCTTTAACTTTTCCTTGACTTAATATATGTGCTAAGCAAAGAATTTTCTACAGTATTTTATTGACTGTTCCCTCTGTGTGTTCCCCGTTGTTTAATGCTTTCCACTCTAAAGTATTTGATCGGCGGTATTGGTTGACCTTTATTACCATGTCAGCAGATCAGAACATGCGGTGGACCGAGTGTCTAACGTTGTATTTTTCCATTGTGCTGTGTTGACATCTCCATGCTCAGTTAGTTAGTCCCATAAGGTCAGTAAAAAACAACATGTAGTGACGGGACCCTCTAAACATTTTAATTCAATGTGTACGAAATATGGGACCCTATATAAGAAATCACATACGGAATACAGAAAGGTTACATCTGTTAAATTGTTTTTGTTACGAATATCATAATGATATTTGATGTATTTGTGTCTTTAGTTATTATCTGTCATTCGTTATATTTTCATCTGAGTCACTTCCAGGCACCCTCATCTTAAAATTAAATAATATTAAGTCCGCCTGCCAGCCTGTTAAATAATGCAAATCGTGGTTAAGGATATTTCAGGGTGTACCGCTAGACACTAACCCAACAGAAACAGTGTGCTCTATACTGATATCTTCTTCTGTGTGTGTGTGTGTGTCTGTCTGTGTGTCTGTCTGTGTAGCCGTCACTGTCAGACTCTGACGATCTGGAAGAGATGGAGCGACTGAGGAAGGACCACATCGAGGCGCTGAGAGAGATCCAGAAGCTACAGGTCCATTTCCTGCTTTCACTCCCCCTGAAAAAAGTTCTATCAGCAACATTCTAAATCCTCGGTGCCTGAATCCTTTAAACCTCTACTCCAAACTCCCTACACATTTCTAACACCCAAGCCAACGTCCTGACAGACGCTCTTTGAAATACTCGGAGTGCTGTTTAAAATATATGTGCTATTGGGGTACGATTTGATAGAGGATGGAAAATTGGGGACGTATCCATTGCATTTAACCAGCACACCTTGCTAACCGACAGGTGCAGATGGGATTCTCTGAACCTCAAATCAGTGTGAAGACATAGCCCTGATTGGATTTAGAACCCAGGCAATGTCACCCTATTAGGCTGATGGATAGCTCGTGTCATTTCTTTCCAAATTATATCGACTCATTATATAGCTTTCCTAAGAGGCACCTGTATCTGTCCAAAGGCTGCTTTCCATTAAACTACGTCAAAGTTGCAATTTGTGATGTTAATGTGTGAATAGTTCACATTCTCATGGGCAATTCCTCCGTTGTG